>OU343056.1:19468828-20068828 GCA_910593695.2 Ocypus olens
CGGTTATTACCATTCCGGTATTGCTATACACACTCATCTGTAATATTCATCAAGTATCGATCCAATTTCCAAAACGTGATGATTTTACCTATAAAAATATATTCACCTTCGAAAAAATTTAGAGAGGAAAGTAGACGTTTGCATCACTTGTGAGGAAAGTAAATCCGTTTCACCACTAGGGAGTTGTTTGTTGTTTTTTTATTTCCACAGCAACGCCACTATACATAATAAATCAATCCGTTAAAATGAATTAAATATTTACAAATCCTCTTAATTATATTTAGGCTCCGTGACATTGAAAAAAATAGTATACAGCGTATACACTAGTTGTTATTAAAGTGCCATTATTCAATTCAATAAATTATTTCCAAAAGTGTTTCTTTCGTTTAACAATGGAGTACTTTCATAACATGTATAGTATGCAATATTTAAAAACCATTCTATTCTTATTTATTTATTTCAAGCATTAAATACATTTTCTTGAATGCGTTCATTTTACAAATAAGTTTCTCGATTCTGAGACTTAATAAAGTTTGTATATTATTTGTGGAAAATTACAGACAACATAAAAGAAAATCATAGTAATCGATGGTAAAAAATCGAAAAAATTGAAGTAGGGTTTGAGTAGACGACTAAAATGGTCGTCTACTGAAACCCTATTAGAATTTTTTTATTCGCAATTTTTCATAAAATGATGACGAAATTATACTCTCCAGTATTGTAAATAATTTTATTGCTCCAAACTAGTTTCGAAGACTAAATGTCTTCATCATCAGAGGAAAAACTACAAAAGGGGCATTGCTTAATATGTATAAATTTTGTAAAAATTAGGTTAAATGTTAATTAATAATTAAAAACTATCATTGAGGTACTTTTAAAATAGGAGAAATTGATAAAGGAAATTATGTTGAACAATTAATAGTTAAAATTAAGGGTTTTTTGTAACAATTGTATTGAAGTCGGGGGCTTAGATATATTTAATAATATTTCTAGGTTAGTTGAAATTTTGAAAGAAAGGGTATTTTTAATGGAATTATGGAGAAAGAGAGTAGGTGTGGATTGTTAAAGTTAGGTCGTCGGTGTATTAGATAAAATAGTTATTTAAGCAACAAGGAACGTAAGGACGTATTAACATTTGAGGTGGGCGAATACGAACCGAGGCGGAGCCGAGGCTCGTCGCCTGCCGAAAATGTTAATTGTCATTACGTTCCATGTTGCTTATTAATTTTTTTCCGCTACCGGAAATATAATACTTAAAAATGATCAGAAAATATTCTAAAATACGGCTTGTAACTTTTGGGATTCAAATTTTTATAGTCACCTATGCGTTCTATGCGTCCCATGGCAACCCAGCAACGGAGAAAACAATGTCGAATTTTGTTTGTTTGTGTCAATCCAGTGACAGTTTTTGCGGGCACGGATGCAAATGAAGCTGCGAATATTGCGTGTTACAATGTGTTACCGACAAAATCTAAAAAAGGTATGTGTCCTGTTACGACTCTTTTTAAGCAGTGGTTATGTAAAAAGGATGCCGATTCTGTTGGTATAGACGAAAATGTGTTGTTCGCCTATATGTTGGAGCGTTACGTTTCTGTTTATTATTTTCCTAGGTCCGTAAGTAAAAATTAAGTTCCGTCGTTAAGGACAAGAAACACCACGAATGTTATCAGCCACTTACGGTACCTGTAACCATGCATGCAATGCGTATTTACGTTGTCGGTAGCGGAAAAAATGTATTTACTTACACGTCTTAGTAAGATGAAATAAAAAGAAACAAGTGTAATGTCATGAAATGTAATAATTTGGAATGTTCAGATTCCTATTAAAGTGTTTGGTAGTAACTGTGGTTCTAATATTTGTAATTTGTTTGGAAAAATAGTGTGGTATTGATGGTCTCTTCGTGGGATCTAAGATAGAAATTTTGATTTATATAAATGAAAACTTTTTTGTGTTGCACGTGTTATTTGTTCGGTTATGTCAGTTAATATATTATATTTGATGAGGAGAATAAGTGTAATACTTACTAGGTACTTTAAATGAAGTAATGAAAATGAGGTAATTGTTAGAAGATCTATTGTGGTAATTAAAAGTAAATCTGTGGCTGTGAACGAAGCACGGAATAAGCATTAAAATGCTGTAGATTGGGAATAGTAGGGTTGTGATGTTGGTAATTCTGAAATAGATACACTCTGTAACAAGATTTTTTTTTAATTTAGTGAAGGAATTATTAATATGATAAAAATTGATGTTTTTAAGTGGAAGGTGTTTTTAAGTTGAACGGGTTTTAAAAAAGTTTGTATAAGGGGATTTGTTGTGAGGATATTTGGTCGTTTAAACAGTGTAGATCGGTTTTAGTGTTTATCAGTTTGTCGATTTCAAATTGTTTTAGTAGGTTTTGTTTGAGGCCTTTACTTGTTTGATGTAGAATTTTGATATTGTCGGGGGTAATTTTTCACCTTTTTTTTGGGGGAATTCGATTTGAGGAAGCGTGGTCTAAGCAATTGTACAGTAATAACACTGAGCTTTTAAGATACGATTGCCTTAATAATGACGCAAAATAGAAACAAGTTGTTTTTCGGACTGTAATTACAAAGTATAATTTTTTTAATAAATCTTAATTTGAAGATCTGGGACAAAATATGTTCATAAATAGTTGCTCATTTTCATTTATTATATCAAAATTAGTCTATTCAGATTTTAGTCAATACTAACAAATTATAAACGATCGCATTTATTGAAGCTGAATCATTGCTATTGCTTCGATCCAAATTTTTGCTTAAAAAAAAACAACTCAAATCGAAACTTTATGTACAGTTGCCTGCAAATATCTATATCACAACATTGTTTATGCTGTGTAGATTGGACTTTAAAATAAGTGTCATTCAAAAATATAAATACTTTCTTTTGGCTTTGGCTTATAAGTCATTTAGCCAATAACGATTATAGATTATTAAATTTTAGAAGAATAAAAGAAGAGAAAGATGAATCGTGATAATAGGAAGAATAATAGGACCCACACTACTCATAATAATCTTCCGTAACGTGTAAAAGAATCTGAAACATTCAACACCCTGAAACTGTCGTTAAAAGAATTCTTAGTTCATCTCTCTAGGGAGTATCGACCTCTAATTGACACGAAAATGGAAACTAAAACAATGAAAGAATGCTCTAAAATGGAAAAATGTGAGTGAAGAAATAAACCTTGAAGAAGAATTCGATGGGATGGAGCTGGAATATCTAGCCATAACGGAGACGAAGAAAAGGAAAAGGATTAGATTAGAGTAGAGTAGACAACGGACATACCGTGTGTAAACTGATGAGGTTTCCTATAGGGAAAACTTTTTTAATATGAGTTTTAGGAGAAAATCTTATTCTTTATAAAAAAAAAATTTTGCATTGATACCCTCTATAATCAAAGAAAAATCCAGTAATTACTTAAGATGAGATCAAAAACTTGAAATTATGTTGAGTTAATTTGAAATGACTCCTAATGTTACAGCAATATCTTGTTAGCTGTATTTGTCGACGTTAGACAAAAGGCAAATGTCATTTTGATAATACTTGTATTGCTTTTCTGTTTGTAAACAAGGATGACCAAGAAACTTAAACATTTATCTTATTATTTTCTGAATAAAAACATGTTATTTTTAATACAATAATTTAATTTTAAATAGTACAGTTATTCTTCAACTCTTTTTCTAAATTGTTTGTAAACGTTGTTCAGCATTTCAAGATTAATCTCTCGAACAGCCTCCGCAATCCATATCTTTAAATGATTTACATCATTTACCATTGGTTCCCTGTAAACTTTTTGCTTCAGGTAACACCAAAAAAGAAACCGTGGGAGTTAAGTCCGGTGACCGAACCGGCCAATATATTGGTCCACCTCGTCCAATCCATCTACCAGGAAAATGTAAATTTAAGAAATCTTTAACAATCATGGTACCATGAGCTGGACACCCATCTTGTTGGGTTCGCGTCGCAATTCCTCTTGCTCAAGTGATGGCAATAAAAAAATCTGAAGCATTTATAAGTAATTATATTGATTTAAATTTCCATTAAAAAATAGGGTCCAATGATTCTGTTGAACAACATTCCACACCAAACATGGACCTTTTGATATCGCTGATTTCGGGTGTTAATTCTAAAATTCTGATTATCCTTTGACCAATAACTACAATTTTGCGAGGAAACAGTACCATTTGTCGAAAACGTTGCTTCATCACTAAACATTAAATTTTGATAAAATAGGCGATATTCCATAGTGTTCTCACCAACCCATAAAGAAAACTCGAGTCTAAAAGCGGGATCTACAATTTCTAAGGTGTGCCTGAATCTAGGTTTATATTGATACATTTTTTTCGCTTTATAAATTTTTTGCACTAATGTATGACAACATTGAGTTCGGTTGCTCGCTGGTACAAAGAACTCGTAGGTTGTTCCACAACTGATTCGATAGGCACAATAGTCACAGCACCATCATCATTGTATGATTTGCGAGGCTTCTTTTTATCGGCAACGGATCCCGTTTCATCGAACTTTTGAACTAATTTCGTTAAAGCTGTACTTACACGTACATTCGGCTATTTCGCATTAAATAATTGTATTGCGTATTTATAAGAGTCTTCTCCTAAACCATAGCATTTCACCAGGAAGATTCGCTGCTCTAACGTCAACAATATTTTCACATTAAGCTCGCTGAACTATCTCAGTAAATGTCGACTGTCAGTAAATGTCGTTGTTTAACGAGTAATTCATCGGCAACACGATGCTGATATAATATTCGAACTTAGATTTAAAATCAAAAATTTGACATAATTTCAGGTTTTTGATCTTATCTTAAGTGATTACTGGATTCTTCTATTAGTGTAAAGGGTTTCGATGCAAGCAAATTTTTTTTATAAAGAATAAGTTTTTCTCCGAAAACTCACATTAAAAAAGTTTTCCCTATAGGAAACCTCATCAGTTTACACACTGTATATAATGGTATTTAGCGGAGTAGAAGAATAAAATAGTTCAGCAGCAGGAGTAGGTCGCATAATATACAAAACACTGGAGTAACAGATATACAAGTGCGAGGCAAATTATGAAAGAATATTGAAAATAGAAATGCTGCAGATGTATAAAAGCCAAACCAAGAAAACAACGATAATAACAGCTTACGCCCCAATTTAAGAAAGAAAAGGCACCGAAAAAGACAAGTTCTGGGAAGAGCTGGAACTAGTGATGGAGGAAGCTGAAGGAAAAATATACGTGGGAGGTGACCTCAACGCAAGAGTAGGAATAAAATATAAGTATTATGAGAAAGCAATAGGACAATACGGATAAAACATCAGAAATAGCAACGGGAACAGACAAACACAATTTTCTCTCTCACACAAGAACAATAAAGGTGAAAAATCAATTACTGACTAATTGTACAAAACAACAACAAAAAAGAAATACTAGACACAAAGGTAAAAAGAGGGTCGGAAATAGTGATCACTACGTAGTGGTAAGAAAGTTAGAGAGATTGCAGAAAAGATAGAACCTGTTCACAAGAAAGGTTCTACGAGTGATGTAAATAACAATAGGCCCATCTCCATCTTACCAGTAATCTCCAAATTGCTAGAAGACTTACTTAAATGCCAAATTCAAGATTTTTTAAATGAATCACAGATAATATCACTAAGCCAACATGGATTCAGTTGTGGCCGTTCTACTACTACTGCTGCCTTACAGCTCATTGAACAATGCTTGGAAGCCTTTAATAAAAACGAACTGTTTCAGGCGACTTTCCTCGATTTACATAAGGCATTTGACAGCATAAGTCATGAAATATTATTGCAAAAGTTGTACATGTATAACTTTCATCACACTAGCTGTAAATTATTAACAAGCTATTTGTCAAACAGATGTCAAGTAGTTAAACAGAACAATAAACTGTCTAATGCATACTACACCAACAGAGGGGTACCGCAAGGCTCAAAGCTAGGCCCAATACTATTTTTGTTGTATATTAACGACATATGTAATTATATTGGAGAAGACAAAATAATATTATTTGCGGATGACACAACATTAGTAAACCGGGCAAAGTCGCCTGATGAAGTTCACATGGTTAACCTTAATATGAACGAAAGAGCCAGAAATTGGTTTCTATCCAATGAGCTCTGCTTGAATAGTAATAAGACTATACATATTTTATTCAATCTAAAAAAGATAGATCAAGGGTTCTCTGATAATGTAAAATTCCTTGGCTTTCATTTGGACAGTAAATTATCGTGGAATGTGCATAATCATGAAACTGTAAAAAAAATTAATAAATACTTATTTCTACTAAGACAACTTTCCAAAGTAGTCTCCCTAGAAACTCCAAGAGCATGTTATTTTTCCCTGATTGAATCGTACATTCGATATGGAATTATACTTTGGGGACACTCTTCCACAGCAAATCAGGTTTTTTCAGCACAGCGAAAAGCTATTAGAATTATTTATAACCTTGGATATACCGAGGATTGTAGAGACTATTTCAAAGAAATGAATGCACTCACACTACCGTCTCTATACATACTGGAATGCCTCCTGCATGTGCATGGAAATAATGACCAGTACAAGAAAAACTGCGAAATAAATAAATTTAGTACTCGAAATGCTAACCTAATTCGTCCAGTGTATAATAGATTGAAATGCGCACAAAACAGTACTCGCTATCACGCTATTAAATTGTATAACGCTCTACCAATAAATTATAAAAACTTAACAATAGCTAATTTTAAGAAACAGGTTAAATGTATGCTAATAACCAAAGCATTTTACTCTATTAATGAATACTTGTTAGATTTTAAGATATGAATGTAATTGACCTGTGTACCCATGGACATTAATAAATATTATTAAAGAGGTAGGGAAAGAGAACATAACAAGGAAGCAAAAATAAGAGCATACAAGTTGAAAGAAAAAAAAATGACTGAAAAATATAGAGATATGATGGAGGAGAGATTAGGAGTTAAAAACAAGACAGAAATTTAAAAAAATTGAAGAAATTTGGAACTTGTTTAAAGATGCAGCAACTAAAAGCTGTGAGTAATGAATGATATCTGTCGACGAAAGTAACATGATAGCCATCACTAATTTTTATTGTTAGGCCTAAATTTTTCATTTCTTGTCAATATTTTAGATCTTTGGCCTGTATTTTTGATCTATATTTTGGATTTGTTTGCCTAAATATTCTTTATTTTGGCCTAAATTTTCGATTTACTTGTTTTAATTTTCGATTTTTTATTTTAAAGCTTAAATTTTCGATTATCGATCTATTTTTATGTTTTTGGCCTATGGCCTATTTGGATTTTGTAACCTGAGTAATTTTTATGCGAGAATTTTTGATTTTTTGCAGGTATTTTTGAGTTTTTATTTAAAGAACTGTATTTCAGATTTTGCAACGTACATTATTATATTCAGAACTGAATTTATAATTTTTTTGGCCTGTATTTTCAACAATGTTTATATTTTAATTTTAGATTATTTACTTGATTTTATATTTTTACTTTCTCAGTTACGAAGTACAAGAAAGTATGATGATCGTGATTTTTTTAATTTTTTTTTTTACGGAAATTTCCGTTTTGGGGTCCCTAGATGCCATTTCAACTATTTCTGGGAAAAAAAATGTGTCTGTGTGTGTGTGTGTGTGGCTGTGCGTCTCTCTGTGTGGGTGTGTGTGTCTGGCCGTGCTAGTAAACTAATAAAGCAATTGATATGAAACTTTGAATATCCGTCTTATTTGATAATTTGAAGAACTTAAAAGCTTTTGGTAAAATTTCGTACACCAGAAGTGGGCGTTTACCTTAACTGTTTTTTGTTTTTTGCCAATATTTTCTTAAATATAAAAAATATCACAAAAACATTTAAACAAACTTTGAAGATAACAAAGAAATGAACATCTTTTGCTTGAAAACATTTTTCATAAAATCATTTTTATTCGAGAAAAAAATGTATGATTTCTTTTTTAATTTCTGGTTTATAATTATAAAACGATAATAGTTTCAGCAAATTTATGTTAATAATAATCGCAGAGAATGCTAGAATGAACAACTTATAAAAAATACTTTTTTTCGAAATCCCTTTAATTTTTGAGTAAACTGAGTTTTTGAATTTGCAGTAATAATTTTTCAATCTTTCATAATTTTGACGTTTTTAACGTCAGTTTCATCCGAGTCTACAAAATGCTCGATGTACATTTAAAATATGATTTAAATTGAAAATAAACTGCGAAAACGTAAATATAAATGGCTATGATACCATCAAGTCGAAGAAAGTAACATGATGGCCAATCACCATTTTTTTTAAACCTAGATTTTTGATATTTGCTATATTTCATATGTTTGTGTATTTTCAATTTCTTTGATCCATTTTTTTAAATTTTTGGACCTAAATATGTTTTATCGACGTCCGTTAGAAAATTCAGAATTTTTTCATTTATTTGCGTACATAAAATAAGTATGTGGTTTCTGAAGCCTTCAAAAAGCATGAAAAAAGTTAACAATTAATTTTTTTCGCGCTTTTGTGTGAAAAAAAGTGATTACCTTAAATTGAACGCATTTTTAAATTAAAATACGTAAAGTTCACGTTAAATATATCGCATCCTTGACACAACCTCAGTTGTTGCAGAAGCATTAAATACATTTAATAAAGACGAAAATAGCCTGAATATATAAATTAATTCCATAATTTCGTCAGTTGTTCACGAATTGTTCACGTTCACGTGTATTTTATTCTTTAACATTCAATTGAAAGGCGAAGCTACACTGATAAATCTCGAAAAGCGTCTGCAGATGGCTGTTTATTTAATTTTTACATATTTTATCGTTCAGTTTTATAGTTTAGAGTTTTCAAATTCAATTTAATTTAGTTTTCAAGTTAGTCCTGTAAGTAGAAATCAACTAATTTGAACCAATTTTATTTATCTAGTAGTATAACATGCAAATTTCTTTTGTATTATTCAATATCTGGCGTGGCACTAGCCAGGGAAGTAGCTGTTTCAACAAGTTATTTGTTTGTAGTCATAATAAGACTTTATTTTGCAGAGTCATGAACAAGTTAAATATTCATATATTCAAGCTATTTTCGTTTTTATTAGATGTATAACAACCAATTAAGGTTTTGTCGAATTTATTTAAAGTAACGGACGGAGAAAAAATTTATATGAAACTCGAGAGTCAAGTAACTTTTTTTTCACTGGTAGGAATTGCCGTGAGAGCCGAAGGTTGTTCCTGCTCGTGAAAAACAAGTATTACTTTACTCACTTGTTGCATAAATAAATATTTTCAATTTTGCGTCTAAAACGGAGTTATTAATGCACTCATATGGGTTCGTTAAGGGCTCGCTCAGTACGGTAATATTAATTTTTCAAGATTGGCACCGTTGAAATTCAGAGCTGTTTACCTTCGGTGAGATAGTTTTGAGGTTATGTGATGTGTAAAAATCGCAAACTAATTTCAAATTGAAATGTCAATAATTAATGTTACCAACCACCATACAATTTTCTAAATATGTGTGGGCGATTTTTCTAATTTCTAAATGGAATAAAAGGGGCAAAATAGAAAAAAATCTGTAAAAAACTCCTTAAGGCCTTTTTTCGCACTTATCCATTAGAAAACTCCTCGCTACGCTCGTCGTTTTCTAAACTTGAACGCTTGCAAAAAAATTGCGCTTATTGAACTAATTCTTTAATATACTAATTATTTTGACTAAAATTTTAGGCTTAATTTTTCGGTATTTAGTCTAAATTTTTCAGACTGCATTTTAGATTTTTTAACCTGATTATTGATTTTTATTCGCAAATTTTTTTAATTCTTTTGACTGATAGTTTCAAATTTTTTGGTTTAAATTTTTGATATTTTCACAATCCATATTTTGGAATGTTTTGGCCTGTAGATTCAAGGTTTTTGCTTTAATGTTAGCAGAAGGAACCACAATAAGAAACAAACAACAATGTGGTCAAAAGAGGACAAATAAAACAAAAAGAGATATAATTTAAAAAAAAAGTACTTGGGCAATAGAACAACATTGCAAAGGAAATCAGAAATTGTTCTATAATACTATGAAGACTATAAGAGAGAACAAAACATAAGAGATAAGCTATATCAAGAACATGAATGGGGAAAAATAAAGAAAGAAGAGGAAATAATTAAGAAACAACACTTCCAGCAACTGTTAGACGACGGGAGCGATGCAAAAGATGAAAATAAAGCAGAATCAAAAAAAAAAAGATGATTGTGAAGAAGAGCTACAGAAGGTGATGGCAAAAGTAAAACATGATAAAACACCAGGACATGACCTAATGACTATAGAAATAATCAAACAATTGGGGACGGGAATGAAAACATACATTATATTACAAAATATGAAAAAAGAGCCCGAGCACTGGCAGAAATTATACCAATCTCTAAAAAGGAGATAGAAGAAAATGTTAGATATAGGAGCAGATGCTTATTAAGAGAATACGAGCGAAAACAGAGAAGTATGTAAGATCACATATTTATGATAAATCAGATAACACAAAAAATGCCGTTGGTAAGAAGGAAGGTATTTCTAGCATTTATCAATTTAGAAAAAGCCTTTGATAAAATATCAAGAAACAAGCTATGGGAGAGAGACAATGAGTCAGAGACATTTAATCCGTAAATAGGGTTGCGACAAGGAGTAGGGTCAAGCGCGGGACTATTTATACACAGTGAGCTAAAAAAACGGTACAAATTGTAAATATTCATATTTTTAATAATAACACAGAGCAAGATTTTTGAAGACTGCAAACTCCTCCTCGTGTGGAATTTCTCGAAGTACTTATCGAAACTAACAAAACCCCATTTGGGTTTTGCTGGTTTCAGCTGCTGTTCGGATTTTATGGCCTCATGTGTAAAATTATAATTCTTCGGAACTATATAATATTGGAAAATGCTGTTTTTCACATTTTCCAGCTGTTTTTCCGCACTTTTTTCCATATATGGCGTTGTTGCAAGTGCATATAAAGCTTGAACTAGCCCTAACAATCAATAGAAATGTCATGTATCCGCAAGCTGTTATTAATGTAACAAGACAATAACACATTGTTTTGAGTGAATAACAAATTGAACTGCAAAAACATTAAATGCTTCAATATGGAAAATAAAAATTTCCCAAAAATAAATGCCCACTGAATCGGACGAACAAGGAGAGAAATTCCATCAGGTCACCATGCCAATGGATAAACGATACAAAGGTAAAAAGCTGGATGTATTGCTTGCCGAAGTGTGTTGGTGGAGTCATCTCTCAATATGAAGATGCAGGCACCGAAGTCGCGGAGAATAATAGATTTGAACGACACACCGAAAGAGATATGCCATTGAATGTGCTCAAGCTCAGATGATTCATCAACTTCACAGGCTTCAGCGAGAGCATCAACTTCAATGGATATTGATTAATTTATATATTTTTTTTGCCTTTTGCTACATTTTTCATAAATTTCTAGAATGTTCGTTGTTAAATACAGCTGGCAACTGAATGATTTTTGTTTATTTTGATGGAAATAAAGTTAAAAAAACGAGAATACTTTTTCTGAAAATTACCTCACTGAATTTCCCGCAGTTTGGCTGCTATGGGCCAAAAATGGTGAAGAAAGCAATTTTGAGGCACTAGATGCAATTTTTGCGAGTTAGTTTGTTTTACACTTTGTTCTCCTAGTCTATAGCTACAATTGTGCCGAAGAAATTGTTGGTTGTTTTATTATATTTTTAAGAAGTTTATCTTTTATAAATGGAATGTGTACATGTCTGTTTAGGCATTATTGTATTAATTATTATATTCTGCATCTGTATTATGCTTTTTGTAATTTTGTATTTCTATTTGCTAAGAACTGTGTGTTTACATTGTATATGGTGACTTATGTAAGACATTATTGTCAAGCATCAATAAACAACTACAACAAGACAGGAAAACAAAATTTCAATTAGTTTCCGAGATATAGCCGTGTGAAAAATTGTTCTTCGGAAAAATCAAGTTTTAGCCAAAATATACATGAGGCCATAAACTCCGAACGGCAGCTAAAACTAGCAAAACCCAAATGGGGGTTTGTTAGTTTCGATAACTACTTCGAGAAATTCTACACGAGGAGTTTGCATTTTATGTGTTGCACAGTGTAATTAAAAAGAAAACAATATATAGATATTTTAACTTATGGATGCGAATTGTGGGCATTAACTAAGAAAGAAAAAAGCAAAATACAAGCGTCAGAGATAAAGTACCTAAAAAGAGCAAGAGGAGTGACAAAAAGGGACAGAAACTAACAGATTCGGAATGATCTACACATACAATCAACGCTAAATTACATAGAAGAAAAAGAACCACACTGGTGGGGCCACCTACAGCGGATTGAACAAATTAGACAAGTAAAATGAGGATGGGGAGCCAGGATAAAAAAGAAGAAGAAAAGAGGAAGACCAAGACGGAGAAATCAATTAAAACAAGAGGGGAAACATGGAAGGAAGCATAAAGTCTAGTGAAAGATAGAGATAAACAGAAAAGGTGTGTTCAAAAGTACAGACATAAACCCAATAATATTATATGGTAGAAGGGTAGAGATTATATCTTTAAATATAGTAACAAATTTAAAAAATCTGGAAATCCGACCAAAAAAATTCATATAGGTGTAAGTCCATTTTTTTCAAATTTCTGTTTTTTACAGAAATGGAATCTTCATTCAAAGGTCTTTTAAATGGAATGATGCAGTAAGTCCGAGTTCACTTGGGGACTGTACAGATAGCAGCACAACTTAAAGCATTCGCTAGAGCCATTTGTTGGTTTAATGGAAAAGTGGTGTAACTGGGACTTACACCACATTTCCACTATGAGATGTCACTGGAGTATGATGGTTGACTCACATGTTGTTACGTGAAAATTGGGCAAATCGTTAAATTGATTATTTGTCGACCGATGTTGAGGAAATAATATCGGCAATTGTATGTACATTCAAATTTCGGCACTATCTTGGTTTTGTTCTTTCTTTTCTGTCCTCGAGAAATTCCAGCGTTGATAATGGTCGCGCAGGAATTAGTTTTCACCGGCTCAATTTCTGGGTCGTTCTTTTCGATTCGACGCTCCGAGTGGCAAGATCGCGACAATTAATGTCGATGCCGTGCAGCAAAAGTGAATAAACCGATTGTTGGTTTCCTCGTAAGGGAGAGGGCGTATATTTTATGCTGTTGAGAATAGTAAGATTCATTTGGATATTGGGGAATCTGCTATCGCCGTGCTGGCGGAGATAAAAGGCTCGATATTAATCGCCTCCATTACATCTAGAGGTAAGGATCTGTTTTTTTTTTGCTAAGAATTGTTGGAAAACTGTTGGGTGAATTTCAGGCGTGTCTCGGTTGGTCAATAAGGGACGATTTTGAATTCGTCATCCTTTAAATTAGACGTCGTGACGGAAAATTGGAAGCGTGGATTTTGGAGGTCATTATTTTTTTTTTTGGTTCGTCGTTCTTCGGGAAGCGGATTAATCAACACGTGGATGGTCGGACTAGGGATTCCGGTAGCAGAAGTTTAAGAAAGAAAAGGATCATCACCGCAGGTATCTCGGAAATTTCAGGACAGGTCGGAAGTCGTTTCTTCAGAGGATTTCATGGGGGACGTAATCTCGCACCAAGAATAAGGTCGGATCTATATCACTTATATCAATATATTTTTTTTTTGTTCATTAATTTTTATTATTCAGTACAAAATATATAATACTTTATTTAATAGAGTAATTAACATTTGAACGTAATCGAAGATCAAAAGATTGAAATTGAATTTGTTTGGTAGATGTAAATTATTATTATTATTAGTAGTTTTTTTTTTTTTTCTTTTAATTTAACCGATTTAATGCAGGAATGTAAAGGTATAGCTATATCTACGAGAAATTTATATGAAATTTACGATCGAATTTCAATATATATTTTATTTTTAACCGTTTCAAATTGTCAGTAAAATAATTGCGTACAAATAGAAATTATCTCGGGTATTGTATATTATTAGTAAAATAACTCACAATTTAATTTTTATTAGGAATTAATTATTTAATGTTACTGGGTTGCTCATAATTTGGAAGAATATATATATATTTAATTTTACAATCTTGGTTCGTGATTTTCCTTACGTAGACTACCTTACCGCCCGTAATCACGTGGCGCCCTTATCACAATTGTTTAGGACCCTCCCTTCTTCACTGGGTTAGTTTGGCCGAGCGGTAAATTGTGGTAGTGAGATAGTGACGTCACAATGTTGTTGAAAGCACAGTTTTTTTTGTTGTGATTTAGAGTTTCTGTGTTTAATAGATAAATTTAATAGATTCATTATGGATTCTCAAAGTAGTGACGACAGCAGTGAGCCAAGTTTACTGAGATATAGTACCTCAAATGATGAATATTTCCCAACAGAGAGTGAACTTTCTGGTAAGTATTTTATTTTGTTTTGTTCTTAATTCTAGTTACTAAGTATATGTCTAAATCTTTTAATGCTTCCTCTAATACCAGTATTGTATACTACAGTAAATCAGTGAGTTTGTTTTTCATTGTTAATACAAAACAAACTTTGAGGTTAGGATAGTTTTACTTTATAACCTATTGCTAGTATCTATATTATTAAAAGAATTTCACGAATTTTTCATTCTTTCAGGTGATGAAGAGGCTTTACCAAAGCAACGATTCCGAAAAGGGGCAAAGGGTATGGGTAAGAAGAAGCAACGTAAAAAAAGGAGAAATTTAGGAGAATGTTACAAGACTGCTAAAGTTAAGGAAGTTGAGGCAAAAACTTTTTGAAACATCAATTGCAACTGCAAAAACAAGTGCTTAGAAAAAGTTTCTATTCAAGCTCGCCTAAATGCTTTTAACATGTTCTGGAAAATAGGTAATTTCTCTACACAAAATGCTTTTTTATGTGGCTTAGTTAAACAACAAGCACCAGATCGTCGCCATCCTAGAGGCAGCACTAAAGTAGCTAAGTCTACCACTAATCACTTCCATGTAATACTTCTGGATGGTACAAGCGTTTGTAAAAAATACTTTCTTAACACATACCAGGTCTCTGATGATACAATGACCATAGCATTAAAGGTGGTTAAAGGAGGTGAATCGCCTGGTACAGATAAACGGGGAAAACGAGTTCCTATTAATAAAATTCCTGAAGATCAGATGGTTGTAAGGCAGCACATATCGTCCTACCCTAGCTACCAATCACATTATACACGGTCTCATAACCCTTATCGAAGTTATTTGCCAGAATATTTAAATATACGTTTGATGTACAACATGTACAAAACATACTGTAATGACCGAGACGTAATACCAGTCAAGGAGCCTATCTACCGTAGAACATTCAATAGGGAATTCAATCTTCATTTCCATCAACCCCACATGCACAAAGTGTGATATCTACAAAAATAAGATTGATAACTTATTAGACAAAGAACAAAAAAGCACATTGAAAGTAGAACATGAGTTGCACTTAAGGAAGGCAGAGAGTGCTAGAGAGAACATGTCAGCAGATGCTGAAAAATCAAAATCAGACAACGCTTTCTTTGTTTTTACGTTTGATCTTGAAAAGTCATTAGCATTCCCAAAACTAACTTGGCAAATCGCATATAACAAACGAAACTGCTACTTGTACAATCTCGGTTGTCATGAGTTGTCTTCTAAAGTAGGCTTTATGTACTGCTGGGATGAGACTGTTGGATCTCGGGGATCTCAGGAAATCGGAGCATGTGTTGTAAAACACATACATACAAGAGCATCTTCAGCCAAACATGTAGTCATATACAGCGACAGTTGTACAGGTCAGAATAGATCTTAATGAGGTTTCTTCAAGGTGAAAAAAGTGGAGAGGTCTGTGTTATCGACCAAAAATTCATGCAGAGTGGTCACTCATATCTTCCAAATGACTGTGATTTTGCAAGCATTGAAAATCGCAGTAAAACTAAGCAAATCTACTGCCATAATGACTGGTATGAAGTAATCATCCAGGCCAGAAAGAAAAACCCATTTCATTTGACAGTGATGACCAGTGACGATTTTTTGTCAACAAAAAATCTAGAAAATATTGTGACCAGAAGGAAAAGTGACTCCAATGAACAGCCAATAAAATGGCTCAAAATTCAGTGGCTGCGATACAAAAAGAGTCACTCTTTCACAATCTTCTTAAAAGAAACACTCGTGGAAGACATGCCCTTTTCTGAATTGGACATCACACCAACAAAGAAACGTGGGCGGCCAGTGTCAATTTCCTCAATCCCCATGAGCAAACTCTATGATGGAGTGCGCCCCGTCACAAAGGCTAAAAAGAAAGATATGATAGATCTGCTTCCGTACATCCCTCCGATCTTCCAGGAATTCTTCCTACAACTTCAGACATCTGACACTGTTGAAGACATTGGGCCTCTAGCAGAAGCCGATGAGCAGCCTGAACAATGATGTAGAAGGCCCCCATGATTGATGACATTCCATTTTTCATTTTAACAGTGCCTACATTACAATTTTTATTGTTTTGCATTGTTTGTAATAAATTTTATGATTTTGCTGTTTTAATCAATTTGCTAATTAAACATCTGTTGACTGGAAAAGTGGTGTAAGTCACTTAAGCATAAATATTTAATTGTTTATCCGAGAAAAAATTGTCGTATCCTTGTCTACATGGTCTTAAAATTTAAGTTACTTCCTTATTATTAAGTTGTTTATGAAAAAAATAAGGTGGATGTATTGCTGATTTTTTAAATTGATTTCAACTTTAGTCCCTTATATCTCAAAACTAAGATTATGGGAGTTACACCACTTTGGTTTTAACAGGCTCATATATCTCTGTTTATCTTTTGATGTCAATTTCCAATGTTTTTAATGACATGCGTAAAACTGGTTATTTGCACGAAATAAATAATATGATTATCATATTACAATATGTTTCACCAGGTGCTTAATGAGAATCTTATCCAAGAAGCTAAGTAAGTTAAAATGTATTATTTTATTTTTCGACAATAACTGATTCATGACCTAGGCATTTCAAACGAACTGAAGCTATTTACCTCTATAAATCACCCATAACAATTTCTATTACCTGAAACCATCCTTCCACGAAAAAAAAAACTCACTCTAGCCAAATACGTATAATTTCAGTCATACATTTCATTCCATCCTTTATCCGAAATGATGATCAATTACAATGATATTAATTTATAACCCCGCGGCTACGAAGCAGCGGTCGCCACATTATTATAAAAATTTCACAAAACGTTTTCTCGAAAATCTCGTGCAGTCCCAAATCGTTTCACCGGAAATTGATATGCAAATCTTTTTTGGGGAAATAACATGTTGTTGGGGAATTTGATTGACTGTCTAATCGTCTAATGCTGAATATCGGTTTCCAAATTTTCGATTCTGTCTGTCTCTGCATGAGTGTGTGTGTGTGTGTGCGCTAGCCTTTAATTCATTTATCCTTGATTTCCAGACAAAACAAATCGTGCTCTCTAATTACAATTGCTTGTTATAAATTGCATGTTATTACGTGTTTAGGCGGCGCAAATTAAATGCGATTTGCATATATAAAAATGCACCACGGTTGCTGTTTTATTGATGGGTCGTTAAATGGCCTCTAATTCAATTATGCGGATGTTTATTTTTACGTCTTGATAGAGTGCAATATAAAAGAAACTAATGGATCAATTAAAAAGATTTTTGAGGGATTCGTAATATTGATCTCACCTTTTGAAGTAATAATATTTTTAAGAACGAATAGATTAAGTTTATTGAATGTCGAATGGTCAATGGCTTTCTTTTTTTTTGTTAATTTAAAAAGATGATTTTTTACTTAAAAATGCAAAGGCAAAAACAGTCTCACTAGAGCAAGAGTTGAATTACTTTTTTGTTTGTTGTTGTTTAATATTTTGTAAACAACGTGTTCCAGTAAGCATGCAATAAATGAGAAACTTTTTTATTACTTAATTTTCAGAAAATTGTATTCTTTATATTTAGCGTTGCCTAAAACCCCCGAAATACATAAAATAATTGACATACCATATTCAATAACAAAGATATTGATTTTTTATTCAGACAAATAAATAATAAAAAAGTTTCCTATTTGTTGCTGCATACTTACCACAACACGTTTTATACGGTGAGATCAGTACGTCGAAAATAGTTGACAGCACATTTTCTGAAAATACCTATAATAATTTAAGCAAAATTATATTGGTTGTCTTGAAATCTCCAATACAGTGCAGTGTACATTTTGTTAATTTTGATGTCTAGTGTTTATTTTAAGGTTATTTGTTTTAAAAATAGTTTCGTGTGTTCTATCTGCCAATTTTGCCCATTTTAAACATTAACAGTTATTTCTAGAACTGATCATGACGATTAATTAATAATACATTTCAGATTAATAATTTAGCTGCTTTAATTAAATATCAGGGTTTACCATGTCTAAATTCCCATTCTTAGTGACGCCATTGAAATTTGTTGGTTGGGTTATGTTTTAGGGCTGCTAACTATTTTCAAATTTTTGATCTCACGTTATGTATAAAAGGAAGAAATAAAGGTTATTATTATGTTAATGTCCAAAATATACTATATAATCGTATAAAGAATACAAGCCAAAATAATTTTAGAAGCAAGTTACAAAAAATGTACTTTTTTTAAACTAATAATCCGTACGGAGAGCTCAAGATGATGGAGCCAAATTTTACTTTATCAAATCAAATCAAATCAAATCAAACTTTATTAACGGCTATACCTATACAATATACATAATGAGCACAGAAAGTGCTTTACAGTAACAACTTAAAAGTAAAATATTTAACGCACATAGGAAACATTTAAAATATTATTACTAGACACTATTTGTTTACATTGCCTCTTAAATTTATTCAGCGAATTGCTAAATAAGTCTAAATTATACTTAGATATTAAATTGAAAAATCGCATTATTCTACATATAGGGCTATTCATTCCATAATTAGTGCTGTGAAATTCAGGCCTAAATGTTAATTTGGTTCTTTGTAAATGACCAGAGGTTGCATTAAAATTTAACCTACTTAAAAGAAAACTAGAATTGACTAGGGCATTCGTTAGTTTAAAAAGAAGTACTAAGTCTGTGATAAAACGTCTTTCTCTTAGAGACAGTAAATTAAATTACCTAACAGAATTATTGTTATATATAACGCCACAACGATAGCATAAAAGCCTCAGAAACCTATTTTGTATCCTTTCAATTACTATTTGCATGCTGCTATAAATAGGTGTCCATATAACTGATGCATATTCCAAGAGTGGCCTTACCAGTGCAGAGTATAAAAGTTTAAATATGTCAGGATCGAAATCTCTGGAAAATCTTTGCACAAAACCTAGAGTACGAGCAGCCTTAGAACAAATAGCCCTTATATGGGCCCTGAACGAAAGTTTACTGTCCAGTAGGACCCCCAGATCTTTAACTTGTGAGCTGCAATTAAGAGGAGAATTATTGATATTGTAGCAATTTCTGTAAATATGAAGTTTATGACTAAAAATCATTTGACAACATTTATTGATATTAAAATTCAATATATTTGATTCACACCACAAATTAATTGCTGTTAGGTCCAACTGGAGTTGTTCACTATCTGTTACACTTTTAATCACTTTGAAGATCTTCAGGTCGTCAGCAAATAATAAAGCTTGGGAATATTTTATGACATTTACCAAATCATTAATGAAAATTAAAAATAATATAGGTCCGCAATGTGATCCTTGTGGTACCCCAGATTTCACTTCAATTACTTTTGAAACACAATTATTAATGTTAACATATTGAGTCCGATTCAATAAATAATTTTCGAACCACTTAATTATTGATGATCCAAGGCCTAGACAGTGAAGTTTAAAAAAAAGAATTCTGTGGTTAACATGATCAAATGCCTTAGCGAAGTCTGTGAATATCGCATCGATCTGGTCACCCTTCTCTAAGGCATCAAGTACAAAGGTCTGGAAAGTAAGCAAATTAGTGATTGTTAATTTTCCCTGACAGAATCCGTGTTGCTCATTCACAATGGCATTTTTAGTAGCAAAAATTAGTTGCGACGTAACAAGAGAATCCAATAATTTGGGAATAGTTGATTGTAGAGCTACTCCACGGTAATTTTTTACATTATTCCTATCTCCTGACTTAAAAATAGGTGTAATAAAACTACTTTTCCATGCAGAAGGAAAATGTCCAGTTGATAAAGAAATTTTAAATAATAAATAAATAGGTTTTGATAATGAATAGACACAACTTTTCAAAAAAAGTGGTGGAATGCCATCCGGACCAGATTTACAGCTACTATTGAGTTTTGAAATCTCCTCAAATATAACTGATAATGGAATTATATTCCAGTTACTAAAATCTATCTGAGTTTTGTTATTTACTTTGGGGAGTCCAATTCCATGATCAGAAACATAAACAGAGGAGAAGAAATCAGCAAATAAGTCGGAACACTCTTGCAAATCAGCTGCTACAGAGCTATCAAGGAACATATGTTTCGGAAAGCCAGTAGTTTTCCTAAATTCATTAACATGGTTCCAAAAGAATTTAGGATTAGATTTAATATTATTTTCCACTTTCTTAGGGCCGCTTTTACAATAGTCGGTTAAATTAAGGTTAACACTATCTCTGGATTAAATGCGAAAATACGCTTTTACAATGCCTAGTTAAAGCAAGGTTAGGGTTAAGAAGCAAATAATTCGCAGTTATCTTATCCGGTGCTTGGAGTAGCAGATAAACCTCGGTTAACTCGCAGGCAATGCGCACAGCAAGCACACGCACCATACCGGCATTATAGCGATCTGGAATCGGTATTACATACAGGGGCCGTTAGAGGGCGACATACTAGTTTCTAAAAAACATGCATTCTGGCATATTTCCAGGTGGAATATTGAAAAGAAGCTCGAGGGGGTCAAGGGTCGCATCAATGATTACAAACACAACTTTCTAACCTTTCCGCAAGCAAAACGAAAAATGCCAATTCTATAAACTGCGCAACCGCATGGATCCGCAATGCTGCCAACGTTGGCGTTTCGGGAAAAAATCTATCTAAGCGTTTGTAAAAGGCGGCGTGCGGTAACTGAGAGATAAACGATGGGATTAGTTAAAGAGGGTATAAGTTAACCATCATTTATCCGACGATTGTAAAAGCGGCCCTTAATGTAGCAATGATATAGTGTAGCATTTAAATCTTTACATTTTGTTCTAAAAGTAGAAAATATAGTATAGTCATTAACACAGTTTGTGTTCTTGAACTTTAAATGAGCTAATTTCTTTTCTTTGGTCAATTTTATCAACTCGTTGTTAAACCACTTCGGATATTTTCCATGTCTGTATTTCAAAATTGGAACATATTTATTTATTGCTACATATAAAATATTATAAAAGGCGCTGGTGCTCTCTTCAATACTACTACCAATAATTGTTTCCCAGTCAAAGGCCGATAGAAAGTTATTAATTTCATCGAAATGTGCTCTTCTGAAGTCATATTCAGTCACATTGAAAACAAGCCCTTCATAAGTAGAATTTATTGGAATGCATATATCATAAGGGTTATGATGAATTGAATCATTAGATAATGGATCATGTGCGAGGCTAACTGTAGTTTCCGCAATATCAGAAAAAAATAAATCTAAAAAGGTATTTCGAGAATTTGGAATATTATTGAGTTGATACAAATTCTGAAAATCAAAACATTCACCTAAGATTTCAGCCAGTGCACATGTATTATTACTAGCTAAAACATTTTAAATTATACGCCCATTTAGCATTAGGTAGATTGAAATCTCGACCAATAAATATTTCATCGGAAGGATTATCAGTTTTAATAGAATCAATGGCTGCACAATGATCAGTATAACTATTAATTTCAGAACTAGGAGGTATATATACTGAACCAATAATTAATTTCCTATTTATTCTTACAAACACTTGTTCGATATTTGCCTGTGAAATAGGGACAATCGCAGAGTGTAAGTTATTATTGACTGCTATGAGAACACCACCTCCTTTGGATTTGAGGCTAGTTAATGGGGATCTATCCATTCTAAAAATTGTAAAATTTTTAAAGCCAAGTTCACTATTGTCAATGGAATTATCGAGCAGCCAAGTCTCTGTAAAAATAATAACATCATAAGAGGAGCAATTTACAGTATGCTTAATATCCCTTAATTTAGATTTCATACCTCCGAGGTTTTGATAGTAAATGCTTAGTTTTTTGGAGTTGCATTATTGGACGCGGCGATAGAAGCCTCGACAGATGGTTGGATTGCTTCCATGGTAGAAGCATCGGCAGTCGTATTATTAGAATTTCTATTGAAATTTCGTATAAAATGTTTCTTATTATTAGATTTGTGCACAAAATATTTTATAATTGCGTTTACCGGCCAACTTGAGCCGTTTAGCAATTGATTTACATATTGTTGTTTAATACCAATCTTAAAAGAACAATAAACATCAGACGAAGTTAGAGCGTTACAAATGACATCAGGTACTTCAAGCTTTTCATTAATATGAGTAATAACCTGGGCGGTTGTTGTATTGGGCTGCAAATTATTTAAACGCAATCAAACCCTCTTTTCAACGGCTACTCCAACTAGTGAACTTGCTGAATTTGTTCCTACCACCGGAGAATTAGTGGTCTGGTTATGATATTTAGTTGTACGTGGTCCACTTCCAATCTCAGAAATAGTCGATGACCCATGATGTTGTGATACCGATGGTTGCAATGTATCCTTTCTTGTATCCGAAGACTTTGAAGACTTTTTTTTTATTGTTAGAAAATCTTGAGGATGATGCTGTTGGTAAGATCCTACCATCGGTTATTAATGGGCCAGTACTATGAACAATCACTGAGTTTAGATTGGGGACACCGTTGGACTTATTTTTTTCTTTAATTAGAGGAGAAACATTTGCATTATTTCCCAGTGATAATGCATCTTATGTGACAATTCTTTTCAAAGCTATTTTAACTAAAGCCCATCGCGCACTAGAGCGAAGAGAAGAGCTGCGAAAATTTATTTTGCAAATAAATACATGTACTTTTGAGCAGCGAAATGCAGCGTCTTCCACATGAAAATACCGTGACCAGACATATCCGCACAGGAAGACTGCTCACGCGAAAACTGCGCACAGAAAAACACACACAGCGAAAACTCCGCACACGAAAACTCCTCACACGGAATAATGCTCACACGGAAAACTCCGCACACAGAAAATAACGCACAGTGATAATTGCGCACAAGAAAATTGCTCACACTGAAAAATGCTCACACGGAAAATTACTCACTTTTATCAATCCTCACAGGGTGCGCACAACAAATATTTTTGCTACAATTATTACATTTCACATTAATTTAAAAGCAATAATGTACTGTGTTTTTACTGTGATTTTTAAAAATGTGTTTATTTTTTGAGGTAATAAATTTTTGAAAATTATTGTTTAAAAAAATACTGATATGATACAAAACATCTACCTTTAGAATTAGTTCCGATTTTTGAAAATGTATAAATTCATGAGTTATGAATTTTTAATTTTTTTTTTAAGTTGTCGAATATTTGAACAAAGAAAAATAGAAAAAAAAACTGACATGATTGAATTCCTTAAAAAACCTCTAATGCAATAATAATACATTTAACTTTAAAATTCAATCTTATTTTAAAAAAATGAGTCAATTTTCGTAAACAAAATTGAGTTCCTCAAATATTTTAATACATCCACAGAACGACTTCCTTTAAAACTAACTATAATTTTTGAAAATGTGTTAATTTTTGGATGTAATAAATTTTTGAAAATTAATATTTAAAAAAATACTGATATGATACGAAACATCTGCCTTTAGAATTAACTACGATTTTTAAAAATGTATCAATTTTTGCGCGAGTTGTGAATTTTTGATATATTATTTTTAAGAAAAATAGAAAAAACAATACTGATATGATTGAATTTCTTAAAAAAACTCTAATGCAATTATAATACATTTAACTTTAAAATTAACATTGATTTTTAATAATAATAATAATAATATAAAGGGTGAGTTTTTTTTATGTGCTCTATGGGAATCTCGGAAACTATAAGAGATAGACAAACGGTTAACGAGTCCAATAAAATAACACTTTCAAAGTTTTCAAAAAAGTGAAGGGTAACTAGATATTTTGAAAAATGTAAAGTGTCCATTTTTTCAAATAAATTTATCTTGGTTATTGTGACAGAAAAAAAAACTATGAAAGACAAAGTTGCAGATAATTTTACGCAGCATAATAAAATAAATTCAGAAAAATTTTAACGCCATTATTTTCCGAGATATGACGCAAACTTACATTTTTTTAATAGTTTGCTATGACCTCATTCGAAAGACTATTTTTTTCTTTTTAATCCGATATCACAAATGACATAGTTATTTCTAAAAATATGTGAGTTACACATAATAAGTTTTATTATTGCACGGCGTGCCGTGTGGGTTCGAATCCCAGCCCGGGCGAAAGATTTTTCGGAGATCGAGAAGTTTTTGCTCGGGTCCATGGTTGTTGTATATGTCTGACATTATTCATTTGTTCATTTCTTCATTTATTCTTAAAAAATTGTACATAAATAGTAGCCGCCTTGAGTTGGCCATATGGGCTACGATCCCGAGGCCAAAAAAAAAAGTTTTATTATAAATAAAAAAAAGGTAGCCTGAAAAAGATGAAAGTAAAACAATTGCACTTGTTTATAACCACAATAAAATATTGTAGTTATTATTTTTATAGAGATAAACAAAGTTGACAAAAAAACACCGTATAATAATTCTTTAATTATAAAAATAATAAATGATCGTTTGATCAAAACTGCAGTCACTAATAAATAAATAGTGTGATATTAACTAAGTAAAAGTGCATTTTATTTCAATAATAATAGGAGACGCAGTTTAATATTACAAAAGATGCTCAAAAAGTCCACCATTAATATTATGGCATTAATTACATCTTTTTCAAATTTAATTTATCTGCTATTATTATTTAAATAAAACGTACTTTTACTTAGTTAATATCACACTGTTTATTTATTAATGACTGCAGTTTCGATCAAACGAACGAATACTTTATGTTGTTTTTTGTCAACTTTGTTTATCTCTATAAAAATAATAGCCATAATATTTTATTGTTGTTATAAACAACTACAATTGTTTTACTTTCATCTTTTTCACGGCTGACTGTTTTTTGATTTATAATAAATCTTAAAAATGACTGTAAATCGCCTATTTTAAGAAATAACTATGTCATATGTGATATCGGATTAAGAGAAAAAATAGTCTTTCGATTGAGGTCATAGCCAACTATGGTATATATTAAATAAAATGTAAGTTTGCGTCATATCTCGGAAAATAATGGCGGTAAGAATTTTCTGAATTTATTTTATTAAGCTGCGTAAAATGATCTACAACTTTGTCCTGTACAGTGTTTTTCCATCTGTCATAATAACGGAGATATATTTATTTGAAAAAATTGACACTTTTTACATTTTTCAAAATATCTAGTTACCCTTCACTTTTTTGAAATCCCTGTATTTATCGGGATTCAGCCCGTACATTTAAGAATTAATTAGAATATAAAATATAAAACAAAATATAAAATAAAATATTAATATAAAATATAAAAATACAAAAGTTAAAACTACAATTTAAAATTTAAAATTGCAACAACTTTGACATGAGAAACAAAAACAAGTAAAAACAATACAATGCAACGCGCTAGACATAAATAATTAAAATAATGAAAACCCCTGCAAGAAAGTTGCATTTATCTAAATTTGACCACAAACAAATACCGATAGATCTATTCGTGATAAATTAGATTTAAAGTCTGAAATATTATTTGAAAATAGTTTAAAATTGGCGTTACTTATCAGGCCATTCGCTACTCTTAAAGTCCGTGATAAGGGTGCATCGAAAACCAAACAGTTTAAGTACAAGGGAGCAATCAATGTGACTATTAATTAGTGTGATTGAAATCGAGTCAATTTTTGTGTGAATTATGAATTAAAAATAAAATAAAATTTGTAAAATTCTACAAGTGTAACGAATTTTAAATTCATTTAAACTTTAAAATTTGAAAAAAAAATCACGATCACAATACTTTCTCGTACTTCGTAACGGAGAAAGTAAAAATCAGAAACAAATATATTGAATTGCAGTAGAATTTGCAAAATTCTACAAGTGTAACGAGTTTTAAATTCCAATCAAAATTAAATTTCTGCATTGGTTTATTCATTGAATTGATGAGCCGAATTTGCTTTAAAAGATTAAGATCTATGAACAGGACAATACATTTCTGATTTTCCGTTAAAACAATTGTCAAATTATAGCTGAAAACAAATGACAACATTCTAAACAATGTGTGGGGAAACGAAATATGCATTCCACGAATTTAAAAGTTGTAAAAAATTTATTAAAAGTTCAACTTCTATGTAAAAAAAATAAACATTTTTGGTTTCTCATCTTAGGTTAAAATAAAACAGCAATTTTTCAAACTGAAAATGGGAAAACAAAAATTGCTAGGAAGGATAGAAAAAAATAATCAAAGGAGAAATTCGTTTTAAGAGTTTAAAATTAATTGAAAAGATTATAGATTTCGAATTTCGAATAAAAATGAGTGCCAAATCCGAGATTGAAAAGAAACAGCAACACACCAAAATCGAAAATTGTACGATTTAAAAAATTAATCATTGAATGAATATTTTTTTAAATTGGTTATTTAAGCTCCAGAAAATAAACCCTTTGATGGTGAGAAAGCTAACTGGTATTTGGTAAGAAGGTAAATGTAATTATAAGATTCTGTACGATTTGTCATTAAGCTACTAATGCCGTATTTTTTTCTATACATTATTGCAGCATAACATAAATGAACTATTGACCTGATGGTCTCTACTACACCGTTATTTTTGTATTCAGATATTATTAAATCGCATTGAAAAAATCATTATTGTGAATAATTCATTCCATAAATTTTACGTAAATGAGCTATTCACTTGATGGTCTCTCTACTACTATAGTTATTTGTGTTGAGAGATATTATTAAATCGCATTGAGAAATTCACAATAAATTATTCATTCAATAAAGTTTAATTAATTTCATTTAATCGCTTACCAACAGTAGGAACTATCTTCATAACTGATAATCCATTTCCATTAATGCAATTTTCAATTTTCTGCACACACTAAAACACGCGAACACTCACTCACTCGGTGGAAGGTAAACTGCCGAATCGAACGGTTTTCAATGACTAAAAAGAGATTTAATCTGGAATGCGTTCATGCATCGTGGATAAGGATTGATAACAGGCGACAAAAGAATGTGTTTTTTGCAAACATCTACGCCGGATACTAATTGCCTTCGGAGCAGAGGTCAAATGATTCGGCGTTTCGCACCTGGCAAAATTTTCCAGTTGCACTGGTGAGTGTTTTAGATTTTAACAGCGCATCGGAGTGTTATTCTTGAATTTTAATTTTTGAGTTTACTTGAATTTGAAATACTTTCATTTGATCAGGAGAAGTTGTGAAAATTTCTACCAAGTTCGCCGGCTCGAAAAAAATAGAAAAATAATTGCCATCTACGTTAAACTTTCTAGAATAACTAGAAATGCATTCTAGATTTCTATGATTTCGTGAAAATCCATTTACATCCCTTCACTGGATTTTAAAATATTTTTATTTATTTATTTAAAATTGAAATATACGAAACAGCAGAATCATCGTTTATTAATACACGCTCTGTAGCGTAAATGTAGTATAAGCTAAGCTTTGGAGTGTTACAATCCTCCTCTATTAGAATCTTCCAAACACATGCATATAGTTCTAGTAAAATTTAATTCTAATCTAGATCTTCAATGATCAAACCTTAATAAAACTAAAACGAAAACAAATTCAACATACCTGTGATGGCATTATCATTAAATTGTTTATTCAAATTAACATATTAGACATTTATACTTTTAATTAAAAACACAGTGCATTGTTGCTTTTAAACTAATGTGAAATGTAATAATTATAGTAAAAATATATATTGTGCGCACCCTGTGGGGATTGATAAGAGTAAGTGATTTTCCGTGTGAGCATTTTTCAGTGTGAGCAATTTTCGTGTGCGCAATTATCACTGTGCGTTATTTTCTATGTGCGGAGTTTTCTGTGTGAGCATTATTCCGTGTGAGAAGTTTTCGTGTGCGGAGTTTTTGCTGTACGCAGTTTTCTGTGCGCAGTTTTCGCGTGAGCAGTCTTCCTGTGCGGATATATCACCGAACCGAAAATACATGTAATAAAAACTTCACTCTAGTGCGCGATGGCCTTTAATCCCCCTTTAATCAATGTTGATAAATACTCATGTTGCAAAGTTACGTATTTTTTAATTTATATTTTATTCATCAACAATAAAGTAACTTTCTTTAACCACTTATAAATTAATTAGTCTACATACAGTATATTTTTTCTATCGCGGGCCATAGGATTTTACATGCTAAAAGTTATACCTTGAGTTAATATGTATTTTATCATAAAATTTTGAAGGAAATTTTAGTTAGTATTAACTCAATTATTTTTCTACATGATGCGCCGCATTAGAATAACTTAAACAAGTTTTATTCCATTAAAAATGAAATTATTTAATATAAATAACTGAGCAAAAATAATCAAAGTACCTTGAATTTACGAAATGTCAGATTGATTAGTGAGGCAAGTAATCAAACGAATTTATACTAGAAAATGTTTGTTTATACTGTTGAAGAGCAGTTGGAATTTATAATGGCAATTATAAGAGGTTTGTCCAGCAGGGAAATAGTTGTATTTTTCTACAAGAAGTCAGGGAATTTTTATTTTAGGGAAATCGTTGACAACTTTTCTGATCGTCCGGTTCTGAGAAAAAGCACTTTTTAAATGAATAAAACATGTTTAAATAATTCTAATTAATTATGTAGAAAAATAATTGATTTATAACACTAACTAAAATTTGCTTTAAAATTATATGATATATACATTAACACAAGGTATAATTTTTAGCATGTAAAATCCTATGGCCCACGATAAAAAAAAACATACTGTATATTAAACAATAATTAGTTTCAATTGACACCACTTCCACAGAAAATTAACACTTTTCGAGTATTGAATAACAAAAAAAGTGTGGTATAGCAGAAAAAACTTGATGTTATGAAATTATAGTGTACCACATCTAAAATGAAACCATAAAATTATATGTCTTGTTTAAGCTTAACCTAATCGAGAAATCCGTAAAAATAGAATTTTCAATAAAAAAAAAGAGGCGTCGATGATTTTCCTAACCTGACACCACACTACTAACATCTTCATTTCACCAGCAGCCAGGTACTCAAACACCAAGAGCCAAGATCAATCAAAAACCACGAGCCATGAAGTCATGTCGCGCGGAACGTGATCCAACACAAAAACTCATCCACGACGATCGGTTCTGGTAATTTTCGGTAAGTAAGACCAATTACTCACGATCGACAGCAAAAAAAAAAAACTTACACTCAGTCGGTCGATAAAACCGTGAATATTCACGAATTATCGTAAACACGTCCCGAACTCTGACTGACGTTTATCGATTGTAATCCGATAGATTTATAAAGGATTATTTTGATGCGAGGCTGACATTTTTTGTCATCGTATTTCTATCACTGGAATTATGTACAATCATGCACGCGGATTGTTGTGAGCTTAAGGAACTTTTCAGTCTTGCTTCACACCGGATTTTAAAGATTAATCAGATAATACCATGTGAATTGTTAATGTTATTCTATTTGGAACTCAAATCATTTAGTAAATAGTGTTTGTGATTAATAAATAGTGTATACAACAAAGTCATAAACCCCAAATGGCGTTTTACCTAGAATAGTTTAGATGTTCCGTTTACACACCCTGAAAAATATTTGTATGTTGTTGTGCCGTTTATATTGTTTTTAATATAAAAATATCGTAAATGAAGCAGAATTGGTAATTGAAGACTATTTTACAGAAAACGCATAAGTCCGTTATCGGCTTGTAAAGAGTTCATTCATTTTTCAGCATGTATCATGAAGTTTCCACCATAAAATTATTAATAAACTTAAATTCAAACTAATACGGTATTTAAATCTCTAAATAAAGTATAAGCAAGAAGCATAAGCGACGAACCCAACATAATGGGTGCACCGCCCATGCCTCCGTACAGAAATGTTGTTTACATATTTTTTAACTTTTTATTTTTAAAATATAAATAAAGGCCTAAACAATTTTGAATTTTTTTAGATTTAATTATTATTACCAGAAGAATAATTGCATGTAATTTATTGTTTTTATAAAGGTATGTACAGCTTATTTAAAATTATTCTGGATATTAATTTCCTTGTAACGGTTGTATTTCCCCTAATCGTCGTCGTGCAAATAATAGAGTACTTTATCAGGAGGGCGCAATGTTTTCAAAATGCACACAGTGAGCAAGACAAGTGACTTAAGAATACGTAAAATAGTTAAGCACACAATAACACACACCTTGATTGGACAACGTTGTGGTCGCATGGTCTGCTTACCTTTGACGATATGAGCGTCAAAGTTCCTGAAAAAAGAGAGAGACAAAAATGTTAGTTGGTTAGTGGTTAGTATACTAGATAAAGATTAAGGAATCTAGCATTAGCATATGTTTCGTCAATTAGTATTAGTTATTATTGCATCTATATAATGAAGAGTATTTAGGTTTTAGTCAGTTAAGTGGTCAACGTAAACATTTAGCTGAGTCGTAACTACATCAGTCGCGTAGAAATGGGAATTGAAGACGATGCTGATTTATTTTGGAAGTACATTAAGGAATTAAAGAATGTAAATGGAATACCCTCTGATATGCTGTACCAAGGTCATGAAGATTTGCTAAGGATATAATTGAGCCGTTTGGACAACACTTTAAGTCATATTATTCTGATGAATTACTGGATGGACCGTTCGAGGCACCAGACTACTTCCAGATAATCAACTTATTCGAGAAGGAGTATTTGATAATATTATGGCCTTGAATATCAGCCCTGATGGAATTCCTAGCTGCATAATAAAACATTGTATTTTTTCTTATTTACACCAATTGGACTTTTTCAAACTTCAATCAGCATGTCCATCTTTGTGGAAACACAGATTTATTGTGCCAACATTTCAATCGGGCAGGCGAGACAGAGTCGAAATCTACCGCGGAGTGGCAATCCAATATATTAAACCAAAGTTGTTTGATATGATTGTAACCGAACAATTAATGTGGATTGCAGGACAGATAATGTTCAGTGATCAACATGGTTTCAAGCCTTCAAAATCTTTGACTAACTTACAAACAATTTTTGTCTGATTCCTTTGCGAATAAAAAATAAGTCTATGTCCGGTATACCGATTTCTCCAAGGCATTTGATAGAGTGAATGTTGATTTATTGTTGCTTAGGCAAGGTAATTTTACTGTATTTATTGAAAATGTTGATGCAAAAATGTTCTGTCATGCCACATAGGCCATCAAGAGCTATTTAAAAGAAATGTACATTAGGCAACATAGCATTCACGGGCAGCTCTGTTTTTGAAAACCTTATGATTAAATATTATGTTGCATCAGAGTAGAACGTAATAGATAGATAGAACGGAGTTTATTTATAGATCTATATGCAAGGTAAAACAGATTATGAGTAAATGGTAAAATCCATTGACATTGAACAAAACAAAACGAAAACAACAGAAATACACTGAAACGCGGGCACTAATACAAACTAATAATATTGAGAAAAGCAGAATTGGCACACACCTGGAACTAGCAAGTTTGAATGAATCCGTTGTGTCAAAAGTGACATAAGCGGGTGTGACGTTGCCGAACGTATTTTTGATGAAAATAAGTTTATTAAGAAGTGTTAAAAATACATGTTTGAGATAGGAAGATAGCACACACTGACAAATAATTTTCAAACAAGCCATACTACCGAAAGTGCAGAGTTTTCTGTAAATTATTATCGTATAATAACACATATTTAACGACTGGATGTTCAAACTTTGAAGACCTCGTGATGGCTCAGGAAGCATGGTACAACTTTTTAGAATAAAGATAAGTTGTTTAGAATTTTTGGAATATCGTCACGTGTAGATTATACGCCAATTTATACACACCAGATATTCGAAAATATTGACACGCTAAACACTAGAGTCATCATAAGCGGAGATATTAACGTTCATTTTAACGATAAGCAAATCTCTAAAACCATAACTACCTGTGGTATTTTCCAACTGTATAGACTGCACCTACTAGTTAATTTTCCCACCAGAGGAAATACTACTTTGAATAACGTTTTTACAAACTTACACAATAATATTCACTGCATTGTTCCAAATGATATTTTGTCATCAGATCATATTGGTGTAGATCTAACAATCAAGCTACTCAATAACAACACTGATAATTATGTGGTTGCAACTAAAAATTTCAGGCCAATCACAAAAGCGGGCAAATTTGAACACTATCAACTGCTTGAAAGCGTTACGGAATCATATTACCAATCTGCCTGACTGTAACACCAAATTTAAATTATTCCACGACGAAATTATTTCAAAATAATTTAGTATTTCCTATTAAAAAGATGAAGGGTAAGTTCAAAATTAATGACGTAAAGTGGTTTACTAAGAGCATGTGTGATATAAGAGAAAACCTACAATTAATTCGCAATGCTTATAACATGCATAAAACTCCAAATCTAAAGGTAATTCTAAAAAAATGGTGATGTGGCCATCATGTTACTTTCTCCGATTTAATGGTATAGTTATATACGTTTAAACTTTCATAGTTTATTTTCAATTTAAATCCCATTTTTAATGTACAAACAGCGTTTGTATAATCGGATGAAACTGACGTTTAAAACGTCAAACTTAAGAAAGATGAAAATTACAAATTATAGTTTAAATTCTAATAGTCAGTTTGCTTAAAAACAAAAGAGATTTCTAAAAATATTTATTCTTGATAAGTTGTTCATTTTGACATTCTCTATTATTAAAATAGATTTGCTGTAACTATTATCGTTTCATAATTATAAACCAAAACTGACAACAAATTTAATAACTGTTATTTTTCAAAAGCTTTTCAATACTTCGAATTGTCAAATAAAGCTTATGTTCAAAGTTTCATATTAATTGTTGTATTAGTTTTGAGATACAGCGCGCACAGACACACAGATACACACACACAGTCATAAAAAAATTTCCAGATATTATTGAAATGGCATCTAGGGACCCCAAAACGGATATTTCCGTAAAAAAAATTTCAGAAATGATCGGATCACAATACTTTCCCGTACTTCGTAACGGAGAAAGTATAAATCCACGGTATCTTACAGAATTGCATTAAATGAAGTAAAAATTGCGGCAAACTCGAATTTCTTAAATAAATCAAATAATAAGAGCAAAGCCATGTAGCACATTATTAAGTCATACAGTAAAAATAACAAGTGTGCTGATGAATGAGGTATATCGTCGTGGCGACTGCAATAGGTTGTATGTGACCAAAAATGTGATATAGGGCTTTTTGCATCATTGGAACCAAAATAACCGTAGCTACAAGTTGCAATTTTGTTTTTCTTTTCCTTTTCAGGTGAGAAACAGGTTGATAGCTGAGGTTATAATGTTTGGAAGAGGCAGAAGGCATCTGTTGCTTCAGCTCGCTAGGGCTCAACCAGAAAGAGATTTAACCGAAGAAGATGACAGAAGAGAAATTATTCCAGCGGAGCTTGGTGACTATAACAGTTCTGAATCAGGAGAGTTATACGAGCCTTCAGATCCTGAAAAAACACAAGCCGAGGACATAGGAACAGAAGACGAGGACATAATACCAGCAGCCGAAGACACTGTAACAGAAGCAGAGGATGAAATACCAGCAGCCGAAGACACTGTAACAGAAGCAGGGGATTAAACTGCAACAGTAGGAAGTAAGCGCAAAGGGAAGGGGCAAGGTGACTCTAGCTAATGGAAAAGGCAGACAAATGCACAGTTGCGGCTACAAGGTAAATCCTACTTTGGATTTAAGAAAAATGAAAATGGGAAATACCATCAAACTGCTAAGAAGAAAGAAAAATCTCTTGGTCGAAGATGTAATGGTCATTTGGTACGCGCTGTAAAAGGTGGTCCAAAACAACATTTTGAATGCTCCACAATTATATTTAATGACAGATTTTTGGAAGCCATCTTCCTGGGAAGCAATAAAGGTTTTTGTTGCAGGATGCGTATTCCAAACGCGTCAAAAGCATAGAAGAAAACAAACTATTGCTGAAAGCTCGAGGAAAAATTAGTATTTAAGTTTTACTTACATGTCAAGGCAGGTATCGAAAAAGTGAAGAATAGCTATTTATGTAACAAGTCCACAATACAGCACTTTCTTGGACGGGACGTTTTATGGCCGAGCGAGCGAAGCGAGAGAGGCTGAAAATGGAGGCGAGTCCATGAAGTGCTATTGTGGACGAGTTACATACAAAGCTTTATGTTTGACTGCTTTTAGCATTTTTGGAATACTTTTTAAATACAAACTGAAGCAATGTATTTATATATATTTTAATCATAGTGTGCATTTGCTGCCACACTAATGTCATTCATTGTAAATTTCATAGAGAATGGATGATTAGGTTAAACAATCAAACTCGCACAATATACGTCCAAACCTTGCAGATTTATGCAGGAGTAAGTGTAATGAATAATAGTAAGTACTATCGCTATAAACCACTATCATAGTTGATCTCTCTTTTGCATGAGTAATTTGCATTGTATTTATTAGGTGTCCTAACCAAGATTAAAAGCTGTCATTTCTGACACTGACATAAGAGTCCAATTTATTTTATCAATTATGGGACTGTACCTCATTTAATAACCAGGCGGACTAAACGCGAAAGTCATATTTACACTATAAAACGTCACCAGAAAAGTAACCAGACATGCTTTGGAGGTAAAAATAAAATTATTTCAAATTCGTTTATCCATAACATTCATTCAACATATAAATTAATTCTAGGTAAACTTTCTTGATTATATAGTCAATGGTATAGTACATAATATTAAAATAAGTACGAGACCGTCTTAAGAATTTAGGAGCACATTGAAGAAGTCAAGTTGTACATATATTTATTTACATATAAAGTGGATTGAAGTATTAGGTATATTTTAAAAATAGCGATTTCATATTTAAAGAAAAATTTTCCGCACACAAAATTTGTGCCCCAATATCCGTACACTCCCTAATTGTGTGAAACTCCGTACTTCGAAAATGACACCAAACTTGTGCCGGGTATATACTACCGTGGACAAAAAAAATGACACCCCTAATTTTATTAATGTAAATATGACTTTTCATTTGACAAACCGGCAATTGTCAATCTAAGCTCTGGCACAAAATCAAAGCATGTTGGGAGGCAATACCTTTTTAGATTTACTGTATTGCTAGTTATAACTATCACTGTCAAATATTAAGGTTACATAAGTCAAATTCACAACACTAAAAAATAAGAAATAATAGACACATGACAAATTAGGGGTGTCATTTTTTTTGTCCACGGTAGTATATCCATAGTTAAAAATAAAATAACTATTTCCAAGAAAATCGCGGGATGAGAGGAATCGATTCTTACACTATCAACGGAAGAAATAACTGGCTAAAAACACAGAAACTGAGCCGAAATGCGTTGAATCGGTGGGACACAAGGAACGGCGAGAGATCAGCTGATCATAACAACGGCCATTACTGTTTTATGCAATTTGGGCCTGTGTAAAAACGGCGCCCCTTTGGCCTATCACAACAACGTATTTTCGCGGCTATAATTTGATTTAGTCCGCCTGGTTATTAAATGAGGTATAGTACGAAATGGCGTACATTTTGGCCTAAAAATAAAACCGCAAAGTTACTATTTTCGTACAGTTGAACATAAACATATTTGCAAAAAAATGTTTTTAAGCACATTGATTATCGGCGAGAAAGCACTGCGTTCCTGGGAAATAGAAACCACTGAAAACGAGGCCGCTGAAAACAGCGGAAAATGAAGTCACGGAAACGGAAGCTGTTGAAATGTTGAATTTTTTTTCAACAACTGCCAAAGGTAAAAAGCCACTACTGTCGCTCGTCTTCCAACAAACTTTACATTGAACCTGTGTGGAACAGTATTATAGAAATGCACAGGCATTACGTCGAGAAATGGCTTGACGAAAACCAAAAACCTGCTTCTTGGAAGCTTTTTCTGAAAGTGGTGAAAACATTAAACATTGATATTTACTCGCCGAAGGAAGACCAGTGCAACGATTGCACTATGCATAAAAATGGAAATCTTGATGAAAACATTTTTCAGGACCACATTCTGAAGAAGAATAAGGCAAGGTCAGAGAAGGAAAAAGATAAAGAATTATCAGTAACTTCTCCGGATTTACAAATTTGTACAGTAGATTTGCAAGCTGTCCTTCTGTCTCCTAGATTATACGCATCTGCTAACTATTATAAAACGAAATTGAAGGTGCATAATCTCACCTACTGTAACTTATCTAATAAAGATGTATGTTATGTATGGCATGAGGCAAGTGGAGGCCTAGAAAGCGACGTGTTTGCTTCGTTAACCACCAACTATTTGCGGAAACAAATAGATAATAAAAAACCAAAGAAACTCATCATTTGGAGCGATGGGTGTGGTTACCAAAACAGAAATGTCAAATTAGCAAATGCAATTCTGGAATTGAGTATAAAAAATAACGTTCTAATTGAACAAAAGTACTTGACAGTGGGTCATACCTAGATGGAGGTGGATTCATTCAACTATTGAAAACAAGCTGGTAAGAGAAGAGAGGTGTACGTGCCTGCGGATTATCTGTCGATTATACAATCTGCTAGGCAGAATCCCAGGCCGTATGAAACGGTCTATTGTCAGTACACGGACTTTTTTTTAAATTCGATGCAATATTTTATGAAAGTATTCGGCCAGGGGGCAAAGTGGAAGACCTTTGTGTCAATGACGTTGTGACATACCAATATACACCAGAAGGCGTCATCATGTTCAAAATAGATTTTGATGATGACTGGAAGCCGTTACCTGCACGAACAAAAAAGGTTGAGCAATTGCCGGTATGAGAAAACCTTTACTCAGGGCATTGCCCAATCGAAGGTTCGAAATTTGGTCGTTTACAGGAATTAAAAAAAAAATCCCTGTAGATTACCATGTATTTTACGATTCATTGACTATCAAGTAAATGTATTTGTAAATGTAGTGGTATTTGTAAATGAATTTTCATAAATAAAGTTAAAATAATTAAACGACGTTTTTTATTTGTATACTGCACTTTTGCCCATGTCGTACTAACTAGTAAGTTGTGAAGTAATCAAATTATCTGCTAATCTATTGTACATATTACTATTTCATTTATATTGCATACATAAAATCAAATTATAATAACAGTTTACCTAGCCTAAAAGAAATACTATTGTTATATTTTTTTTAATAACTTTTTGTCCCTCCTTTAAAATGACTATTTTACAGCCTTTTTCAGTAACCATGACGATATTCTCCGAACATTTTTTTAAGGAAGGATTGTTGACAGGAATTCGGGTTGATAAGATAATTTGTATACAGTATGTTTTTTTTTATCGTGGGTCATAGGATTTTACATGCTAAAAATTATACCTTGTGTTAATGTATATTTTAACATATAATTTTAAAGCAAATTTCAGTTAGTAATAAATCAATTACTTTTCCACCCGCACGGAGATTTTTCGTTCCGAAAAAGTGACCGCCCGGATGGGATTCGAACCCACGACCACGAGATCGCAAAGCAGGAGCTCTACTCACTAGGCAAAATATTTTAAAGTCAATACCAACAATTAGTAACAACCCGGCCAACTTTGTGTACAGAACCGAATCAAAATTCGTTATTCAGCAGGTAATCACAGCTACCGTGAGGGAGGCAATTTCCTCACTTAAAAATAGCAAAGCCAAAGATTTCTTTGTCATATCCGTCGATATCCTCAAGGCCTGCAAAGAAACCGTATTGCAACCATTAACGAACATAATTAATTAGTGCTTAATATCAGGAGTGTTCCCTAATGACATGAAAATAGCATTAAAATAACCATTTCTAAAAAAAGAGATAAGTCCAATCCAAATAACTACAGGCCAATATCTATTCTTCCTGTCTTCTCCAAAGTACTTGAAAGGATTATGTTCCTTCAAATTTCGAGTTATATCGAGAATAACAACCTATTGAATAAAAGTCAATTTCGAGTTCGAAGAGGTCACTCAATAGCAGACGTAATTCTGGGTCTTGTTGAACAAGTTTTGCAAGCTCTGGAAAATCGTTCCTTTTGCCTCGTTACTTTTCTGGATCTTACCAAAGCATTCGATTGCGTAATCCTCATACAGAAATTAGAACGTAGATACGTCGTATCTTTTGAATAGGTTCCAAGTGGTCTCAGTTAACGGAGATACCTCAAGTATGTTGCCTATTATACATGGTGTACCACAAGGGTTGATTTTAGGACCACTTTTATTCACTTTGGTCAATACCTAAATATGTCACCCACTATTTTGTATGCCAGTGCTACAAATATCTTAAATGTCCATCAAGAATATGATAAGGTTCTTGAACCACAGCGCACTCAAGACTGGTTCAATACCAATACCTACACTAAAATGAGTCAAAAACAGTGAATGTTATGTTTACACTAAAAACATCGCAGCATAAGTATAAGGGATCAACTGGTTTCCTAGGAGTCCATCTGGATACTGGAATAACTTTATGAACCCATGCTCCATTTTGCATTCTGTGCCTACATACATTAAATTTTAAATATATTATTAAATATCTTACCAATACTATTTTGATTGTTGAGGCAGTCAGGAGTTGAAAATCCATATTTAATTTTGCGGTAAACACGTTTGTTTGATTTTCAAAATGTAATTTATTTAAACCACTACATATGTTTCGCCACACTGTGGCTTCTTCAGGTGAAGAAAATACACAGATAAAAAACACAGTACTTCTTAAATATTAAGTGATTGTAGTTGGCGGGGGAGAGAACATTTTTAAGAGGGGGGAGTTTGATAAATCTGTCTGTTCGTTGAGTAGATGGCCGGTTTGAAAATGGAAATTAATTTGGAAATTAATAGGAAATTAATAGACATTTTCAAACCGGCCATCTACTCAACGAACAGACAGATTTATCAAACTCCCCCCTCTTAAAAATGTTCTCTCCCCCGCCAACTACAATCACTTAATATTTAAGAAGTACTGTGTTTTTTATCTGTATATTTTCTTCACCTGAAGAAGCCACAGTGTGGCGAAACATATGTAGTGGTTTAAATAAATTACATTTTGAAAATCAAACAAACGTGTTTACCGCAAAATTCAATACTATTTTATTATTTATGCTTACTCCTAGTTTTAATGTGTCTGTGTATTTTCATTAGTTTTATTAATTTAATGATTTCTTAAAAAAACAAAGTATATTTTACCACTTGTCTTAATTTTAAGTTATGTTATATTATGTAGCGTTTGCATCATTTACTGACGTGTTTAAACCATTTAGGTATTCACATTAATAAAATTATTATTATGATTATTAAAAGTCTCGGGTTTAACAGAAATATTGTATGCTGGTTGGGATCTTTTACTAACTGTAAGAATAAATGGCATCTTATCAAATAGTTTTAATGTTATATCAGCGGTCCAACAGGGATCACACTGTGATCCGATTTTGTTTCTGGTCTTTATTATTGATATGTGTAGTATATTTAAGAATTGTAAGTATTTATTATAAGCAGACGATTTCAATTTTTTTAGGTTAATAAATAATCTTGCTGATTGCGCCAAGATTCAAGAAGATGTAAATAAACTAATAATTTGATGTAACAGATATAAACTTCACTTAAACACGGATAAATGTGTCTCAATAACGTTTTGCAGCGGCAGTACCAAGATTTGCTTTATTTATATGCATAACTATAATGAATTAGCAGTGTATCTAAAATGAGGGATCTTGATGTAATATTAACATTTCGGACCCACAAATTATTTAAGTGTAATAAAGCCAGAAGTTTATGGGGATTTTTCAAAGTTGTAAGAATCTGAACATACAATGTTTAAAAGTGCCCAATATGTATGTTCATATACATTCGGTGACAATAAACTTATAATTATTATTATTACAAATACTATATTTTTCACTTGTTTGGTCTCACCTAGAAGAGGCAAATGTTATTTGGAATCCGTATTTATTGAGGAATCTTACTTTAATCGAGAGCACCTAAAAAAGATTTTTTTAAGATGCATTGACCTCAAAATTGGGCAGCAGAATGTATATGGATCTTACAACTACATCATGTCTCGATTAAACATTAGATATGCAAAGCACGATGAGCGATTTATGTTTTTTGCACGCTATCATTAATTGTCACGTTTACTCTACTGATATACTAGGATACATAAATTTTCACATAAATGTTGATCATCGCCTAACAAGAAATATACCTAAATTTAGAACTACGATCACTTTAAATTTTGCATATCATCACAGTATTGAACGTACATTAAGATCAACAAATTATGTTAATCCATTTAAATGGTTCCAATTGTTTAATTCATCTTTAAATTTTAATTGCAGATTCATATAAAATAATCCTTATATCGTTATTATCTCTTAATTTACTAAATTAATTCCATATACATGATTTTATTTTCTAGGTGGCTAACTTGTAGTAGTGTTACATCATCAATTGTTATGTTTTAGTTCTTACGCTATTTACACATGTAAATTATGTATTATAAGGGGTTTCCCGTTAATAAACAAATTATAATAATATATGCAATCCTGGACAATTTTAGCGAAACTTCTCATTATTATTTTTAATCTTTCAAAGCTTTAAATTATTAATCATTTTATGTAAATGGCCTAGAATTTTATCTGTAACCATTGATAACCATTTGCAATTATTTTACAGATGTAAAGTAACATTTTGTATTCGCTCGTTAATGATACAATTTAAGCTGTTTAAAGTTATTTGAGTAAGGCTTTCCATTAAATATATTTAATAAAGAAGAGAAGTAATTTGAATATTCACCGTGGGCCAAAAAAACGGTACAAGTAGTTTTGAAGTGATATATCTTGGTTATTGATATTTTAAAATAATTAATATAACACCAAGAAGCCCATTTTTTATAGATAAGACGAAGTACTTTTGCTCTAAAGAAATAATACTTAAACTTATGCCCGAAGCATCTTCTTGCATGAACGTCTTCTATCCTTTCAGGAATTCGTACTGTACTTGGTCTTCCACTTAATTGTTTACGAAAAAAGCAAATGTTGTATGATTAATATCTTATCTTCTTTACTCAGACAAACCATTTTTGTCACAACGATCAAAGTGACTGCTAGAAGTGACAGCTAATGCCTGAGATTCACTAGAAAAAACCAAAACAAATCGTGGCCCACTAATTTTGATACCTACATGCGACGCGGCGGTGTATTATAAACTCCCATCTTTGCAGAGCCTTCATTAATGTGAAAAATCCTCGATAAAAAAACTTAAAAAAAATGCAATTAATTATTTTTGCAAATATTTTGTTTTTCAAAGCAATATTTAATGCATTAATTGTTGAAAAAATATATATAAATATTTATAATTGTTCCGTTCTTTTTTTGCCCTACTGTGTATAAGTATTCAAACTTAATTTTGAACTTACGAATAGGTTGAATATTCATATATTTAGGCTACTTTTCGTCTTTATTAAATTTATTTAATGTTTCTGCAACAAATGAGGGTTTTCCATTTTTAAGCTTTAAATTAAGATTTTTTTAAAATTAATATCATTAAGTGAATCAAACACTTTGTCCGATGCACTTAGAGTAGAAGAAATAAATCGTGTACGCAATCGAGGATGAAGCAAGATGTGCAAGCAGTAACTGAAATTAACTAGGGTCGTAGCTAATTTGTTAAGAGTTAAACAATCAACAGTTGGTCGAACAGTTAAACGATTCAATGCACTTGGAAGTTACTGTAAAATCATAGAAAAGTTCGTAAGAAGTCTACAAATGCCAAATATAAACGATATCTTATACAAGATGCCTTAAAAAGCAGGCGTTCCACCAGTTTAGAGCTAGTAGTTCGAAACGTAGCAATTTCTGCACGAACTGCTAGGAGAAGGCTTAATAAAGGAGGATTGGATAATATCAGTTATTACACCACTGCTCACCATGAATCAAAGAGTTGCTAGACTGCCTTTTGTAAGCGAACACGTAAGTTGACGATTAACGACTGGAAATGAGACTTGTTTTTAGATGAAACAAGATTAAGTTTCAATTCACCAGTTGGACGTAAACGAGTCTGGCAGAGACCAGCAGAAAGATTTACTGCGTGCAGTATTACTCGGAGGATTTCATTTTTTTGTGCATCAATAATTTTCTGAGAAGGAATTGCACGGATTTTTTCACATACGTTGGATATCCATGAATGCACATTTCAACGTATAAAACACCGTAGAACTACATGTGATGCCATTTGTCCCTGTGTCAGAAAAAAAAACATTTTTATGCAGGATAACGTTTGACCCTCACATTGTTGTAGAAAAACTCGTCAATATTCCAAGGGTTGGGAACTGCTTGCAAATCCGCCATGTTCTCCTACAGAAGCGCCTACCACGTCAATCGATCACTGAAAAATTGGCTGGTGCACAAAGTTTTCTAAGATTTGGATAGCTTGGTGGCCGATGTCAACGCATGGATTGCCTCCAAGAAATCATTTAACAATATTGTAGAATTTGTAAGTTCCTTTTTCATATAAATATTGTTTTTTTTTTTATAAAACGTCTGATAATTATTCACCAACCCAATAGTATGCTGCTGTAATTGTTTATTTCATATAGGTGGATATCTCCAGAACGGTCGGAGATACTTGAAAAATTATTTTTGATTTCGATTCTCCAATTCATTAACTTGTTGATTTGGAAATAAAAATATCATGTTACTTAAATAGTTTTTGCATATAAAACTGGTTCAAACATTTCATAATATCCTCAGTTTTTGAGTCGTTCCCGATCACGTAAGTGTATTTTATTCTTTAACATTCAATTTAAATGCGAAGCTGCAGTGAGAGATAGATCTCGAAACGCATCTGCAGATGACTATTTACTTAATTTTTACATATTTTATGGTTCACTTTTATAGTTTAAAGTTTTCAAATTCAGTTAAGTTTAATTTTCAAGTTAGTCCGGTGGTTACAAATAAACGATCTTAAACCAAGGTTGTTTATCTAGTAGTACTAGTAATAAAATGGAAATTTCTTTTGTATCATTCAATATCCGGCGTGGCATTAGCCAGGGAAGTAGTTGCTTCAATAAGTTATTTGTTAGTAGTCATAATAAGATTTAATTTTGCAGAATTACGAACAGGTTAAATATTTACATATTCAGGCTACTTTCGTCTTTATCTAATTTATTTAATGCTTCTGCAACAAGTGAGGTTGTCTCAAATGTATTCATTATACATGTTTTTATAGTTAATAAAACACTTTTTAACTTTGTTTCCATAGCACATTAGTTTATTAGTCGACTGTAGTTTCGGCAAATAGGCTTGCCTTCATCAAAACTAAAGTTCCGTTTTGGTAATGGTAAACTGTAGTCAACTAATAAACTAATGTGTTGTACAAAGTTAAAAAGTGTTTTATGTTCGACTGTACGAAAATAGTAACTTTGGCGGTTTGTTTTTAGGCCAAAATGGCGTACATTTCGTACTAGTCCCATAATTGATAAAGTCAGAAATGACAGATTTTAATTTTGGTTAGAACACCTAATAAATACAATACAAATTACTTATGAAAAAGAGAGATCAACTATAATAGAGGTTTATAGCGATAGTACTTACTATTATTCATTATATTTACTCCTGAAGAAGTTTGTAAGGTTTGGACGTTTAATGTGCGAGTTAGTTTAACCTAATCATCCATTTTCTATGAAATTTATAATGACTGACATTAGTGTGTCAACAAATGCACACTATGATTAAAAAATATATAAATAAATTGCTTCAGTTTGTTTTTACAAAAAGTATTACAAAAATGGTAAAAGTAGTCGAACATAAAGCTTTATATGTAACTCGGCCACAATAGCACTTCATGGACTAGCCTCCGTTATTAGCCTGTCTCGCTTCGCACGCTCGGCCCTCAAACGTCTCGTCCAAGAAAATGCTATATTGTGGACTTGTTACGTAAATAGCTCTTGTTGACCATGAAAAACTTTTGGTAAATTTCGTGTACCAGAAGAGAGTTCAAGCGTTTTTGTTATATTCCCAATATTTGTTTCAATACGACAGATATAAAAATAAGTTAAAAAAATATTAATTTTTGGATTAATTGCCTGGAGAGTGGATTAGACTAATTAGTATGATTTCACCGTTTTCACTCTTTAAATTATATTTCGATCTAACAAATTGTTATTAACACGTTGACTGTCATGGGACTCTCCAGTGACCGGCTTACCAGAAACCCATTAATACTATAAATTTCAATGCTCCGTAATATACAGGGCGCGCCTGAAGTAAGGAATATATTCAGTAAAACCGAAATAAAATATTTTTGGAAAAAATACTCGAACAAGTCGATTTTCTTTTATAAAAATACACATTTTTGCATTCAAGTCGATTTTCAGTTTGTTTTTGTGTTATGACGTCCGCCATTCTGTTTTTTAAATGGCAACCCCCTATTTTTGTTTTTGATTTTGAGAGATCTTTTCATTGTCGAACTGGCAGTATAAAAATATTGCCATCTTAAATAAGAAATTTTTCGAGTAAATGACAATTGAAGGTGAGAACTTGATTTTTAGAGTTTTTGCAAAATGACCTGATTCCAGCGCTTGTAGCAATTTTTCCAAACAACAATGATCTTGACCTTCCATATATTACACATCCGTGCAATAGGCGTTTTTTACTTTCTCCGTTACGAAGTACGAGAAAGTATTGTGATCGTGATTTTTTTTTCAAATTTTTTTTTTACGGAAATATCCGTTTTGGGGTCCCTAGATGCAATTTCAACAATTTCTGGAAAAAAAAATTGTGTCTGTGTGTGTGTGTGTGTCTGTGTGTGTGTCTCTGTGTGTGTGTCTGTGTGTGTGTGTGTCTGTCTGTGCGCGCTGTATCTCAAAAACTAATAGAGCAATTGATATGAAACTTTGAACATCCGTCTTATTTGATAATCTGAAGAACTGAAAAGCTTTTGGTAAAATTTCGTACACCGGAAGTGGGCGTTTACCTTAACCATTTTTTGCTTTTTGCCAATATTTTCTTAAATATGAAAATATCACAAAAACATTTAAACAAACTTTGAAGACAACAAAGAAATGAACATCGAACATTTTTCATAAAATCATTTTTATTCGAGAAAAAAATTTATTATTATTACTTTCTCCGTTACGAAGTACGAGAAAGTATTGTGACCGTGATTTTTCTCCAAAAATTTTTTTTACGGAAATATCCGTTTCGGGGTCCCTAGATGCCATTTCAACAATTTCTGGAAAAAAAAAATTTGTGTCTGTGTGTGTGTGTGTATGTGTGTGTGTGTGTGTGTGTGTGTGTGTGTGTGTGTGTGTGTGTTTGTGTACTGTGCGCGCTGTATCTCAAAAACTAATAGAGCAATTGATATGAAACTTTGAACGTACGTCTTATTTGATAATCTGAAGAACTGAAAAGCTTTTGGTACAATTTCGTACACCGGAAGTGGGCGTTTACCTTAACTGTTTTTTTGTTTTTTGCCAATATTTTCTTAAATATGAAAAATATCACAAAAACAGTAAATTCGAGAAACGAATTTATTATTATTTTTTTAATTTTTGGTTTATAATTATAAAACGATAATAGTTACAGCAAATTTGTGTTCATAATAATTGTAGAGAATGCGAAAGTGAACAACTTATAAAGAATAAGTTTTTTTCAAAATCCCTTTAGTTTTTGAGTAAACTAAGTTTTTGAATTTGAAGTATAATTTTTCCATCGTTCATAATTTTGACGTTTTAAACGTCAGTTCAATCCGAGTTTTCGCAACGCTCGATGCACATTTAAAATATGATTTAAATATAAAATAAACCATGAAAGCGTAAATATAAATGCTACGATAAAGTCGGAGAAAGTAACATGATGGCCACATCACCATTTTTTTTTTAATTATTGGTTTATAATTATAAAACGATAATAGTTACAGCAAATTTATGTTAATAATAGAGAATGCTAAAATGAACAACTTATAAAGAATAAGTTTTTTTCGAAATTTCTTTAGTTTTTGAGTAAATTGAGTTTTTAAATTTGAAGTATAATTTTTCCGTCTTTCATAATTTTGACGTTTTAAACGTCAGTTTTATGCGAGTCTGCAAAACGCTCGATGTATATTTAAAATATGATTTCAATTGAAAATAAACCATGAAAACGTAAATATAAATGGCTATGATACCATCAAGTCGGAGAAAGTAACATGATGGCCACATCACCATTTTTTTCTCTCGAACAAGTAGAAATTCTTCTTGAACATTTTGAATTTTTTCCAGGCTAATTGTCAATAAACGCGCTTAGTGCGGGGGTGCGCCAACTCCAAACTCCAAACATCAAGTTTTCACCTTCAAATGGCATTTACTCTAAAAATTTCTTATGTAAGATATCAATATTTTTATACTGCCAGTTCGACAATGAAAACATCTCTCAAAATCAAAAATCAAAATAGGGGGTTGCTATTTAAAAACAAAATGGCGGACGTTATAACGTCTGAAAATCGATCTTCATGCATAAATGTGTATTTTTATAAAAGAAAATCGACCTGTTAGAGAATTTTTTCCAAAAATATTTTATTTCAGTTTTACTGAATATATTCCAAACTTTAGGCGCGCACTGTATATAACAAATCTTTATTTACAGAAATGGTTTTACAACGCTCTTTATTTTTTCAACATTATCAACGTACATAAAATTGTGTGAAGAAATTAATGCAAAATAGAACATATAAAAATAGTTTTATTTATATATACAGGGTGTCTAGAAATATAGCACATATTTTATTATAAACCGTATCTAAAAATCATCCGTATAAAAGTTTGGTATTTACAAATTAATCAAGTAATGAATATTTTTTAGCCTATATTGTTTTGTTGCTGTAGTAAGAAACGTTATCTTTCAATTAGAAACCCATCCTGTTTTATTACTTTTTAAATAAAGCATTTTTTGCCCTAGATTAGAAAAAAAATATCATGATTCAAGATTATCTATGTTGCTTTTGTACGTTCTCATTTAGAATATGCCACATGTATTTGGTCACCACATCAGTCAATATACATAAATCAAATTGAAAATGTGCAGAAAAGATTCTTAAAATCTCTATTGTTTAAAATGGACAACAACAACATTACAGACATCGAAACTCTTAGGGAGAGTTTCGGTCTTGATCATTTGTGCTGTAGAAGACTTTATTTCGATGTATTATTCCTTCAAAAAATTATCAATGGAAATGTTCAGTGTCCTGATATCCTGTCTTAAATTAATTTTTATTTTAAGGCAGATAATAAGTTAACTCGCCAACGCCCATTATTTCGAATACCTTTCCATAGAACCAATTATGGTGTAAATAGCAGCTTATCTCGTTTTATGCGTTATTCAAATTGCCTTTACGCTAATTTTAATATAGATTTCTTCGCAATGTCGCACGAAGAAATATTACGAAATTTAAAACGCGTCGATTGTCAAAAACTTAAAACTAATCAAGTTAAATAGTTAATGCGTAATCAATCAATATTTTAGTTTTAAGAAATAATTAATTATGTATTTTTTTGTAATGGAGAATCCGTAAATAAACCTTATTTATTTATTTATTTATGATATGCCGCGCCGCGGTGGTCACCGGTGACTACAAGCAAGATACATGCTTGATACTGCACACTTTGACTTGTATTTTGTTTGTAACAATTCACCATAATATGTAAAGAAGCCATGTAAGATTAGCGTGACATGTAACGTGTTAAATTAATCAAAACAGTGTTTGTCATTGAAGCAGAACTTAAAAAGGAGGAATCTAAGAATTTTAACAAAAATCAAGACTTTCACAAATCCATTGAATTGCAAAATAAACAAAGTTTATTTTTATAATTTTTGTATATAAATCCTATTTTTGGTTTAATTGGTTGGAGAGTAGATTTGGGACCACCCACCAGCCACGAATTTTATTTTACTTAATCTACAAAACACTATTTTTTGTGGTTGGATGAATTTTGATTTTTATGAATCCAAAAAGATGTTTTGTTTAGGAGCGATTCCATCTACTAGTAGTAGTAGTAGTAGTTAAGTATCGTTGGAGAATCGTTAGTCGGCGGGAAAGGACCCCGCACTAATCTTATGGGATTTGTTTCCCGGTAAAATCGACTCATTTTCACATATGTTCTAGTTCATGATCTACCGAACAAAACATGTCATAGGCGCAAGCCTTAATAATGGACAGTTTTTTAGTTACAGCCAGTCAAAGACGAAAAACTATATCTGTGCGAGTATCATTTAGGGACACTTGCGGCTCAAAAAATCTCGTAGAAAAATCATGGGGGGTCCTTTAAATGATATAATCTACATGTGTATGCCAGCCAGTGTGTAATTTATTTTTTTGCCTACACATTAAAACACTATTTTAGGGTCATATTTAGGGAATACTTCTCTAATTTTAGTGCCAATTTCTGAGACGATAATACTCGAAGATGATACAGATAATTCTGGATATGATTTTCTTTACAACAAAAACCTACACTAAATCAATTTAAAATGTCATTTTTTTGATCTGCTTGTCTCAGTGTATTGAATATTTGTCTATTAAAACAGTGACAGTGACAAAATCCCTGTTTTAATAGACAAATATTCAATAAACTGAGGCGAACAGATCCTAAAATAGCATTTTATATAATTTCGATTTAATGCGGGTTTTTGCTATATAGAAAATCATATCCAGAAAGATCTGTACCATCTTCGGTATTATGCTACCCGATAATAATACCAATCATGCCTCTCTACTCTTAACGCTTGTATAAGTGGTTAGGGAGCTTGTGTGTGACATGCATGTCACAATTGAAAAATTAAAGACAAATTAATAACTTAAGTAACGATGTCCATTGAAAGCCCTTCGGACGATAACTGACCTTGGCAACGTCACACTCGCCAAAAAACTGGCCAACTCTCGACGCCGCGCAAAAAGCCCAAATAAAAATTCTGCATTGTTGCTCGTCTGGACCATATATAGGTCGACTGGTTATATAAGCTACCAGAACTTATATGTGCCCACTTTTTTTTGTTTTCTTCTCCGTTTCGCTTCGTTTTATTCTCGTTTTGGGGCTGCTCAGCGCTGGCACACACACACACGTATGCACACATGTCTGCGGCTGGCAAAATGGCAGCTGTTACACGACAGCACGTGCTTAGAAATATAGGTGAGCGGGTTTATACCTTATACATTCGTGTCTGCCCTACAGAGATGTTATTATGTGTGCATTCATTCGAGTTTCGGCCCTCCTTCACGAATCTTCTTCGCGTCTTTCTAGGAAATGCGAATATTGATGTAATTGTTATAATTTTGGGTTATTACATATATTTCTTTTTTTTCGTGGGATGGGGGTTGGAATTATTTATGAATCAGAATGCTAATGCGGATTTGTACCTCTGTCAAACACCTGTCAAAAGGTTTATATTAAATTTTGACTCGGATAATTTCCTCTAAAGGTGAACCAAATTACTGAATTAATATTTCTTGATTTAATATTAAAAATAACTGTTTTCCAAGAAACCATGATATTAACCCCAAATATAAAAAGTAATCATCGACAATATTCGATTTCATTTCATCCATCTATGCATTAATGACAGACTTACTCCACAAGACCAACAAATCTTGGCAAAAAGACCTCTGGTCGATAACCATTTGGCAGATTAAAAAACTAACACATCACCTTTTCATGTATCTGTTAAATATAGTGTGTATCAGCCAAATGGGATAAATTTGATAATAAATAAATGGGGGCGTGTTCGACAAAACGCTCGGATACGTCGACTAGTATTTTTAGTTGCGCATTTTTTTCAACAAAAACTTTTTATACAGGTTGTGTCATGTAGCAGAGGCCAATACCAACTTTCTTATTTTAAATGCAATACACTGTATATTCAATTTTTGGATTGTGCAGAAAATTTTAGACATATTTTATGTACTAACTAATAACACCACTATAAAAACTCAGTGTAGCGTTATTAACAATTTTTTTCAGGAAAAGTCTTATGCCTAGTGGAAATTTTTATGTCCAAATTTCGAGTTAATCATCTACATTATCACCACTTACACGTTTCATGTTAAAACCCCAGTCTTAAAATATATCTCCCAATTTGTCCCTTGCGGTAAACTCAACCAGTTCATATTGTTTTTCTTGGCAAAACCTTGTAAATTGTACCCATGTCGATGTTTTTCTTCGTGACATGACATTTATCAAATCTTAAAAAGTGTTTTTCTGTGGTTATGGGCATTTATATATTCCGAATACAACAAGATAATTTCAAGCAAAATGTAAATTACTTTTGTGGTGGTGTCATTACGATTTTCTTATGGAATCTGCACTCGTTCCGCTCAGGCCCGATTTATACGTTTTGAAATGCACTCCTAAAAATTTCCGGAAATAATTGATGCTCTTGTGAGATTATAAGTGACAATTGCCCTTATTTACTTACTAACCAATGAAATCAAATAACGTAGATGACATGATCCAATAAAATTCTAATTACGATGCGTAACAGACCACGCTCTATGTTATGCATGGCAATTAACCCTGGGTGGTATCTAATCAGATAATCTCTCATGTTGGTATTGCCTAGCAACGCGTTAGTACATGTACATCTAAACGTCAGCTATTGCCCGACTTTTAAGCAGTTTGTTCCTGAATTCGATCTGTTTGTAGTTTCGGGTGAAGTGTTAGTGCTTTTATCAGTAATAGTATTCATAGGCATTTCTCAAAATCTTGGTAAGCTCATTTTTACTACAATTATTGTGGCGCAGACTAATACACGTCTGACATTTGGTGTCACTCAATTCTATTTTTCAAATTATGAAGTGTGAACTTTCTGTTCGGCCAATTGTCTTCTTGAATCTAACTCGTGACTGATTTTTCCTAGGCAATTTTCGTCGCAACAAGCAATCGTGATCCTGCCGCTAATAATTGCCGCCAAAATCATAGGCACTCGTTATATTACTGTTGAGAATTATGTACTTGGATGCCTCAGAGGGTAGCACATCAGTCTTTGGTGTTTGGTTCAAATCCCGGGCGTGGATGTTTTTTTTTGTTCATAAATTGAAATTATGTGGGTCATTCCAGCGAGGGACAGTCAAACCGGGGCGCAGCCATGTTACAGATTTGGCTGATACTTTTTCTATAAAAAAATTTCATATACCTATAATAGAAGGGTTCTCACAAAGGACCGATTTTTTAAAAAATATTTATGTAATGAAACAAATTTTTGAAAACAAACAAAATGAGCCTTTTTGAGGGTATCTTTAACAATTAATAACTTTTTGTTTTTTTAACCGATCTAAAGATTTCTATGACGCATGAAGCCTTAAAACTACAACCTATCGAATGGTGTACTCGTTTATCCAATTAATATTAACTGTTGACAAGAACAAGGGTTCGAAAAATGAGTGGAATTGTTGAAAATAAAATAGGTTTTCCAATGTGACCTACACTCGACCAATAGCCACCTGTTAAGTTTGCTTCTGGTTTTAAATCTTCAGAATGATCCAAATAATGTTGACAGAAGCTTCATTCCCATTTAAAAGCTACTTAATATACCACTACTACGATTTGAAAATTGGAGAAAACGCTGTTTTTCGTAAAAACAGCAAACTTTGAAACGTTATAGCAAAAATGTAATTTTTTTAGATTTTTGGAAATTTAGCCCCAGATTCTACGTTCCAAGAGCTTCATTTGGCTAAGTTTCATCTTGCTTTTTTGAGTTTTGTCCGAGATGTTTTGTAGTCTAAAAATGTTTTCGTCGGATATTAAACGTATTGTTAGTTTGTAATTAGTTTAGTTAGAATTGTTTTATTTTTAGAAATATGTAATTTTAATGTTTCCCTGTAAATGGATCATGTTCTGTTGGGAGATAAATAAATAAATAAATAAATATGATTTTTTGTCCGCGATTCAAAATTGGTTGAATTTACATTTCATGCAATTAGCTTCCAGTTTCATGCTCATAATGGTCACAAAAAATGTCTATATTAATAAACTATTTTATAAATCCATATTAGAGTAATTATTAAGTGCATTTGAATGTCAACGATATTATTATAATTTCAAATTATGTTTACTACAATAACATTCATTTGAAATGGCACCATATGCCGCTCACCCGTCAACAGGTGGCGCTGTCATTCTTTTACCGACAGCAGTTAATGCGGGGTTGCATTTTCATAGTTGGATGACATCTGTCAATGTTTGAGAGGTTAAGAAGTCCAATATCAATAAAGTGCTACGAGTATGGATTATTTGTTTCAAATAATTTATTGTTATTATGTATTTACTAATTCATAATACAATGGTTTAATAAAATCATTAATATCTATCTTTTACAACTAGGTAATGACTCGAAATACTTTAGACGCGTTATCCGCGGAATATCGTTTGGCAGAAATATTTTGCTCGTCAACTGGTATGAAACTGTGGTACTTCCGCGTACCAGGCAAGGGTTTCGTGGATGCAAATCTTGTCGATATCTCTTCGTGATGCTGCTGAATCTCCTCTCTGGTAACCCAAATCGACCTATTGACAAATTGTACTCTCAGCGTAAGCGAGATATTTTAGGCTTTCAGATGATTATGTTGTCAAGTAATACCTTATACTTTGCAATGCTATAGGGTCATTCCATGCTATTTCAACAAAAGGTTGTGCTGCACCATTTTAATTTTTTTTTATATTTTGCACAGTTATTTATACATGTTTCTGGAGTTCAAAACTAATTTAAGAAAAATAAAAATTCTTGCCATGTGGCAGCAATGTCCCCGGATGGAGCATGAAACATGTACATTTTTGTAAATGCAAGCGTTTGCGCAAAGTGGCATAACTTTCTTTCCAATTGTGCAAATTTAAAAATTTTAAAAACTCTTAACTCAAATTAAAGTGCCGAAGAGTTTAGTGTAATTTTTATTCATTATTTGTTTTATTTTTTCAAATATAATGGCCGTCAAAGTTTAGCATTGAGATTTGCATTTTTTTCATTTTTCGGCCTTGCTTTAGACTGAGAAGGGGGCAATACACTCAAACCAAAATTAGTTTGCAAGTACAACGGTAACAATAGATTTTATCTGAGGCAAAAAATCTAAAGTGTTTTAAACCCTTCTAATTTTTTTTCGCTGGAGAAAATTGGCATTTTCAAGAAAATACGTATTTTTCTAAAGCTGTATCTCTAGTGGGGCACACAGTAAAAATCTGAAATTTATAATACCAATGCTTCTATCCGGGAGCAACACCATTACAAAATTTGGTAACTTTGTTTTGCCTAGTAATAAAAATATTTAAGTTCAAATTTGTAATAATTTTTATGCAATCGGATTAAAAATTGAACTTTAAATATTAGAAGCCGGCACTAAAATGGAACTCACCAGTACTAGCAGTGATTATAATACACTTGTGAATATTATAATCTCTGGTACTAGGCATTAAAGTACTTACCAAGGGTTTCCGTACAACGAGGTGATTGGCGACTCATTAATGCAAATCATAGTCCTGGTGATGAAATTTAAAAAAAAGGTACCATGGATCCTGAATAGAAACTTATTATTATTATTCAAAATGATTAAAGAATAAAATTGAATAAAACCATAAAAGTCATTAGACAATTGTCTTAAATTTGCGGCTGTTGGGAGTCAAGCTGCTGATTACATTCTAGAATTTCTGTGTTAATCATTTTATTACAATTCTGTTAATCCTTTTATTACTATTGAATTTAATTTAAACTATAATATTAATGAAAGGGCACTTTAGTGCTGAGGTAAATGTATTTTTTATGTAATCGAAAATACTCTATTTTCAGATTTAAAATTGTAATTACTTACGTTTTTCATCTAAAGATGTTCTAGCGTTTCAGTGGTAGAACTTGCAGATGTAATTATAGGTTATGTTGATATTTGTTTAACGCAAGATCAGTAAATTTTTAAGGTTGGATTAGCATCGCGCGCATGGTTTAAACAATCACAGAAATTCTAGAACGTAATCAGCAGCTTGACTCCCGACAGCCGCAAATTTAAAACAATTGTCTAATAAATTTTACGGCTTTATTCAATTTTATTCTTTAATCATTTTGAATAATAATACGTCTATATTTAGGGTCCACGGTACCTTTTTAAATTTCATCACCAGGACTATGACGCATTAATGAGTCGTCAATCATCTCGTTGTACGGAAACCCTTGGTAGGTATTTTAATGCCTAGTACCAGTGATTATAATATTTACAAGTGTATTATAATCACTGCTAGTACTGGTGAGTTCCATTTTAGTGTCGGCTTCTAATATTTAAAGTTCGATTTTTACTCCGATTGCATAAAAATTATTACAAATTTGAACATAAATATTTTTGTTACTAGGCAAAACAAAGCTACCAAATTTTATAATGGTGTTGCTCCCGGATAGAAGCATTGGTAGTATAAATTTCAGATTTTTACTATGTACCCCACTGGAGATACAGCTTTAGACAAATACGGATTTTGTTGAAAATGTCTAATTTCACCAGCAAAAAAAATTAGAAGGGTTTAAAACACTTCAGATTTTTTGCCACAGATAAAATCTATTGTTACTATTCTACTTGCAAACTAAATTTGGTTTGATTATATTGCCCCCTTCCCAGTCGAAAACAGGATCGAATAATGAAAAAAATGCAAATCTTGATGGTAAATTTGAGGGCCAATAAATTTGAAAAACATATCAAATTATGAAAGAAAATTAAACCAAAATATTCACCACTTTAATCTGCGTTAGGAGATTTTCTAATTTTTAAATTTGCTCAATTCGAAAAATTGTTATACCACTTTGCGCAAATGCTTGTAATCACAATAATGTACATGTTTCAAGCTCCATCTGGGAACATATCTGCCACGCGGCAACATTTTATTTTTTTCTAAAATTAGTTTTGTACTCTAGATACATGTATAAATATCTGTGCAAAATATAAAACAAAATAAAAATGGTGCAGCACAACCTTTTGTTGAAATAGCATGGAATGACCCTATATCGATGTATTTGTGGAACTGTAAAGGTGTCAAAATTTGGTGACCAGCTGTTTGTTGCAAATTGTCGCGAGTTACTTTGCGTTTCACAGTTCCTCCAATGCCATCACACGAACCCTTGCAATGACTAGTTGCCCTTAATAATTACTCTAATATATTTCTAAAATAGTTTATTAAAATAGACATTTTTTGTGACCGTTTTGAGCATGAAACTGGAAGCTAATTGCATGAAATGTAAATTCAACCACTTTTGAATTTTACCAAAAACATCGCGGACAAAAGAAAATCATATCTCGGACAAAACTCAAAAAAAACAAGATGAAACTTGGCCAAAATGATGCTCTTGAAACGTAGAATCTGTGGCTGAATTTACAAAAATCTAAAAAATTGTACATTTTTGCTATAACGTTTCAAAGTTTGCTGTTTTTACGAAAAACACCGTTTTTTCAATTTTTAAATCGTAGCTTCTAAATGGGAATAAAACTTCTGTCAACATTAATTGGATAATTGTGAAGCTTTCAAACCGGAAGCAAACTTAATTGGTGGCTAATGGTTGAGTGTAGGTCACATTGTAAATACTGTTTTTTTTTTCAACAATTTCACTAATTTTTCGAACCCTTATTCTTGTCAAGTTAATATTAATTGGATAAATGAGTACACCATTCGATAGGTTCTAGTTTTAAGGCTTATGCGCCAAAGAATTGTTTAAATCGGTTAAAAAACAAAGTTATTGATTGTTAAAAATATCCTCAAAAATGCTCATTTTTTAGGTACGTTTTACTTCAAAAATTTGTTTCTTGACATAAATATTTTTTTAAAAATCGGTCCTTTAGGGAAATTCGTTCTGCTATACATGAAAGTTTTTATAAAAAAAAGTTTTAGCCTCGGTTTGACTGTCCCTGGGTGGGATGACCCATGTACATATGAATAATGCTCAATATAACCAAGGCCATGCGACAGCCAACAAATAATTCAATAAAACCTATCAAATATCCATATTTACATACGTTTACTCTTATTTCAACACTGTCGGTGTTCTTCACAAACATTGATTTAAGCCAGGTTTTTCGTAAGCCGATTTTATATTTTCAGCTGTGTAATTTTTTATGCGTCATTTTCTGTCATTGTCAGTCACCGCATACATTTTTGAATCGTTGTTGTTTAAATTAGAAATAGGGGCTCAGAAAAAGGTTTAAGGAAAAAAATACATTGAAATAGAAAATAATTTGTTAATAAACATTGAGGAAGAGCAAATATCAATTAAAATATGTGCAACGTAATCGCAGAATCTAACCTCAAATTATGCAAATGAGTTATATTTATTACCTCCTTTGTGAAATCAACTGTATGATTAGCTAATATTGTATAAAGCCGTAAGAGCGAGAGCTGTCCTATGATTCATTTGTTATGGAATGTATGTTTCAAATGTCTATAAACATTGTTGATACTAATACGTGCATTAATGTTTAACTGCGTAATCGGTTCGTTATTTAGTAGCGCTTCTACCTCTCATTGCATAAATAATGGACATTAGGCGCGTTCATCAGACAAAACTGTTGGAAGTTTACTGCCAACCGTTGAGAAATTTTCTGATGAACGCACTGTTGATCGTGAATAAGTTCGTCCAGCGGTCGCCATTTTCCCAAGCGTAGAAATTAGACCGATTGGTGTTGGAATTAAGCGTTGCAGTTCAGGAAGTCATGGAGATTACGAAGTCTTATGAATATAAAAATATAATTTATCACGTAACTGAAAGCAATGTTGAAATTGAGAAAATGCACGAATTGCTGATGAGTAAGAAAGTAAACATTTGCAACGTTTATTGTCTCTTTTCATCCCAGAACTCTAATGTTTAGTTTAGTTTGTAATTTAAATTCGTCTTCTTCTAAATCGTGAGGTTATTACTCTTTTCTTCTTGTACATTTTTCTCTCCATAGCATTATGTTTTTCATTTCTTCCCGTATTTTTCCAATTTTATTCCTTCCCATTTTGGCTTCTTCCCTCATTTCCTTCTTCCATATTTTTGTCGGTATTTTTCCTGTAATTTTTGTTTCAAATACTTTCAATATACGTGTCTTTATTCTGGCATTCTATATACACTGGTGAAAAAAAATGAAACACTTGAAATACGTGAAATTTCGAGTATTTTCAAACCGCCATAACTCGGAGTATTTTCAATGGATTGTGATTAATCTTTGAGGGCGAACAACTTTGAAGTGTCTTCTTTAAAGTCATGCATGCGAACTTAAGTGTAACCCCTTCCGCCCACCTCTAGCGCCTCTGTGAAAAAAAAAGTTTTTTTTTTTTCTGGAAACCATGTCCAACTTTGACGGAGTTGGAAAAAATTTGTCGACTCAATCCATCATAAAGACATTAAAATTTTGGAGTAAAAAATCATGAATTTTTACCTTGTCAATGCATCATTTCGGGCGCCATATTGGATCCGCCATGTTATAATTCATTTTTTTAGAAGGTACATACATTTCAAGTTCCAGGTCCAATTATACGCTTTTCACAGCTTTCGCGTAATTAGGAAAGGAATTTCAAAGTGAAAATCACCGTACAGAAAAAAAATTGCCGCAAAAATCACAATTTTTGAACTTAAAACTCAAAAATTAATGCTTTTATGAGGTTGCTGTGAATTTTTAGTGGTGCTAATCGAAAGAGCGCCCTCAAAAATTCCCGAATATGGATCTCGTCTAATTTTTTTTCGCTAGTGTCAATTGGCTGATCATTGAACTTGTAGTATAGGAAACATGTAATTCAGGCCTTAATGGGTTAATTGGCCGTTGAAATTGTGTGATCTTTCGCCTCTGAACTTTGTTTCGAGTTATTTGAAGGGAAAAGTCTACGCTAATAATCCATAAAATATTAATGACCTCAACCACAACCGTTTCTTTGAAATTACTACAATGAAGCAGCAGTGTTATCGATAATTTTAATACAAGATTAATGCCATTATTAAACTTTAATGTCTTCTCTTTTGTTTTTAATATAACTAATTGAACATTCAAAGTAAATTTTACAAATTTAAAAATAAATCTTACATTTTGACCACTAAATATTAATGACCTCAAGAACAACATTTTCTTTGAAATGCTTACAATTGGGAAGCATTTATGTAAAAATATTATCGAACATTTTAATACAAGATTAGATGCATTATTAAACGTCCATGTCTCTCCTTTCGTTTTAAATAAAAAGAGTTGAACGTTCAAATTAAATTTTACGAATTTAAAAATGAGCTTTTCATATAAAAATATTATTTTTATATATGAAGAAATGATAATGGTCAAAATTTATTAATTAAAATTGAAAATCATTGCTTGTTGCAGAAGCAGTAAATAAATTAAATAAAGACGAAAAGTAGCCAGACTATTTGAATACTTGTTTGTAATCCTGCAAAATTAATTGTTACTGTCTCTGTACTTTTGCAAAGTTAAAGTTACGAACACTTTGAATATTCACATGTTCAAGTTACTTTTCGTCTTTATTCAATTCAAAATGTATCGAATTATAATCGAAAATCTTTAATATTAAATATTAATGGACCGCGAGCGCTTGTACGCCAGAACTAATAATGCGGAGGATCCTAGGTTCCAATCCTGACGAGGGCATGGATGATTGTAGTTATCTGTTTTCATTTAAATATGTATAACATATACAGTGCGAATTTTTAATTTCTGAACATGCTAATTGCGAACATGTATGTTCAATTTTAGAAAACACACTTCAATCGCATCGTCCCTTGACAGTTCGCAACAAACCATACCGTGAAGCTTTGTGTGTTGCCTATAGTGGTACTAATTTGATTGAATCCCATCTATGGGACCCCGTTAAGTGTAAGGAGTAACAGCGCCTTACACAAGGAAATTAGATATTAGTAAAAATACATAAAAAATACAAAAGTATTAACAATAAAAATAATAAAAAAAGCAACGGACTTCAATTTCAAAAAATATGAGTAATAAACAATTTACAAGAGGTGTTCGAAGTGCCCTCCTTCTTGTTCTAAACAATAACCCAGACAAATCCTAAAATCTTCGCCACAGTTTCTTAGAAAAGTAGTATTTATTTTATTACAGGCTGTAAGTATTTTTTATTCTTCTAATTCTTCGGTATTCCATTTAACAACATGATTGTAAATTTTTGATTTTAGATAACCCCAAAACAAAAATCATTCGGTGATAAATCAACTGACCGTGGAGGCCTATGTATTGCACCAAATTTGCCAATCCAGCTACCTGGAAAAATTTGGTGAAGAGAATGAGTATTACTTCTGGTAGAATCCATTTGAAAAATCGCATTATTAATATTCAGTGCTTCGATTTCGGATATGATATGTTAAGCAGTTCTAAATATTTACTTTCATTGAGATTTCCCTTAAAAATTAAAGAAATTCCTGCCCAAACGTTTTTCGGGATCCTGGCTATGGGTCAAGTTAAGCAATTGATCGTTTATGGATGATAAGAAAAGTGTAATTTCTAATTTTGATTTCTTAGCATACATTATTAATTTGAAATAAACTTATTTATGAAATAATACGACTTTTGAATTGTCAAATCTGACTGGTTTGTTGTTATTATAGGCAACACGAAAAGCTTCACTGTACGGTTCGTTGCGAACTGCCAAGGGACAATGCAATTGAAATGTGTTTTCTAAAATTGAACGTACGAAATTTTACATGCTCGCAATTAGCATGTTCAGAGATTACAATTTCGCACTTCACATTAGTGATTATTTACAATATATTTCATATTTTCCGTAAATGCAATTTGATGTCAATGAAATTATGTGAAGAAAAAAAATCGCTTGCGGCTGAATGACCTACGCATCATCTATAATTCTCCAACCCAAATTTCCGTCAAACATCCTTAAAGAAATATCATAAAAACACTAACTGATATTTTAATAACGTGTTATGCTCTTATTCGGAATTTGCAACTACTCTTGTAAATTTGAAAATATTAGTCTTAGGGTTTTTATATAATTAGGTCCAGGGTAAAAAACTTCACTGGAAATCAAAATTTGCCAAGCTTTTGAGTAGTTTGGTTAGTGTGGTAGGAGTGTATTAAACACGGTCATTTGTTATATTTTCCATATGTTTCCAAAGGGCATAATTTAAAAAAATTAGTGAAACTAATTACCAATGTTAAGTTTCATTAGTATTATTTTTGTTCTATATTTTTCTCAAATTCAATTATGCTATTGTTGTTAATGTATTTAGTTATAGTTTGCTTCTTGTATTATTGACGATTTTAATATTTTATTATCGCAGGTATTTGTTATTTATGGATTTGTTTTCCTCTCTGCTATAAATTTATACTTTTCTTGTTCTCGCGCTCTAAGTAATTGAACGATTCTCTATGTGCTATATCATTTTGTTAGCTTATAGGTAATGGATATTTACTCTAAGCATTGTTGGTTAGTTGTTATGAGTGATTTCGTAAATAAATTCATAAAAAAATTAAATTATTTTAAGCCTACGGCGAAAAGATTAATTTCCGATTGTCTAAATTATCTGGATAAACTTTAAACATTCAAACTCTTTCAGAAATGATTAAGTATTAACATTTGTGCGAGTTGAATAGCAATTACGGAAAGATCGCGTTCATAATTAGAAGAGGCTATTGCGCAAATAGAAGGAGAGAGAACTAAATTTATGGTTGTATATTTGTATTGAGTACGGAAAAGCACGCCCACGTGAGAAAAATTAAATTATTACACAGCCGACGATATTTCGTTTAAAAGTTCCATGTTTCCACCCACACCCACATGTATGAACCACAAGCATAAATTACTTTTGCATGTTAATTCTTACGAAAAAGGAAATTTCTTAATAACCGATCACCAAAAAATGTGCTAATTAATGAAAGATAAAGAATTCTCCACAAACATGAATATTAATTACCATCAATAATACATTTGAATGACATAAATAAAACGAAATGTATTCGTAAATTTGTGATCTATGTATTCGTATTCTTACATAGAGGTAAAGATGTACTGCCAAGAAATAAATCTCGAAACGCGTCTACATATGGGAAATGATTTGATTGGTATTTAGAAAAGATAATTGTAGTGTGGGAGTGTGCATGTGATCTGGAGGGACTGAAACTGTGTGTGCTTAGATGGCGCAAATGGTAGCGCCCCAGACTGGCAACCTCCAGAGGTTGCAGGTTCGATCCCTCTCGGAAGCACGTTACACTTTCAATCCGATTTCTACGATTTAATTCGAAATATTGCAAAATTGAATGATTTCAAATTATAATTGCAAAAAGTGGGAATTATTAATTTCAAAGATATTTACATTTTTAATTTACAAAACATGTATTACCTTTCTAATCAAAATTATTTGTTCCTCATAAGTTATCTATTGTGAAATACAATGTTTACCGTGGTATTAGCAGTTATTACAATAAATAATTTACTATACAGTCTTTACCAAAGGCTTTTATAGTTTCTTTTGTTTTAAATTATTTTGTAGTGTAAGTTTCAATTTACTTATCAATATATTAAAGTACATATAACATTTTATGATATTCAAAGTGATTAATTATAAACGCTACAATTGTTTGGTCACATGGGTCATCTTTAGACCAAGAATTATCATAAACTTACTCTAAAAAAACCCGTGTTTTGGGGCCCTATTCATATACGATATGTCTTTGTAAGTTGGAACCATATGGAAAACTTCTTTATTATTAAATTTAGGAAAAAATGTTATTCTTCATAAAAAGTTCTGTATGGTCTAAAATCTAAATGCAACCTTCAGATATCTAATTTTTGCAATGGTTTACTAGATTTCTTAAAAAAATATTAATTTTGCTCTAGAGTAAAGTATATTTATTTTTGACAATATCGATAAATGTTATTAAGAGAAGTTGAGCACCACTTTCAATTATTCAATTACAACCTTCTAGCATAGATCTTGTTATTTTTTACTAATTTTTCTGCATTATAAATTACTATTAATTTTGCTAATTTTAATAATAAACATTTTTCTCTTGTGATTGATAAAAACATGATAACCTTTCCTTTTAATTTGCAAATAAAACAATAAATACAAAAAATAAATTATGTCGCAAATATAATTATTAATGAAAAAAATAAAAATAACAATTTTCCGTCAAAACAAATTCCTCGCCATCGCGCGATTTGAGTTGCAAGTGTAGATACCTTGTTTTAAATTTAAAACAAAATGAGATTTGTATGCTCATTAACTGTTATATTCGGCCGGAAAAAAAATACACAATTTTACAGTGGAATAATTTAAGAAAAAACGCATTTTTGACCACATTTTTGGTACACGTCGAATATGACAGTTAATAAGCAAGCAAATCTCATTTTTTTTTCAATATTTAAAACAAGGTTTCTACACTTGCAACTCAAATCGCGCGGGGGCCGCCACACCCATCTTATCCCGCTACCCCCTTTAAGGATACGGATCGTTGTACTCATTCTGAAGTGTTAATCTACTAAGATACCATTGCTATTGAAGTACCAATAAGGCATGGCGTGAAGTTTATTGTGTCGGTTATTGTTTTAACCAATAAGTTGTAATCTAACGTTTAAATGTCACTGTCACTTTTGCAGAGGGACTCGGCGGACGATAATTGTAATTGGTTAATAAGTATATAATATAGCGAAGTACATAAGTGGTAATAGTACATGTTTCATATTTATATACAACATTTAACATTTATATATGCTTCATATATTCGTAATGGGTCGCTTACGATTGTTGAAAACAGTTCGGTAATTCATCAATTACAAAATGGGAGTAGGTAAAATAAAGTTCGGTAATTCATCAATTACAAAATGGGAGTAGGTAAAATAAAGTTCGGTAATTCATCAATTACAAAGTGGGAGTAGGTAAAATTATTTTACCTACTCCCATTTTGTAATTGATGAATTACCGAACTGTTTTCACCAATCGTAAGCGACCCATTACGAATATATAGGTAAAATAATTTTACCTACTCCCACTTTGTAATTGATGAATTACCGAACTGTTTTCAACAATCGTAAGCGACCCATTACGAATATATAGAGCATACATATATAAATGTTAAATGTCGTACATAAATGTGTAACATGTACTATTACTGCTTATGCACCTCGGTATATTATATACTTATTAGCCAATTACAATTAACGTCCGCCGAGTCCCCTGCGTTCGCCTGTTCATCTTTAAATATTAAAAGTGACAGTGACATTTAAACATCAGATTGCAACTTATTGGTTAAAAGAATAACCGACACAATAAACTCCACGCTATGCCTTATTTACTTCCATCGCAATGGTATCTTAGTAGATTAACATTTCAGAGTGAGTACAACGATCCGTATCCCTAAATTTGTACAATAAATGTATTGGACAATATATTATTCGACGGAAAATTTTCGAACGGTAATTCGTTTGTTTAGTTGGTAGTCGTCCTACATTGCCATTACCGGACAATTGCATGCAAATTGAAACGTCACCCTGACAAGATTCAGTTTCAATATTTCTTTAGTTTAAGCGAATAAATGCAAGGTCGAAGGTAAAGCATAGTACATATCGCGAGTTGTAACGCAATTACGCGCTCGTGAAATTACGTTACTCGCCGCTACGCGGCTCGTATGCAATATCTTTCACTTGCGCGTAATTTGCTACTTACAACTCTAGTTATGTAATATACTATTAAAACCTGACTAATTTTCAAGTTGATTAAAAAATGGTGAAATGAACATCTGAAAATACACTTCGGAGATATTTAATATATTAAGTGGTGCATTATCTGTCGACTAAAATCAAATTTCAAATTTTTAAAATTTGTTTATTTCTAAGATTACTACCAGTTTTTCAACCGCGTTTGAAAAATGCAATTTCCCGAAAAACAAACAGGCATTGAACTGAGATTATACTAGTATTTAGAAAATTGACATTTTAGAATTTATATGGTATCATGTAGTAGCAACTATTCTGAGTAACTTCGGCATGTTTTAAGCTCGTAGCAATTGTGTTTCTATATTTTTACCGAATTAAAAAAATGTAAGGTCTGAAAAAACAAACGGGTATTGAATTGAGATTATCTTACAATTTAGGAAATTAACTTTTTGGAATTTTTATGGTATCACATAGTAGCAACTATTTTAAGTAACTTCAGAATGTCTTAAACTTGGAGCAATTGTTTTCTATTTTTTTACCGAATTAAAAAAACTTCAGAAAAAACAAACGGGCGTTGAATTGTGATTATCTTACAAGTTAGGAAATTGATATTTAATTTTTTTAAGGTATCATGTAGGAGCAACTATTTGTAGTAACTTCGGAATTTTTTAAGCTCGAAGCAATTCTTTTTCTATTTTTTGCCGAATTTGAAAAATGCAACTTAAGAAAAAAAAGTACGTTGAATTGAGATTATCTAACATTTTAGGAAATTAACCTTTTAGCAGTTTTATGGTATCTCGTAGTAGCAACTATTCTGAATAAATTCAGAAGGTTTTATGCTCGTACCAATTGTTTTTCTATTATCGTATGAAAACAAATGTAACTGCTGAAAGAAACAAGAGGTTTTCAGGTGCGATTATCTCAGAATGTGAAGAGGTGTTTTAGAATTTTTATGGTATTAGGAAGTAGCGTCTATTCTAAATATCGTCGGAAAGTTTTCTGCTTGTTGCAATTATTTGTATTGGTTTATTTAACTGAATTTGAGAAAGTGCAACTTCAGAAAAAGCAAGCAGGTATTGAAGTGAGATTATCTTACAATTCAGGAAAGTGATGTTTTAATTTTTTTATCTCGTAATAGCATCTTTTCTGGATAACTTCAGAAAGTTTCCAGCTTGTATTAATTTATTGAATTCTAAACTAATTTGCAAAGGGCAATTCCTTTCGATTTTATATGGAAAAAGGAGTTTCGTGTTTGTATCCTACCAAAAAAAAATGGTGACTGAAAGACTCTAAGCCACAATTTTTTAACACTTGTTTAATATCATTATATTATATAAGAATGGAAAACGTCATTTTAAAGAAAGCTTATAACATTATTATGTTTTGATATCTTCTTGCATCTTTCTTTTTTATTCTTTCAACTTCTTCACTAAAATGATAAAAGTGTGCATTCATATTGTCGCGAACATGTTAAGCTACGGTCTCTCTAGCTATCTAGAGCGGAGTACGCACTGGAATAAGCAATGTTATTAGTAAAAATTTATATTATTGTACTGGTTGCCGGTTTAAATTCCTTGTCCATATTGGTCATTAAAAATTCTAAATTCTTTAAGTTGTAATGATATTGTCTCTAAAGCACAGCTGTCTGGAAGGCTTTTAAAGTTTCCATGCGATGACGACGTACAAACATGATGGAGAATCGTCAACCAAGTCCTAAAGAAACAGAAAATCCTTACCTCCAAATCATAGCGGTTCCTAAAACCTAGTTCTTCGTATTTTAATAAATCTTAATTCAATTTTTTTAAACATGCTCTGAATGTTTAAATAGTAGCCGGATACTAAAATCTTTTCAACAAAGCGGACCAAATACATGCAGTCAACATGTAGAATCGCATTTCATGCTTAATATATCTACATACCACATTGCGCCGAGGGCGCCCCCTTGTGTGGAACACGGAAACCTACTAGAGTGCAATCCTTAACCTGCAATAATCTGGATGTGTGTAATGTACTAGTAATATATTATTAGTGATCTGTGTGAATAATTGTAGACTTTGTGAATTTATTAATATAACATAATGCCGACTCATACCAATCATCGTTGCGATCATAATGAGAATAGGAAAAAAATCTGTGCTCCGTGCGGTAGAAAAATTAACCTCGTTTCTAAATATTTGGAAGCTCATGAATGGCTGGTAAAAGTATTTGTCAATGGCAGCTTCAATCTAGATGATCCTCGTTTCACGAGGCAGCACGAGAAGAATATAACTAGTAGGCCATTTAAAAGTATGCCAAATTATGAAGATATTGTACTCCAAAAAAACACAAGATGTTCTTTTATACAAAGTCAATCACCTTGTAACTGTAATATTTGTATAACAGGCAGATAAAAATGAAAAAAAAAATGGCTATTGGTGAAATCCTTGATCGGGCCATAGTTATTGATCGCAGTAATGGAGTATATGAATCACAACATTCAACTGTGTCTGAATTTCCAAAAAAAAGAACAATACGGGGAAATAAAAGTCCACTATGAAGATATGTAACTTGTGTTTTCAAAAAGTGGGCAGAAGTTTACGCCATTCCTGTGTAAAGAACACATCTTTTAAGGCAAGAGCACGAGAAAATATTTTAAAGATTTCAAGTTCCTTGCCGACAAAACAACAAGGGCAGATTTGTTCATCTCTAATCTCAAAAAAGATAAACGCGATGGAGATCGATAAATGTACAACACAGGGTTCATTAATAAATATTAGTACGACTGGACGCCCTAAAACTATTTGGCTGAAGAAACCAGATGAACCTGTTATATTTTCGGCAGAAGGATTAAATAACTATCAAAATGAGTCTGGAAATTCAGGTAAACAAATGAAAGATATGATAACTTTCATTCGCGGTACTACAGGAAGAAAATCCATACCAACTGATAATTTCAAGCAAGTCTCTCAAAGAGCAAAAATCTTGGAAAATGTATATCATTCAGATACTTTAGAGTTTGACGTAGAAAACAAAACTTTGAATCAGAAACAATCTATTGTAGAAAAAAAAACCTGTGAAACAAAAAAAGATCTGTTGCCAAGAAAACAATTGTAAAACAGAAAAGACCTATTGTTTGGGCTAATGCTGAAGAAATTCTAAACACAGTCATTAATAAACGTAATCTCATTGGCAATTACCTTGTTAAAGTAATGGCTGACGGTGGGCAGGGTTTCTTTAAAATATGTATGACCATTATTCCAGAAGACTACATATCTGAATCCATTGCAGATTCAAATGAAAATCATTCATCAGCAAAAAAGAGAAAATTAGACAAAATAACTAGTGTTCATAAATTAATTATGTTAGCGATTGTGCCTGCGATTAAGGAAACTTATGATAATGTAAAAACATTATTTGATTTGGTAAAAATCAACGACATTCCGTTTAAATTTGTTGCTGACCTCAAACTTGTACTTATTGTCAACGGACAACAAACGGCAACCTCTTCATTTCCTTGCCCATATTGCTTCGTCAAGTTGGCAAGTTTGAAAAGCCGCGTAGATATAGATATCAATGTTAGTTGCAAGAATGAGGAAGATGATGATATTTCTGATGAACCTCTGTCCAGAAAAACCTATGATCATCTACGCGAAGATTATGAAGAATTTGTATCTCTGGGGAATGATACAAAGCTTGCAAGCCAGGCTAGGAGTACTATTCATGCACCTTTATTTAATGAGGATGATAATGTTATAGTACTGCAAACGTGCGCAATTCCCGAAAAACTCCAGGGGTTTGTAAACCATCTATTTTCGAGAGGTCTTGTGCCTCTTCTCGGGGAAGAAAACTCTCTCTTATGGTCTCGAAAATTGAAATTGGTTTCTAAAAATTACTACTGACGTGATTTTGAAGGAAATGCCTGCAGAAAATTGCTTAAGGAATCAGATGTATTATTAACCCGGAAGATCAATAATCACGTGGGTGGATCTCTAGTTGTTCTACCATTTATTGCAGCATTAAAAGCCATGGATAAAATTGTACACTCATGCTTTAGAGTGATCAGAGTTCTATCGGATTTAAAACGACATATTGAAGATTTGAGGACAGCTCTACTCGCCATTGATGTTTCCGAATCTCTGAAAATTCACATCGTATTAAAACATATTGAAGAAAGTCTTGAATTCTTAAAGGAAGCAGAGGGTTTTGGATTATGGTCTGAGCAGGATGGTGAATCAATGCATAGGGAATTCTTAAAATGTTGGGACAGGCATAAAATCAATAATCTATACGATCCAGGTTACCTAGAGCTGTTTAAAGCTGCTGTCGTGGATTTTTCGTTTAAACATATTTGATTTATGTCACTTTTCATTCGTACAGAAATGCAATATATTGACAGTAATTGTTGTTTATACTAATGCTTATTAATTTATATAGTTTCAATAAATATTTTTGCGCTACCGTTCCGTTTTGCTATGCTTACTGTGTGTGTATTTAGTCACGTTCGAATGGCTTTCCCGGACTGATTTCGGTTGCTAGGAAACTCGCAAAATAACAAGCCTGTTCTGAGTCATGACAGTCCTAGTACCGTTATGGGCTAGATAAAAGAGCAGCGATTTTGAATTATAAAAGTCGTTTTGAACTATTTTTTTACTATTTTTATAACTATTTTAAATCGGTAGCGCAAAAAATACTATACAATACTCGGTTCGTTAAGTGCATTCAAACAGGTCTCGAAAATTACAAATACTCGGCCCTACGGGCCTCGCATTTTTGAAATATCCTCGACCTATTAGAGAGCACTTACCGAACTTGTGTCGTAATATACTATTATGCATATTTCATCAGAATATGCACAGGTACCTGAGCTTACGAATATCTTATCCCACTCTCATCAAGAAAAACTTGCTGTTTCAATTAAAAATGTATAATTGGCAAGCCTGATTATAAGTTTTCAATGTTTTAGTACCATTAGTTAAGCATCTACAATTTTTAATAGAAACATTAAATGAAAGTTTGCGAAAATATGTCAAACTACTTGAAATTTACGAATACTCGAAAAACTAGTATTTAGTAACCGCTATGATTTGGAGGTAATATAATTTCTCGATTTTTTTTTTTTTTTGGGGGGACTTGCTTGACGATTCTCTATCATGTTTGTACATGGTCATCGTATGAAAACTTTAAAAGCCTTCCAGACAGCCCTGAAAGGTGTGAATAATTTTTGAAAATCTATGTATTATTTCTGTTTACTTTCTAGATCAATATCTATATAAAGGATTGTCTGCACTGCGAAATCTTTCTCTTTAGCAATGGCGAATATAGCGAAACTGGTGGGAAATTTATATAAGACAGTTGCAAATAAAGAACCACCTCTATTATATCATTATGTCCCATTTTAAGACTTAAATTTTTAACTTGTTTATTATTGTTAGTGTAGACGAGACTTCTCAAAACATATAGAAATAATATATCGTATCGGAGGCACAAGCCAAATAATAATCCACTAAAAAATACAAATGTGTACATGGTATGACAGTATAGACCTCGCTGACAAATACTGTACCTGCCTCATTATAATTACGCCACTAAAGAGCGAATATAAATTTTGTAAATGAATCAATCAATCAATAAAAAAATCAAATTAACAGTGTATTTATTAAAAGTCTAAACTAATCATTGCAGCCATTCTTCATGAATTAAGTTCTCAATAAGCACTTGCCGAAACATATATAATAATAGTAACTGAAAGCGCTTTTTATTTCACAAATTTTAAGTTTATTTCGACTAGTTTCGATATGTTATATTATTTTCAAGCAATGTTAATCAAAACTAGTCGGAATAAATTTATAATTTCTGAAACGAACCAATTGATTTTTATTATTATTATTACATATTGCTGTCAAAATTTAAAGTCCATATCAATAATGGACTGTTTGACATGGTTGACATGAATTCAAATTAGGGATTCATGGATGACAAGGATATTGATTTAGACAATTAGTTTCATCCACAACGGATTTTTTTATATACATATAAATCATTTATGAAATTAATTGGGCAACCAATTAATATTCATGTTCTCATGAGGATTTAAACCCAGGACCCCTGCGTAAGCTGTCTCTAGCAATTTGTTTTCGTTTTTAAATTTTTGCCGGTATTAATATGATTCATATAATAATAAACGTTAGCGGAATAATTTATCGTTTAATGTTATATTCGTCTACGGTATGATCCGTTCTTGGAAGGTGGGACGATTTAATCTTGGGACGGATAAAAGGAATTCTAAAAGAAAAAAGACAAACGCCGGTAATGCATTTTGGATGCACTGGAGGGGATGGAGGTAGAGCAAAAAATATATTGCAATGTTGTTTAATGATCGTTAACTCCTACGGGTTTAGATTGGTGCCAGGTAAAAAGGTACAAACGGATACTTACCAATGACTTATGTGAAGTAGACTGCATTTTGCACGTCTTGCCTTTTAATGGTCCCAGAATGGACCGAATGCAACGCAAAAACAATCCCTCCAAGTCTTCTACGAGGCCCCAAAACCGGCCCCATGCTGACAACCAGTATTAACTATTTATTAAAATTACTTGAGGCGCAACGCCGACTTTTATAATTGCGTGCTGTTAATCTTCACATCGACTTTCGTCTATTTTCAGAAAATTATTGTCTATTGTTAATGTTCAAATATTAATTTATCCAAATTCTAGTACACTGCAAATAGCAAATAACTTGTTTTCTTAGTTTTGGTCAAAAACTGATTTCTTTTATTTTTCTGGACAATTCGGATTTTCTACGTCATTATAAAAATCTCACTGAGATCCATCAGAAAATGCACTTCCGCAAGAACAAATGTCGATTTGAAGCCCATGGCGCCTTCGCAAAAAAAGTTCGAAAATGTTAAATATGTACTTACTTAATTATCATCTTAGACCAAAATTTTGTGAGAATTCGAAAATGTTAAATATCTACTTTCTTAATTATCATCTTAAACCAAAATTTGTATATTATTTTTTTGAATACTAGCCCGTGGGTTACTAAGTTAGTGGTGTTTTGGAGGTTAAAAGCTGTACCAATTAAAACACCGAAAATTTTGTTAACAAAAAAACTTGACAGTTGGCCCTTTTTTGGTTCTCACTTTTAAAATTCCCTGAAAAGGTATGCGTTTCTTTAAAATGTTTACGCCACTTGCTTCAAAAAATCGTTCAAATCTGGCGTAACCTGGGCAGCTTCTCTACAAAGGACCTCATAGCAGCACATACAAATTGTTTTTATATTTTTTCAAGTCAACAAAATTACATTTTTTAATAAATATACGCCGTGTTTCCATGAAATATCGCAAAAGCTATCGAAGGAATGTATCGTAATTTTTTTTTCAAAAAATCGACCTTGAATTAATATTGAGTCATATTTAAAAGTGGATAGCACTTGTTTTTATATTTTTTGGCGTCGGCAAAATGATTACAATTTTTTATAAATTTTCATCGTGTTTGCATGAAATATCGCAAACGCTATTGACGGAATATGTTGTCAATTTTTACCAAATCATTCTTGAATTAATATTGAGTGATTTTAAGAAGTTTCAAGTGTGTAGCAATTGTTTTTATATTTTTTTGGCGTCAACAAAATTATTATAATTTTTCATAAATTTTAACCTGTTTACATGAATATTTTTTTGGCGTCAACAAAATTATTACAATTTTTTATAAATTTAAACCCATTTACATGAAATATCGTTAAACCTATTGACGCAACATATTATAATTTCTCACAAAATCAATATTGCATTAATATTGAATGATTTTGAGAAGTATGTAGCAATTGTTTTTATATTTTTTTAGCGTCAACAAAATTATTACAATTTTTCATAAATTTACACCGTATTTACATGAAATATCGTTAAAGCTATTGACGGAATAAATTGGAATTTCTCACAATATGCATCTTGAATTAATATTGAGTGATTTTGGGAAGTTTCAAGTGAATAGCAATTGTTTTTATATTATTTTCGCATCAATAAAATTATTACAATTGTTCACAAATTTACAGCGCGTTTGCACGAAGTATCCCAAAGAAAATCAGTTAGCCAGCGTCTTCTTGGAATTTTTCTTTTATAAACTCGATGTTAAATATTTATACTTTAATTTTTCTATAGTCTCTATTTTCTGTTCTCTCTTTTATAATATAAGAAATAAGTCGATAAAAATCAACGCCAGTGTCCTAGACCAATAAAAGTACTTGTTTTTTTCATCAAAACATCGAGGGGATTCGACCAGTGACGGTTAGCGGGTTTTTTTCTGGTACGGCTGAGGAACAAGAGGTGGTAATATAGATAGGTAGGGTCAGTTGCAGAGACGGCTTGTTCCTCGGCCGTACCAGAAAAAACCCCGCGAACCGTCACTGGATTCGATTACCGTTTTAAAATTTCTGCTCGCTAAAATAATAACAGATGGAAGGTTTTGGAAAAAATCGAAGTCTGAACTTTGAACGGCCGTAGCGGGTAAACGGAAACTTCAAATCGAACGCGGTTGGCAAATTTGTACTTCTTGCATGCAAATTAATCAGATTTTCTACACGTCACTGTTCTGAACACATTGAGATCCATCAGAATTTATGATAACTATGTTGTGAGTCAAGGTACACATAGCGAACAAAATATAATGGGAATTTTTGCATCCTGCGCCTACTATCATCATTCAGTCACCTCTAAGCGCTACATCAACATGTTAGAAACGTTTCTCGTCCCAGTATTACATGTGCGGAGATTGCTAAATAAGGCTTTGTTATTTGAACAAGATGGAGTAATTAAATAATTAAACACAGTTACATGTCTTACTTCACTCGTTTATTTATAACACTAAATGTACATTTCGAACACGATGTGTAATTACGCAACTTCACATAACTCACAAATACATAATAAGATGGAGTAAGAGAAAATGGAGAATTCTGCTGAAGTTTCTTAACGACAATATAATTTCTCGATTTGCAAATTAGTGGTCCCCCGACGTAAAAGCTCTTTTTTGATGAGAAAATTTGAAGGAAATGGTCTTTGTTACCTTACATAAATGGAAAAAGTAAAAGATCAGATTTATAAAGAAATGTGAAGATTTGCTTCGCAATTTTGCATCTACAGGCACATCATACATATTCGATATTCGCCAAATGCCAAATAAAATAAATATTAAATAGGATAATTAAATAGAACCTGAATGTCTGTGAAGTGGTTGTGGGAACGATGGAATATTCATCTATTTTAATTCGAGGGTGAAGATCGACACCAAATTGGGAAACGGCGAATTCTGAATATTCTCGGCGAACGCCATATAGAGAGTCTCGACCAATAATTTGCCAAATGGCGAGTAGTGTGGGTGGATTTGGCAAATTATTGCTCGGGATTCACCGAATATGTGGAGCGGTGTAGGGATTCAAAGTTTCAATTAAATTGAAGGGTCATTTATAAGGCATATATTTTTTACTTTCTCCGTTACGAAGTACGAGAAAGTATTGTGATCGTGATTTTTTTTTCAAAAATTTTTGAAATGGTAATATCCGTTTTGGGGTCCCTAGATGCCATTTCAACAATTTCTGGAAAAAACAATATTTTTTCGTGCTTCGTAACGGAGAAAGTAAAAAAGATGTAATTCGAGTACTAACATAGGTAGCAAAACAGTTTTAATTTAATTTTTATTGTGTAGCCAAGGTAAATATACTAATAATTTTGTTAGACGCCATAAACGTTTTTTTAATGTAAATATGACTATTTTTTGGGGCAATTAAAGCCCTGCCATAAGAGAGGGGTCTGTAACCCATCATAATACATAAGTGATTAAAATTTCTATAAACATTGTAACATTGGGACCACTCCTGAATGTCTAACCAAATATGTTAAGAAGATAACACTCGCCCCTCATCCGTCAATAGTTGTAGCTCGTTTAAGTTAAAAATTTATTAAATATAATGAGATGTAGATGAGAATCCTAAACCAGGATCACCAAATCAAAAAAGCATTGAGAAGAGTCGATGGAATCAATTTAGATTTTAAGTAACTTCAAATTTATTCCGAGTGCATATTTTATAAAATTCAGATTGACATCATACATATATCACAATGGCGTCAGCCGCATTGGACGTATCCAATTCAAGTGCAGTGATATCTGAATGCAAAATATGTAAAAAAAGTTGCAAATAGTGGCCCTAAATGTAATAGTTATTTATAGTAAGAGTGAGGAAGACAAATCTTTCATTCACGCGAATTGCGTGTTCGTCCACGAAGCACAGCTGAATGGACGATGCAATTCAAGTGAACGAAAGCCGCCTTACTCTTTAGTGCTATATTTGGTTTTGTTAAACACCTTCCCAGGAAGTCTGTAACTTTGTATTCAAAATTTGAAATGTAAATAAATCACATGTTTGGAGTGATTTGTTGCTATGTAAAAACAAAAAAAAAATAAACAAAGTTCTGTAACCTTAATAAAGTGGTTGCGTGCGTATTGTGGAAATTGACGATGAAGCTTTATTTGTTCCTGATGATGTCCTGGAAGCTGCAAGGTACCAAATGTTGCATAAAATATCAAAATCACGTTATCGGAAAGAATTGGAAAAATGTAAAATGTACACAATGACAGCTCATTGTGCGTGAATGAAAACAAGTGACTAGAGACAGTGAGCGAAAAGCGGTGAGCGAAAGTGAAGTGAAGGAAATAGGAACTTTCCAGTGACGGTTCGCGGGTTTTTTTCTGGTACGGCCGAGGAACAAGAGGCAAAGACGGCTGGCTGCGTGACCGCATCTATCTGTATTACCACCTCTTGTTCCTCGGCCGTACCAGAAAAAATCCCGCGAACCGTCACTGGAACTTTCACTAACTGGTAGCTATGGATACATACTCACTTTCTGGCGAGGTTTCGAACAAAAAATAGTGATGTGGCCATCATATTACTTTCTCCGATTTGATGGTATAATAGTTATTTATATTTTTACTTTCATGGTTTGATTTCAATTTTATGAACGTTTTAAATATACATCTAGGGTTTTGCAAGATCGGATGATATTGGCGTTCGAAACGTCAAAATGATGAAAAAACGAAAATGACAACAATTGCTAATTCCAATAATCTTTACCGTAAGAAAGAGTCCTGAAAAAAAACTCGAAAAAATCCTGATGAAAGAAATCCCGAGAAAAGTCCTGAAAAATATACAGGGTGCGGCATTTATCCTGGACACCTAACATATTATCGAAACGAAGGTTCGGAGAAAAAATTTTCAAATAAAATGTATTTGACACGAAGGGGCTAATGTAGCAGGCATAGGCATTTTTAGTTTTAAGTAGGTTTTCAAGATCATTTCAAGGTCAACTTGTTATTTTTAAATAAAAACCTGTAATCTTAATAAGGCATATGAATCTACGAATTAAATAAAATAACTTTTATTTAAATCATTTTTCTCTTCAGCGCATACTTTACAAAAATATCAAGTTAACAAGTGTTTAACGGTGAACATTATTGTAGGAGTTTTGAATCCATATTCATATTTTCTTGAGTGGTAGAAACATCTTTGTAAGTACCTCCTTAAAACAAATCAATGGGCGTTAAATCTGGTGATCTCGCAGGTCAAGACAATGATATAACTCGTGTGTCCAACGACCATTATAAATAAAATAAATGAATAAATAAATAGGTATTTATTGCCCTACAGCAGCGCTGTCCAACTGGCGGCCCGCGAAGCCGCACCCGGCCCGCGAAGCTTTTTTTTACGGCCCGCGAGTAATAGTAAACTGTACATCAAATTTTGACTGACCCATTCATTGCATCTAGTGGAGCAACTGGAATACAAGTGTTCAAACATTTGGATAAAGAAAAATTTTCAAAAAATGAGAGATTTTGGACTTCAAATCATTTCTATGTTGGGAAGTACATATCTCTGATATGAAATATATAAAATCAAAATTTAGAAACGGCTTGAAAGACTCTACTCTTGAAAATATAATTAGAGTTGCCACAACAAATATTTATATGGACATTATTTACCTATCCTTTTCGGCCCGCGAAATATTTGCTAAAGAAAAAATGGCCCGCTGGCTAAGAGAAGTTGGACAGCGCTGCCCTACAGGAATTAACTCCCAATTACAGGATAATCATCATGTTGATACCAAATATTTAACCTTACTCTCAAATTAAATTCTTCCATCAGTATTGGTAATTCATTATGAAGAAAAATGGGTATCGCTCACCGACGATAAGTTGGCAACAACTTTCCAGCTACGGATTTTGACACCTCCACCTTCATCCGAATTATGACCAATCTCAACAAAATGTTATTTAGTCCCGCATTTAATTTAAAAAAACGTATCGTATTAATGGATATCCAATAAACATTTTATAGCTATTTGATTGCAATTTTAATAAAAATTGGCGGCGAATTAAATTATTGAGGTCTGCCAAGGATCCGCGCGGAACAAAAAAATCCAAAATGGCATTTTGCGCTAGTTGTTCTTGACTTCATTATACAGGTATGTTAAGAAACTCCTAACAAACAATTTAAAATAATTTATTTGCAGTAGTCTTCATAAATTGCAACGGAAATAAGTTTTGAAAACAGCCACAGATTTTCTTTAAAAATTAAATATTGCAATAAGTGCACCGGAGAAAAAAATGCTTTTATAAAAGTTATTTGATTTAATTAGTAAATTTTGACGCCCTGATAAAAAAAATATAGGTTTACATTTAAAAATCACAAGTTGACCTTGAAATGACCTTGAAGACCTACTTATAATTGATGACATACCGGGTGCTGATCCGACCGCTCGGTAATAGGAATTTACATGTAAAATCACACTTTTGCAGTTTCCTGCTCCCCTAATTATTTTAGAGCAAAATCATAAGAGATCAAAGTTGTTCAGAATTTAAAATGCTATATGATAGGTCTGTATTTATTTTCAAAATAGTACTAATAGTAGCAGAAAACGAAGATATTAATAATTTGAAAAAAATAACAATAGCCATGATTTTTCATCAAAATTTTGCGTCATCAACAACTGTCAGTTTTGACTTTTCGTAAAATCGCACTCCGTTTCGATATTTAAGTGCGCTTTTCAATTAAGTAATTCATAATAATGTCTTATACAATTGCTGAAAAAACATATTTCTGAAGTGGTTTTATTCCGGTAGTAGTGTAAATGAAGTTCGAAACTTGTTTGCTGGTTTATATCCCGATCGGCCGATACCCGCTATTTCCACGATTCAGAACGTGATTGCAAACCAAGCAAAATATGGATCCGTTTTTAAACTCTGCCAGTCCTTTTTAAAGCATACTTCAAATATAGCCGAGGAAGGAGGTAAGGATTTACTTGAATTTATTATCTCTAACAATCTAGACATTGTTAATAGAGGTAGCGAGCCTACCTTTGTGAATGTAATCAGACAGGAGGTACTAGATATCACTCTAGCTGATGCCTTCACAGTAAGTACAATTAAAAATTGGCGAGTTCTAGCAGAACCCTCCTTATCAGACCATCAACAGATTGGGTTTGATATTGAGGTCACTAAGGAAGCTGTTGTTGAGTGCAGGAATCCGAGGAACACAGACTGGGGCCTCTACAGAGAGTGCCTAGGTCTGGGAACCGAAGACTTATGCCTCGACATCCAAACTACAGGGGAGCTGGAAATAGCTGCGGCTCTCCTTAAGAATTGCATCTTAAAGGCATACGAATCCAGCTGTCTACTTAAGAGGAGATCTCCTGACAGAGATGTGCCCTGGTGGAATAAGGATTTAGACCGCCTGAAGACGCAAACCAGAAAAACCTTCAATAGTGCAAAGAAGACGGGCAACTGGGATGCCTACAGACAGGCACTATCAGAATACAACAAGGAGCTAAGGAAGTCGAAAAGGAAAACTTGGAGAGCTTTCTGTGAGGGAGTGAGCGACACAGCCCCGACAGCAAGACTCCAAAAGGTCCTATCGAAAGACCACTCCAATGGCATCGGTTTAATTAAAAAACCTGATGGGAGTCACGCAGAGAGCCTCAAAGAAAGTCTTAGTGTGCTCCTGAAGACACACTTTCCGGGCTCAACTCCTGCGGACTCACTCGCAACAACTGCTCAATCTACGGAAGGAAGCATATTCCTACCAACCAGAGAGAGCAAAAGAAAGGCTGGTAAACTAATTACTAGAGAAAAAATTGAATGGGCAGTCAAAAGCTTCAAACCCTTCAAAACACCAGGGCCAGATGGCATATTTCCTGCATTGCTGCAATACGGGCTAGACATACTAGCTCCATACCTGCAAGCAATATACAAAGCCAGCTTCACGCTGGGCTATATACCAATGGAATGGAAGGAGGCCAGGGCGATCTTCATCCCCAAAGCGGGCCGTAGGCCACCTGATGAGGCTAAGTCCTACCGCCCAATCAGCCTCACTTCTTTCCTCCTTAAAATCATGGAAAAAATCGTGGACAACGACATTAGGTGCGGCGCCCTAAAAGCGAACCCGCTACATAGGCAACAATTTGCCTATCAACCTGGCAAATCTACTGTAGATGCCTTGCATAGCCTTACAACAGGCATAGAGGCATCGCTTCAATACAAGGAGATTGCACTAGGCATTTTCGTGGATATTGAAGGGGCGTTCGATAATACGACCTTCAAAACCGTGGAAAAGGGAGCCATCAGGAAGGGAATTGATATACCCACTATCAGATGGATTAAAGCTGTACTTAAAAACCGCAAAATCACGACAGGCATAGGGAGTGAGTCTGAAACGATAACCACGGCGAAAGGGTGCCCGCTAGGCGGGGTTCTATCACCCTTGCTCTGGTGCATCGTGGTGGATGAGCTCCTCACGACCTTGGCAGATAAGGGCTACAGTACGCAAGGCTACGCCGACGACATTGCGGTTGTCATAAGGGGTAAATACGACAGCGTCGTATCGTCCCTTGCCCAAGAGGCCCTTAACACCATATCAAAATGGTGTCTGAGGGAGGGTTTCAATGTCAATCCGAACAAAACTGTGATTGTTCCTTTTACTTATCGCAGGAAACTTTCAATCAAAGCTCCCATAGTAAAAGGACAAGAAATTGCGCTTTCCGACCAAGTGAAATATTTAGGCTTAGTGCTTGATAGGAAGCTTAACTGGAACGCGCATCTGGAAAAAACGATAAGCAAAGCAACGGCGGCACTCTGGATAGGCCGCCGGCTCTTTGGTAGATCATGGGGACTCAAACCTAAAATGATACACTGGTTGTACATCATGGTGGTCAGACCCATTATCACATATGGCTCACTAATATGGTGGACCAAAACAAAACAAGCAACGGCACAAAAGAAGCTCCAAGCTCTTCAAAGACTGGCCTGTCTTGGTATCACGGGAGCTGCACGTAGCACTCCCTCTGCAGCAATGGAAGCTCTACTAGACCTACTTCCCCTGCATGAACAAATCAGAAAGGAAGGTCTAATGAGTGCACTGAGACTAAACTGGACCAGTACAGGCCACAGAACCGGGCACTCAGAAATTCTAGAACTCGTCACAACCGAGTTCCTACAAACACCATCGGACATAATGCCGATCAACTATGACTTCGAATCAAGATTTGATGTGACTATTGATAGTCGCCAAAACAGTCTGAAACGAGTCACAGAACTAAAACACAACTCTGTACTCTGGTACACAGATGCATCCAAGACAGAGGTGGGCACCGGCATAGGCATATATGGGCCTAAGCATAAGGAATCAGTTCCTCTCGGACATGGCCCTTCTGTCTTACAGGCTGAAATAATAGCCTTAGAAAGATGTGCTCAGGTGTGCACAAAAAAGGGCTACAAAGGGGCACGCATATATCTAATCACGGATAGCCAGGCTGCCCTAAAGAGCCTTAAAGCGTACAGCTTTAACTCCAAGACCACTTGGAACTGTAAACAGGCTCTGAACCAACTGGCAAAGGGCAACAAGCTCACCCTAATGTGGGTACCCGGCCACGCAAGCATAAAAGGCAATGAACATGCCGATATACTTGCTAAGGAAGGAGCCTCAACTACCATCATTGGACCAAAACCGACCTGTGGGCTATCGAAAGCACACAAAAAAGGCGTGATCCAAGAATGGGAAAAAAAGTGCAAAACAGACCATTGGAAAAATGCACCAGGTCAAAGGCAATCCAAAATGTTTATTGACTTCTCGCCAAATAGAGCCAAACAGCTCTTACGCCTCACCAAAACCGAGATAAGACTAATCACCGGTCTCCTAACAGGACACTGCCCAGTGAAGTACCATCTCCACAATATGGGCGAAGTGGATAACACCACATGCAGATTATGTGAATCGGCAGAAGAAACGGCCGAACACATATTATGCGAGTGTGTAGCTCTAGCTACCACCAGGCAGGCCCTAACCGGAGGTATGGCGGTAACGCCAGAACGGATCAGGTCATTACCTCCCAGGAAATTAATTGACCTTGTCAGGGAAGTTGAATTTCTGGGAATCAAATAGCAGTAGGGTATTAGTACAAAAGATCTAAACAGGTCGCAGTGCTGTAAGGCTCTGCACAGCCAATCGACCCCGTCTAATCTAAATCTAAATCTAGCCGAGGAAGAAGAAATTGTGCGAGATAATGTAAACGAAATAAACGTTATTGCTGCGGCCGTTGCAAATCCCCGCATTAGTATTCGGCAAATTGGCGACGATTTAAATTTGCACAATACAACCGCTCTTAAAATTTTAAAGAAGAACAAGTTTAAATCGTACAAGTTTTCGAATCACCAGGAGATTTTTGAGCCAGACAGGTATTCTAGAATGGTTTTCTGTGAAACACTAATGGAAATGGCCAATGTGGACAGATATTTCATTAACAACATTTGTTTTTCTGACGAATCGACCTTCACCAAAAATGGAGAGCCAAATGTGCAAAATTATCGCTATTAGGATACGGATAACCCGCATTTAGTGATCGATAACCATTCCCAATATCCGCAGTCAGTCAACGTATGGTTAGGAATATACAGATCTAATATTATAGGCCCCTTCTTCATTGATGGGCACTTAAACGGGGGAAAATACCTTGAGCTGCTTCAATCGGAGATTGGCCCCGCCATAGATGCTGTCGCAGGAGAAAATGTGGTATGGTTTCAACATGATGGATGTCCTGCGCATTTTACAAGAGACGTCACTGAGTATTTAAATATTTGCTATCCAAATACCTGGATTGGACGAGGCGGACCGGTGAATTGGCCAGCTCGTTCACCAGACTTATCACCAAACGACTTCTTTATATGGGGCCACTTAAAATAAAAAATATACGGTGCTAGATATGCTAACATCGAGGTTCTGAAAAACAAAATTACGGAAGAATGCAACAAAATAACGAACCGGCAACTTGCAAATGTTCGCAGAAATTTTTATGATAGACTTGGTCAATGTTTAGCCGTTAATGGAGGTCTTTTTGAGCATTTAATTTGATTTTATTAAAAAGAACTGATAGTTATTGATGACTCATTTTTTTTTTTAAATCATGGCTGTTGTTATTTTTTTTTCAAATTATTACTAATTTATATCTTCGTTTTCTTCTACTCTTAGTACTATTTTGAAAATAAATACGGACCTATCATATAGCGTTTTAAATTCTGAACAACTTTGATCTCTTATGCCTACTGCATTAGCCCCTTCATTGCAAACACATTTTATTTGAAACATTTTTTTCTCGGAATCTTCGTATCCATAATATTTCGGGTGTCCGGGATAAATACCGCACCCTGTATATGTATGTGCCGTGAAAATAAAGCCTGAAAAAAGTCCTGAAAAGTAGTCCTAAAATAGTCCCAGGGGAAAAAAGGCGTTTTGTCGGAAATCGAAAAGGTCATCGGATTTTAAATTTAATAAAATAATATTTTTGAGTGATTTTAATTTTCGTTCGACTCAATCGTAATATCTTTTTACCTCAGGACGTCAGTATCATCCGATTCTACAAGAAGCTCGATGTGCATTTAATTTATGATTTAAATCAAAAATAAACCATGAAAGTATAAATAAAAATACACTCACTTTCATATGAAATGCACCACCCAGAAAGAAGAATACGATTGATGCAAAACTTGGTGACAACAATTGTTTATTGGTTGGTACAAAATGATTAAAGTATCAACAGAAAAAAACAAAAAAAAATTAAACAGAAAAAAAAATGAGTTACAACGCCTCGCACAGCAATGCAACAATTTACCCTTCTTGGCATACTTAGAATCAAATGGTCTATATCTTCTTGAGGCATCTCATTCCAAGCAACTTCTAACTGAAGTCTCAGATCATCCAAGTTGTCAGGAGGTCTGGGCATGTTGCGAACTGTTTTACCCATTATGTCCCAAACATGCTCGATGGGGCTTAAATCCGAAAACCTTGCTGGCCAAAGCAACATTTGCAACGCCGCTTCTTCCAAGAACACCCTTGTAATATTTTCCATGTGGGGTCTAGCGTTATCTTACTGGAAAATCCCGTTAGGTAGCGTCTGCATAAATGGCACCACATCGGGATCCAAGACATTATCAATGTATCGACGAGCGTTTAATGTACTGGAATGAACACCAAAGGTGATGTTCGTCCCAAACTGATTGCACCCCACACCATGACACCCGGTGTTAAAGCTGTATGGCATCTTTCAACAAACTCTAAATTTCTTAGTTCTCCTCGATAACGACTCACCCTTCTACGTCCATCATTCTTCCATAAACAAAACCTGGATTCATCGCTAAACGCGATGATGTTCCATTCTTCAACCCAAACCTGTCGCTCTTGACACCAAGCGAAACGAGCTTTCTGAGGTTAGTCGAAGACGTCTAAACGGACGGTAAAATTGGAGGCCAAAGGACGCAATTCGTCGATAAATGGTCGCCATTGATATCTGGCGATTTATAGCTCTTACCCAATATATCGCAACAGACCTAGTTTGAAATCGGTTCTGTATGGCAATTCGTCTCAGAAGCCGATCTTCACGGGCGTTACTACGTCGGGGAGGTCTTCCAACCGGACGATGTCGCTGTATACCTTCTTCTGACCAGGAAGACTATATTTCCGCCACAGTTGTGTAGTCTCTATTCATTCTTCTACCAATTTCGCGGAACGATAAACCTGCGTCTTTCATGCCGATAATTCAACCCCTATCAAACTCCGAAATTTGGTAAAAAAATGGGTGTTGTTTCACTCTGCGCATTATGAACTGTCAATGTGACAGCTTCAAGACAAAACAGCATGGACATGGATATTTTTAATACAATTTAAAGCACGCTAAATTATCTACTCCAATATATAAAATTTCATAATCAAACACCTTAGAAATTTTTAAAAAGTGAAAACGCGATTTTTTCGATTTTGAACTTTTCAAAATTTTCTTAAACGAAATGTATATTTCTTATATTTTTTAAAGCACTGAATTCGCTACATTTTGGATTTTCAGTCATTAAAATCAACTAACACGTTCGGACGTTAAGCAATTTTTCAAAATCAAAAACGCGATTTGGTTGGTTTCCAAGTAACCAACAGATTTTGGCAACTTTCTTTGAACGATATGCATATTTCTTTATATTTTCACTAAATCCGATACAGGTAGGAATTTAAATCATTAAAATCAAGTAAGGCGTTCGGAAGTTAAGCAATGTTTTAAATTAAAATGCGATTTTGTCGACTTTGAACTCGAAAACAACAGATTTTGGCAACTTTCTTTGAACGATTCGTATATTTATATATTTTTTTAAACACACTAAATCCACAACATTTTGGAATTTAGATCATCAAAATCAAGTAACACGTTTGGAAGTTAAGCATTTTTTTTTAAATCAATAACGCGATTTTGTTGACTTTGTACTTGGAAAACAACAGATTTTGGCAACTTTCCTTAAACGATATGTAGATTTAATTGTTTTTTTTTTTTAATACACTAAATCCGCTTTATTCCGGACTATAAATAATCAAAATCAAGTAAGGCGTTCGGAAGTTAAGCAATTTTTCAAAATCAAAAACGCGATTTTGTTGACTTTGAACTTGGAAAACAACAGATTTTGGCAACTTTCTTTAAACGATATGTATATTTCTTTATATTTTTTTCAAACACAGTTAATCCGCTAATTTTGGAATTTAGATCATCAAAATCAAGTAAGGCGTTCGAAAGTTAAACCATTTTTCAAAATAAAAAACGCGATTTTGTTGATATTGATCTTGAAAAATTTCAGAGTTTGTCAATTTTCGTTACTTTGACATGAATATTTTGTTTATACTCTTAGCATATAAATTATCATTACCAACAAATGCTTTTAACACCTCAGCAGTTTTTAAAAATCGAAATCGCGAGTTTGTTGCCTTGGACTTACATGAATAATACATTACTAATGTCTGATAATACCTTTTAAAATAAAATAAACTCTTTACATTTTAACAAATAATTTATCATAATCATCAAAAACACGTCCAATGTATTAGCAATTCTATAAAAATCAAAAATTTCAGATTTCGACATGAATATTTCTTAATATCATTTTAAAGTATACTGGATTCTCTAAATTTTAACACAGAAGTCATCATAATCAAGAAACTTTATTTTAAGCCATGAAAATTTTTAGGGGGAGAATTAAGAAGCGGACCTGACAAAAGTGGGCGTTTGGCCCCAAAAGGTTGAGAAACACTAATCTAAGCGATTTATTTTTATTTTCTCCATTACGAAGTACGAAAAAGTTTTGTGCTGAAATTTATTTCAAAAATTGTTTACCTTAACCGTTTTTTGTTTTTTTTCCAATAATTTCTTAAATATGAAAAATATTACAAAAATATTTGAACAAATATTGAAGACAACAAAGGGATTAACATCTTCTCCATGAATTTTTTTTTTCATAAAATCATATTTCTTTTTCATTTCTGGTATATAAGGTGCTGTAAAAATGGCGGATTAACTCCAGGGTACGTTATCGAGGATTACTTCGAGAATATGGAAAAAATAATGAAAAAAATCGGTATTGTATTTTTTCGAAGATATGAAGACTTAAGTGTATATTATTTCATTGCTTAAAATCTGCATAACATTAATTTTTTACACTCCAGCTCATCAAATAAATTTTTCAGAGATACATACTGCGATAATTTGAATGTTAAATAATTGATTTTCGCATTCAAATAAATCTGTTTTTTTTTAACGGGAAAATCAATTATTTAACATTCAAATTATCGCATTTGAAAATACCAGTACATAATATTATCAAGCATGAAAGTATGTATCTCTGAAAAATTTATTTGACGAGCTGGAGTGTAAATAATTAATGTTATGCAGATTTTAAGCAATGAAATAATTTAGACTAAAGTCTTCATATCTTCAAAAAAATACAATACCGATTTTTTTTATTATTTTTTCCATAGTCTCGAAGTAATCCTCGACAACGTACCATTGAGTTAATCCGCCATTTTTACAGCACCCAGTATAATTATGAAATAATAATAGTTACATCAAATTTATATTAATAGTAATTGTAGAGAATGCCAAACTGAACAACTTATAAAGAATACGTTTTTTCTCGAAATCTTTTTAGTTAGTTGAGTATGAGTGTTTGCATTACAATCTGTATTTCATCTTTCAAAATTTTGAAGTTTGAATCATCCGATTCTGAATGCAAAACGCTCGATGTATATTTAAAATATGACTTAAATTAGAAACAAACCATGAACGTATTTTAGAATGGTATGTTTTAAAAATAAATGAATTGAAATGCGCTTAAACATTTGTAGTTGTCATTCAGATAATTAAGGTAAAAATGTTGATGTCAGAGACATGGGCATTTCAATTCACAGCCACAGGCGACTGCGATTAATTTATTTGAAACGTAGCGTACACTCAAAAAAGCATTTTCAAACTTAGTCGGGTTTGGGTTTGAATATTTAGCTCCAAGCCGGGCCGGACCGGGCCTGTGGTACATTTTCTTTTTTTCGGGCCGGGACGGGTTTAAAATTGGCACTATTGGGCCGGGCTGGACACTAAATTCTTGCAGGTTAAATATAACTTTTGATTTATTTAAAATTGTTATCGAGTTTCTAGTAAAAATGGTCAGTGTTTATAATAATTTATTAAATCAAAATGAAATCTGTTTTGTGATGATAAAAAACTGGTGTGTGACAATAATAATAATAATAATATACTTTATCGTCCAATAGGATACCCAATTGCAAGGCAAAATTGATACAATACATTGTTCAATGAATAAAAAAGTTCTAACTTGATAGCAACCAATTAAATTGTGTTATATACAAAATCCTTTTTGAACAACAATTTGTATTTCAAAAAGGAATTAATCGCAGTAGCCTATGAATAAAAATGCTCATTTTTTGCACAATGGTAAACAGTTTTGACGTTAACTCTCTGAATGACAACTACGAATGTTACATTAGAATTAATAAGCGGATGCGATTATTTACTTTTTGAAACACACCGTATAATAAACACAACATTTAATACTTGCTTACATTAAGCTTATAGTTCTTTATCAGGATCTCGATCCGAAGTCTTTCGGACCTTTTTGTTTATAAATTGAGCTTTCTATTACGCATATTGATGTGATGTAATTTTTTTTGTACTTGATAAAAAATGTCAATTTAATTCTGATTTCAATTAATACCAGGAAATATTTATAAAATTAATTGAAGACTTTTTTGTGCATATGATTTTTGTAGGTGAACTGGGCGCAATTGAAATTTCTATAATTACGTAATTAGTTTTTGGGTATTCTAATTAAAAAATTTCTTGTGCATTATTTTCGACTGATCTAATTAAATGGAAAGCAGCGTAATTGCTGTACGAGTGGATTGCAACACACCCATCTAATTAGAAATTATGTATTGAATGGTGATTTTAACTCGCCGCTTCCGACTCGTTTTTTTTTGTTCTTGTCTTCATCTCTTGCCAGTTAATGGTTTCTAATTTATATCGATGTTTAAAAAATTTAAATTTATCATTGTCCAAAAACTAAACAACGGGCTGTGTTAGGTTGCTCATCTTTAAAATGTATTTTTTTACATCCATGTCAGGTCGGATTACTGTACGAGGATTTTTCTTCGAAATTTTACCATATACAGGGTGTCCTAAATAGAATAGGATTGCATGGGTATCTTTCTTATTCTTAAAGCTAGAGATCCGGTTAAATGGGCAATGTTGTGCAGTTTTCTATGCTGATTCAGATTATGTTGAGAAATTTTCAAAATTCCGAGCAGTTTAGAAAATATTTAAAAAAAACTGAAAATCGCGATTTTCAAAAAAATCAAATATCTCAATAATTATTAAAGATGCGAAAAAACGTTTTAAATAAAAGTTACTTGGTTTAATTAGGCAAATATAGAAATCAAGTCAAAATAAAATTCAAGATGGCGGTTTCCGAGGTATTAATACCAACTTTCTTATTTCAAATGGCCGCCATATTTGATTTTTACACGCATAGATAGACTTTTTTTTTTCTTTTCAATGATGTACAACAATCTATGTCAAAATAAAAAATAATGGAAATATTAATTGTTTCAATTTTAATTTTAATTTTTTAAATTATTTTTAAAGCAAATGTAACAAAACAAAAAGAGGTAATACAACCAAGTAGTAAAATAACAATAAATTATAAAAAATGCTCAAAATGTTGACCGTTATTGGCCAAACACAATTGACAGCGTTTTACAACACTGCCAGTTACTTTTCGCAATGTGTTGCGATTAATGCCGTTTATTGCCTCTGTCACTGCTTCGCGAAGTTCATCCACATTGTTATAATTGAAGTTACTTCCATAAACTTTGTTTTTTAAAGTGCCCCACAAATAAAAGTCAAGAGGCGTCAAGTCTGCAGATCTGGCTGGCCACTGTACAGGTGTATTAGTCGCTATTACTTTATTATTAAAACGTCCATTTAGATAAGTAATAACATCTCTGGCATTGTGTGCTGGAGCGCCATGTTGCTGGTACCATATTTGCATATTTTGTGCCAAAGGTAAATCATCCAATAAATCTTCTAAGGTTGTTTGAAGAATTTCCAAATAACGTTGTGCAGTTAGAGTTCCATCAAAAATTATAGGACCAAGTAAACGATTTCCCAATATGCCACAAAAAACACTAAAGCCGAACCGTAATTGGTTTCGCCGTCGAATAACTATGTGTGGATTTTCTTGAGCCCAATAGTGCTCGTTATGACGATTAAATAATCCACAATTAGAAAAGTAAGATTCGTCAGTCCATAAAATTGAGTTTATAAAATCACCATTTCCCGTAATTTTGTTGATTAACCACCTGCAAAATGTTAATCTACGGATGTTATCATTTGGTTGTAAAGTCTGAGATAGGTGCAATTTATAAGGGTGAAACTTGTGCTTTTTTAAAATTGTTGATGCTCTAGACTTAGATACGTTAACTTCATTTTCTATCTGCTGACATGAAATGTTCGGATTAGCTGCCACACAAGCCAATGTTAATTCTTCATCATCAACGATCATATTTCTATTTCTCTTAGGTTTTTTTAAACTTTCATACAATTGAATATTTTCATCCAATCTTTTAAATACCTTAATGTCCGGCTGCCTTCTTTCAGGAAAGTTTGCTTGGTATGTTTGTGCTGCAAGATGGGGTTTTTTGTAACACTTGATGTAATTACAAAACATATCGTATTGTTCAGATACTGAATAATTCGCCATTTCAAGTAGTTAATATTTATCGATATTACAACAACTTAAGACAATACACATGTATCAATGATTAATACAACTGATAAACTAATGTAAGATGACAGTTAGTCGTTAAAACAAATTTTGTTTTATTTTTATTTATGCCTACTTGTTTTAAACTTACAACAATTAATATTTCCATTATTTTTCTATTTTGACATAGGTTGATATACATCGTTGAAAAGAGAAAAAAAAGTCTATTTATGCGTGTAAAATCGTGTCAAATATGGCGGCCATTTGAAATAAGAAAGTTGGTATTAATATCTCGGAAACCGCCATCTTGAATTTTATTTTGACTCGTTTTATATGTTTGACTAATTAAACCAAATAACTTTTATTTAAAACTTTTTTTCGCATCCTTAATAATTATTGAGATATTTGATTTTTTTGAAAATCGCGATTTGCAGTTTTTTTTTAATATTTTCTAAACTGCTCGGAATTTTGAAAATTTCTCAACATAATCTGAATCAGCATAGAAAACTGCACAACATTGCCCATTTAACCAGATCTCTAGCTTTAAGAATAAGAAAGATACCCATGCAATCCTACTCTAATTAGGACACCCTGTATTAGGGTGGATCTATTTGTATTACTTAATTTTTAAGCTCATGGGCAACATGGGTTTTCGGAAAAGGCGTAAAAATCATGAATAATGGTAAAAAATAAATAAATTTAATGAAAAAATATTTTTCTATTCTATTACAACATCTGTTTGGTTAGCTTACATTATTTAGTTGCTTAAAAATTAGGTATGTAGTAGTTGTCTACTATTAAAATTAAAATACACAAAATAAGGTGTCCTATTTTTACGTATATATTTAACGAGAAAAATGAATAAATACGATATTTTCAGGCATTACCGGCACTAAACATATTAATTGTTAAGAAAAAAATGTAAAAATGGTCGGCGTTAGGGTAAATAGGAACACGTCACATTGAAAACTGTTTTTGGCTTTAATGTAGACATAGATATCAAGACTAATATCAGTAGTTCTCATTTAAGAAAGGATTAAGTCAGTAGGACTCCAGTCAAGTGAGTTAGGTGACTGAGGAGCCACAGGAATGTTTTTATTGGCCAAAAACTTGTTTTTTGAAATTTCTGTGTGATAAGGCGCATTGTTATGATGCAGGATCTAATTATTCTTGATGTTTTTTCTCACACGAATGATCATTTTTCGGAGTCTTTCAAGAACCTCGCTGTAAAAGTGTTGATACTATTTGGCCTTAAGGCACAAACTCTTTGTGGACCATTCAAAGAAACTGTAGCGTGCAGCGCTAAGTTTAGTTAAGCTAAAGGCTACGGTTCTCCAATTTTATTTTAGTTTTTCTATACAAAGATTTTTTATGTGTGTATTATTTTTATATTGTTTGATTGTGATTTCCTCCATTCGCCTCTCGCGTTTCGTTTCCGAGTATTATTCAAAGATCTAACTCTCGCCACCAGTGATGACATGTTCCAAAAATGGGGATTATTTTAAATCAATTCCAAAAAGTCAAGGCACCTTTCCCTTCTGATGTTCTTTTGTTCCTGTGAAAGGTTTTTTGAACCATTTTCGTGCTGATTTTTCCCATCCCCAATTCATTGATCAAAACCTGACGTACGTTGGTAATTCACCCGTTCCCCGATTATCGTCAACCGACGATCTAAACGCACAAGTCTCCGGATTCTGTCGACATTTTCATCAGTTCTAGCCTTCGCCGTCCGTTGCGTGGTTTATCTTCCATCGACTCTCTGAAAATGCCGTAAACCACCGAAACACCTGGACTCTTGATAAAACACTGTCTCAGTAGGCCTGTTCAAGTTTTTCAAAAGTATCTGTTGCATTATGTCTAAGTCTGAAGCGAAACCTGATAGCACACTGTTGGTCGAAATTATTGTCACGCATTTTTAGAACACGCTACAAAATACGGTTTCACGAAAACAATGACTCGATCAAGTTCAAACTCGTACTAAACGCCTCTCCAAGACACGTGTTTCCAGTGTTACCGTATCGAACGCTAGTCGCATCATTTAATTTCCACACCTCGTATCTCGAAAATTAGGATAGCTGTTGAAAATCAAAGTACGTCACTGAATAGAATAAATAAAAATATACACATTTCTTTTAAAAGCAATAAGAAAAAAATGTGATGTGGCCATCATGTTACTTTCTCCGACTTGATGGTATCATTTATATTTACTCTTTCATGGTTTATTTTCAATTTCAATCATATTTTAAATGTACATCGAGCGTTGTGTAAACTCGGATGAAACTGACGTTTAAAACGTCAAAATTATGAAAGATGGAAAAATTATTCTTCAAATCCAAGAACTCAGTTTACTCAAAAACTAAAGGGATTTCGAAAAAAAACTTATTCTTTATAAGTTGTCCATTGCATTCTCTACAATTATTATTAACATAAATTTGCTGTAACTATTATTGTTTTATAATTATAAACCAAACATTAAAAAAAAAAAAAAAAAATTCTCGAATAAAAATGATTTTATGAAAAATGTTTTCAAGCAAAAGATGTTCATTTATTAATTGTCTTTAATATTTGTTTAAATGTTTTTGTGATATTTTTCATATTTAAGAAAATATTGGCAAAAAACAAAAACAGTTAAGGTAAACACCCACTTCCGTTGTACGAAATTTTACCAAAAGCTTTTCAGTTAAATTAATTAAAAAATTATTATTTTCTTTTAATTTTTGGTTTATAATTATAAAACGATAATAGTTACAGAAAATTTATATTAATAATAATTGTAGAGAATGCTAAAATAAACAACTTATAAAGAATAAGTTTTTTTCGAAATCCCTTCGGTTTTTGAGTAAACTGAGTTTTTGAATTTAAAGTATAATTTTTCCATCTTTCATAATTTTGACGTTTTAAACGTCAGTTTCATCCGAGTTTACACAACGGTCGATGTACATTTAAAATATGATTTCAATTGAAAATAAACTATGAAAATGTAAATATAAATACCTTTGATACCATCAAATCGGAGAAAGTAACTTGATGGCCACATCACCATTTTTACTTTCTCCGTTACGAAGTACGAGAAAATATTGTGATCGTGATTTTTTTTTCAAAAAATTTTTTTACGGAAATATCCGTTTTGGGGTCCCTAGATGCCATTTCAACAATTTCTGGTAAAAAAAATTTGTGTCTGCGTGTGTGTCTGTGTGTGTGTGTGTCTGTGTGTGTGTGTTTCTGAGTGTGTGTGTGTCTGTGTGTGTGTGTGTCTGTCTGTCTGTGTGCGCTGTATCTCAAAAACCAATAGAGCAATTGATATGAAACTTTGAACATACGTCTTATTTGATAATCTGAAGAACTGAAAAGCTTTTGGTAAAATTCCGTACACTGGAAGTGGGTGTTTACCTTAACTGTTTTTTGTTTTTTTCCAATATTTTTTTAAATATAAAAAATATCACAAAAACATTTAAACAAGCATCGAAGACAACAAAGAAATGAACATCTTTTGCTTCAAAATATTTTTCATAAAATCATTGCTATTCGAGAAAAAAAATTATTATTTTTTTTAAATTTTTGGTTTATAATTATGAAACGATAATAATTACAACAAATTTATATGAATAATAATTGTAGAGAATGCCAGAATGAACAACTTTTAAAGAATAAGTTTCTTTCGAAATCTCGTTAGTTTTTGATTAAACCGAGTTTTTTGATTTGAAGTATAATTTTTCCATCTTTCGTGATTTTGACGTTTTAAACGTCAGTTTCATCCGAGTTTACGCAACGCTGGATGTACATTTAAAGTATGATTTCAATTGAAAATAAACCCATGAAAACGTAAATATAAAGTCGGAGAAAGTAACATGATGGCCACATCACCATTTTTACTTTCTCCGTTACGAAGTACGAGAAAGTATTGTGATCGTGATTTTTTTTTCAAAAATTTTCTTTACGGAAATATCCGTTTTGGGGTCCCTAGATGCCATTTCAACAATTTCTGGAAAAAAAAAAATTGTGTGTGTGTGTGTGTGTGTGTGTCTGTCTGTCAGTGTGTGTGTGTGTCTGTCTGTGTGCGCTGTATCTCAAAAACTAATAGAGCAATTGATATGAAACTTTCAACATACGTCTTATTTGATAATCTGAAGAACTGAAAAGCTTTTGGTAAAATTTCATACACCGAAAGTGGGTGTTTACCTTAACTGTTTTTTGTTTTTTGCCAATATTTTCTTAAATATGAAAAATATCACAAAAATATTTAAACAAATATTGAAGACAACAAAGAAGTGAACATATTTTGCTTGAAAATATTTTTCATAAAATCATTGTTATTCGAGAAAAAAATTATTTTTATTTTCTTCAATTTTTGGTTTATAATTATGAAACGATAATAGTTACAGCAAATTTGTGTAAATTATAATTGTAGAGAATACCAAAATGAACAACTTCTAAAGAATAAGTTTTTTTTTTAAATCTCGTTAGTTTTTGAGTAAACCGAGTTTTTGGATTTAAAGTATAATTTTTCCATCTTTCATAATTTTGACGTTTTAAACGTCAGTTTCATCCGAGTTTACACAACGGTCGATGTACATTTAAAATATGATTTCAATTGAAAATAAACCATGAAAACGTAAATATAAATGGCTATGATACCATCAAGTCGGAGAAAGTAACATGATGGCCACATCACCATTTTTACTCTCTCCGTTACGAAGTACGAGAAAGTATTGTGATCATGATTTTTTTTTCAAAAATTTTTTTTACGGAAATATCCGTTTTGGGGTCCCTAGATGCCATTTCAACAATTTCTGGAAAAAAAAAAATTGTGTCTGTGTGTGTGTGTGTGTGTCTGTGTGTGTGTGTGTCTGTGCGCGCTGTATCTCAAAAACTAATAGACCAATTGATATGAAACTTTGAACATAAGTTTTATTTGATAATCCGGAGAACTGAAATGCTTTTGGTAAAATTTCGTACACCGGAAGTGGGTGTTTACCTTAACTGTTTTTTTTTTTTTGCCAATATTTTCTTAAATATGAAAAATATCACAAAAACATTTAAACAAATATTGAAGACAATAAAGAAATGCGAATATTTTGTCTGAAAACATTTTTCATAAAATCATTGTTATTCGGGAAAAAAATTTATTATTTTTTTTTCATTTTTGGTATACAATTATGAAATGCTAATAGTTACAGCAAATTTATGTTAATAATAATTGTAGAGAATACCAAAATGAACAATTTATGAAGAATAAGTTTTTTTCGAAATCTCTTTAGTTTTTGAGTAAACTGAGTTTTTGAATTTGAAGTACATTTTTCCATCTTTCATAATTTTGACGTTTTAAACGTCAGTTTTATCCGAGTCTACGAAACGTTCGATGCACACTTAAAATATGATTTAGATTGAAAATAAACCATGGAAGCTTAAATATAAATGATGCCATCAAGTCGGAGAAAGTAACATGATGGCCACATCACCATTTTTTCAATATGCATTCCTGTTAAAATGTATGCCTGTTTGCTTGTGCGCGCTGTATCTAAAAAACTACTACTGGAATGAACATCAAACTTTGAACATAAGCCTTATTTGATAATACTAAGAACTGAAAAGCTTTTGGTAAAATTTCGTACACCGGAAGTGGATGTTTACCTTCACCGTTTTTTTCTCCGATAATTTTTTAAATATGAAAATTACTATAAAAGCACTCAAACAAATCTTGAACAAAGCAAAGAAATGAACATTTTTTGCTTGAAAATATTTTTCGTGAAATGCATGGTTTTTGAAAAATAATAGCAATTAATTGTTTTTGTAATTTTTGGTTAAAAATTATGAAACGATAATACTTACAGCAAATGTATTTTAATAATAATTGTAGAGAATGCCAAAATGAACAACTTACTCGTATATAGAATAAGTATTTTTCAAAATCTCTTTGGTTTTTGAGTAAATTGACTATTAGAATTTAAAGTATAATTTATCATTTTCATCTTTCATAATTTTGACGTTTTAAACGTCAGTCTCAGCTGATTTTACTAAACGCCCTATGCACATTTAAAATGTCAAATCGGAAAAAGTAATACTGTTTTTTTTTTGCATTATTTTAGAGTTTCGGATCGGATCTTAATTTGAGCTTGTGTTATTTTTGGGGCAAATTATTTTTAGACCAGAATTTTTGTGCTCGTATTTTATATTTTTTGCCTGTTTCTTCGATTTTTTTCCTTTAAACTCTTGATTTTTTTTCATAAATATTCTTTATGTTGGTCCCAATTTTAAAATGATCTGTTGAAATTTTCGACTTTTTTGGTCAGTATTTTTATTTTTAAGCTCGTGCTTTCGATTTTTGGTCTAAATTTTCGATTTTTTGCCACAATTGTTGAATCTTTATTTGTATTTTGGAGTTTCTTGGTCAAAATTTTTGATTTTATGTTCTAAGATTTCTTTTTTTGGCCTAAATTTTTGATATATTTATTAAGATTTTCGATTTTTTAACTTTTTGGGTCTGCATTTTTTTTTTAGGCCCATGTTTTCAATCTTTTGGCCACAATTGTTAAATTTTGACCTGTATTTTCGATTTTTTGGTCCAAATTTTTGTTCTTCTGTCCTAAGATTTCTTTATTTGGCTGAAATTTTTCATTTGTTTATTAAGATTTTCGATTTTTTAATCTGTATTTTTTATTTTTAGCCCCAAATTTTCGGTATTTGGTCCAAATTTTGTTTTTTTTGTCCTATATTTTAAATTTTTCAATTTTCAATTTTCAATTTTAGTTTCTGTTCGGAAACTTACCTTGAGCTACAGGGTTATTTTGAGGGTAAAAATGGCAAACAATTTTTTCTTTGCTTGAATTTTTTTCATCTGAATTTTTAGCTCTGGCCTGTAATTTCTTTTTTTTAAGTTTTGATTTTTGGTCTAAATATTCTTTATTTTGGCCTGCTTTTTTTAATTTTTTTTGTCCCATATTTTCAGTATTTGGTCTAATTTTTTGTTTTCTTGGGCCATATTTTAGATTTTTTTATTTTCAATTTGAGTTTCTGTTCAGAAACTTACTCTGAGCTACAGGGTTATTTTGAAGGTGAAAACGGAAAACTATTTTTCCTTTACTTGAATCTTTTTATCCGCATTTTTTGGATCTCTGGCCTGTAACTTCGTTTTCTATTCCAAATTTTTAACCTAAATATTCTTTATTTTGGCGTGAAAATTGAGGTTGCGTGTTAAAAGTTTCGATTTTTCAGCTGGTATTTTCGAGTTTTTTGGTTGGTTTTTGATTTTTTGCCCTTTACTTTTTAACCTGAATTATTGTTTTTTATTTATTTTTTTTTGCATTATTTTCGAGTTTCTGGTCGGAAACTTATTTTGAGCCAAAGAATTATTTTAGGGGCTAGCTAAATATTTTGCTTTTACTTGAATTTACAATATTTTGGTCTGCATTTTTTTGGTCCATATTTTAGATCTTTACCTTTACCTGTTTTCGCCTCAATTTATTCCAAATTTTTAATCTTTATTTTGGACAACATTGTCGATGTTTTAGTTTGCGTTTTTTTTATGTTTAGGCCATAGTTTTCGATATTTGGATTTTTTTGGGCCCATGTTTTAGTTTGATTGTTTAATTATTGATTTCTATTAGCGAATTTTTGATTGGCGAATATTTTAGATTTTTAACCTAAAGCAGCGATTTTTTAATGTTTTGCCAGTATTTTCAAGGTTTTGGTCTAATCGTCAAATCGGAGAAAGTAACATGATGGCCACATCACCATTTTTACTTTCTCCGTTACGAAGTACGAGAAAGTATTGTGATCGTGATTTTTTTTTCAAAAATTACTTTTACGGAAATATCCGTTTTGGCGTCCCTAGATACCATTTCAACAATTTCTGGAAAAAAAATTTTTGTGTCTGTGTGTGTGTGTGTGTGTGTCCGACTGTCTGCTGTGTGTGTGTGTGTGCGTGTGTGTGTGTGTCTGTCTGTGTGCGCTGTATCTCAAAAACTAATAAAGCAATTGATATGAAACTTTCAACATAAGTCTTATTTGATAATCTGAAGAACTGAAAAGCATTTGGTAAAATTTTGTACACCGGAAGTGGATGTTTACCTTAACTGTTTTTTGTTTTTTGCAAATATTTTCTTAAATATGAAAAATATCACAAAAATATTTAAACAAATATCGAGGACAACAAAGAAATGAACATCTTTTGCTTGAAAATATTTTTCATAAAATCATTGTTATTCGAGAAAAAAATGTATTATTATTTTTTTAATTTTTGGTTTATAATTATGAAACGATAATCGTTACGGCAAATTTATGTGAATAATAATTGTAGAGAATGCCAAAATGAACAACTTCTAAAGAATAAGTTTTTTTCGAAATCTCGTTAGTTTTTGAGTAAACTGAGTTTTCTAATTTGAAGTGTAATTTTTCCATCTTTCATAATTTTGACGTTTTAAACGTCAGTTTCACCCGAGTTTACGCAACGCTCGATGTACATTTAAAATACGATTTCAATTGAAAATAAACCATGAAATCGTAAATATAAATGGCTATGATACCATCAAATCGGAGAAAGTTACATGATGGCCACATCACCATTTTTACTTTCTCCGTTACGAAGTACGAGAAAGTATTGTGATCGTGATTTTTTTTTCAAAATTTTTTTTTGCGGAAATATCCGTTTTGGGGTCCCTAGATGCCATTTCAACAATTTCTGGAAAAAAAAAATTTGTGTCTGTGTGTGTGTGTGTCTGTCTGTGTGTGTGTGTGTGTGTGTGTGTCTGTCTGTGTGCGCTGTATCTCAAAAACTAATAGAGCAATTGATATGAAACTTCCAACATACGTCTTATTTGATAATCTGAAGAACTGAAAAGCTTTTGGTAAAATTTCGTACACCGGAAGTGGGTGTTTACCTTAACTATTTTTTGTTTTTTGTCAATATTTTCTTAAATATGAAAAATATCACAAAAACATTTAAACAAACATCAAAGACAACAAAGAAATGAACATCTTTTGCTTGAAAATATTTTTCATAAAATCATTGCTATTCGAGAAAAAAATTATTAATTTTTTGAAATTTTTGGTTTATAATTATGAAACGATAATAGTTACAGCAAATTTATGTGAATAATAATTGTAGAAAATGCCAAAATGAACAACTTTTAAAGAATAAGTTTTTTTCGAAATCTCGTTAGTTTTTGAGTAAACCGAGTTTTTGAATTTGAAGTTTAATTTTTCCATATTTCATGATTTTGACGTTTTAAACGTCAGTTTCATCAGAGTTTACGCAACGCTCGATGTACATTTAAAATATGATTTTAATTGAAAATAAACCCATGAAAACGTAAATATAAAGTCGGAGAAAGTAACATGATGGCCACATCACCATTTTTTTTATATTGATGTTGTATCGCCGTATTGTCGTAACGTGTTTCTTTTGGTTCTCCGCATTGCGGTATTTTGAACCCCCTAGTTACGCCGCTGATGGTAATAGACTGGATTAGTGTTTCTCAATCTTCTTCTCTCGTTACACATTTTCAAAAAAAATAAAATTCGCCGATCACCAACGTAGTCATAGAAGACGTTTCTAACAAACAAAAATTAAATAAACTATTTTAAATAATTAAATAAATTGTTTTTTTTAAGATTACGCGGCACACTTGTGAAATTCTGCTACACACCTTTTGAGAATTACTGGACTAGTATTATTAGAATTACATCCAGTTGAACCAAACCCAATAATATTTTCACCAGCATCAAATAAATGTAATTATTATTCCAAAATTCTCGAAAATGTGAAATATTCCCCAAATAAATATTTGTCGGCAGTTATCCTAAACAAACAGTTGGACGTTGTATGCAATCGGTGGGACCGAGACATGTTCAGATGCGTAACCAAAACGTGAATAAGGCGCATTTTGAGTGAAGTGACTTTGCTGATCAATTATCATCTAAGACCACCGGCTTCGCAAGGGTTTTAATACCTGCGCCCGCCATCCCTCGTGGTTTTCGATATACACACGTCGAAAACGCCACAAAACGAGACGGCTAATGAGGCTCTCCTTCTATAGCAAATCCAGTACAGGTAAAACAAAAAAAACAAAGAGATACTCCTTTCAAGGGCAAACACGTATTTTTTGTGGGTTAGTACGCCCGATTTAGGCCAGCAGGTGGATCGGGTGTGGAAAATTTGCACTTCCAAATAACACCAGTTGTTATATCTTTATGGTTATGGGTGGATATACGGTTGTTTTGATTTCAAATCGATTTATTTGAAATTAATTCGAACGCGCACCTTTCAAAATTAAACCTTTCAATTGAAGTAAGAAAATACACCATAATAATAATAATAATAATAATTCGTTTATTTGTACATCACCATATTTGGTATAACATCGTCAAATATAATAGAAGAACACAATACGTTCACACAATTCTTACAAAATAAGGTAATTAAAAAAGAAAATACAAATATAATATAATATTACATAATCACAGCTACGTTGTGAGGTCTGTTTAATGATCAATTTTTCAGGATGGTGCATTATTTAATTAATTGTATGTATTTGTACAACTTATAACTACAGAAGTTTGAGTAAAAAATTAATGGATATGAAGAAACTTAAAAACTATAGAAGTTAGAACATAATTGGACTAAAGACATGCAACAATTTTGAAAAATTAATCATTTTGTGATTGAAAAAGCAATTACTTTATCACCATAACATGTTGAAGAAGTCTTTATACGAATATAATCACTTGTTAATTTTACCTTTGTAACATGTTTGTATTGAGTAAAAGGCAGCTCCCGTATATTTTTTGGTAGATGGTTAAACATTTTTATTGCGAGGTATTCATAATTTGCCTGAGTTTGATGAACTCTCACCTTGGGCAATGCTAGATTTGCGTTGAATCTAGTGTTATGGTTGTGATTATCTAGATGTCTTATATGTTTTGTTTAATATACTTCAAACAATTTAATACATATATACCAGGTGTTGTTAGTATATTGAGTGAGCTGAAATACGGTCTATATGATGTAAAATTATTTACTTTCTTGTTGATCGCTGCAATTATTCGTATCGCTCGCTTTTGGAGAATGAAAATGCGATCTGCATCTGTAGAACTACCCCATAGCAATATTCCCTGTCCTATAATTGAGTGAATGATATGTTTCACATGTTAAGTGTTGCTATTTTGTTTTCAGCTACTATACAGGGTGTCCTAAATAGAGTATGATTACATGGGTATCTTTCTTATTCTTAAAGCTAGAGATCTGGTTAAATGGGCAATGTTGTGCAGTTTTCTATTCTGATTCAGATTATGTTGAGAAATTTTCAAAATTCCGAGCAGTTTAGAAAATATTAAAAAAAAACTGAAAACATCGATTTTCAAAAAAATCAAATATCTCAATAATTATTAAAGATGCGAAAAAAAGTTTTAAATAAAAGTTACTTGGTTTAATTAGGCAAACATAGAAATCAAGTCAAAATAAAATTCAAGATGGCGGTTTCCGAGATATTAATACCAACTTTCTTATTTCAAACGGCCGCCATATTTGATTTTTACACGCACAAATAGACTTTTTTTTTTCTCTTTTCAACGATGTACAACAACCTATGTCAAAATAAAAAATAATGGAAATATTAATTGTTGTAAGTTTAAAACAAGTAGGCATAAATAAAAATAAAACAAAATTTGTTATAACGACTAACTGTCATCTTACATTACTTTATCAGTTGTATTAATCATTCATACATGTGTATTGTCTTAAGTTGTTGTAATATCGATAAATATTAATTACTTGAAATGGCGAATTATTCAATATCTGAACAATACGATATGTTTTGTAATTACATCAAGTGTTACAAAAACCCCCATCTTGCAGCACAAACATACCAAGTAAACTTTCCTGAAAGAAGGCAGCCGGACATTAAGGTATTTAAAAGATTGGATGAAAATAAGCAATTGTATGGAAGTTTAAAAAAACCTAAGAGAAATATGAAATATTATTGTTGTTTTTGATATCGCCAGGGATAAAAAGTTTAGACCCGAAATTTTTGTGATATTGAAGCTGCTGCGAGCGATATGGATATCATTGACATGTCTAGTACGATATGCATATATCTCATTATTTACTATGGAGTTGTGTTTGTTTTATTATACAGTGCGAGTCTCCAACTTGGAATAAATTCAGTAAATCAAAGAATGTTTATTCTTCGGAAATATGCTCAGATACATCGATTAGTATTTTAAATTGCGCTCTTTATGATGTAATAAAATTTTATACAGTGTCCCAAATATGAGATATGACGTCATTGACTATTTTTTTTAATAGCAACCCTAATTTTTTTATCACTATTCTTAAAGAGTATATCAAGTTACACATGTGTGCCAAATTTCAATTTCTTTTTCCCTGTCATTTAGAAGATATTTAACAAACATTATCAAATTTGTAGAATGAAGAAATCAAGTCACCTTAATCGAATTTTTATGCATTTTAAAAGTGGAATGCCAAAACGTGCTGGTTTGTCATTTTTTTTTTAAACTGACGTTTATCATTTTGACGTTTAGTTATAAAAACAAGTAAGAAGTGTAGCATCGCATTCCACGCATATTCGAGTGAGGAGAGTATTAGTCGTTCCATTGTTGTGTTGACTGTTGTTCACCGTTGGTCGAAAAATTATACTAACATGCCGTACTTAACTGAAACCCACAAAATCGAAATTTTAATGATGATTGGCTATGGAGATAGGACAAGAACACAAAATGAAGTTATTTATTTATTTAGAGAGAAGTATCCTGACTTACCAGCCATATCTCAAAGTACCGTAAGCAAGATTGAAAGTCAGTTTCGGGAAAATGGGCATTTAAGAAAAACGAATAATCATCGTCAGAATGCGCTGAGTGAAGAGGTCAAAATTGATGTACTTCTCTCTGTTCAGGAAAATCATCATGTCTCCTCTAGGCCGATGGCTAAGGAACTCAAAATTAGCCAGTCTTCAGTGTCAAGAATCCTTAGAGAGCAAACATTTCATCCTTATAAAATGACAATCCTCCAGGAACTCACCGAAGATGATCCGGATAGAAGACTTCAGTTTTGCGAAAAAAATGATGGATCTACTAGATAGAAATGTTCTAAAAATAGAAAATATATTGTTTTCCGATGAATCAACGTTTATGTTAAATGGTGAGGTAAATCGTCAAAATTGCCGTTATTGGGCAGACAAGAACCCACACTGGATGAGGGAAGGCCACACTCAATATCCAGAAAAAGTTAATGTTTGGGCAGGGATTGTTGGTGATCGAATTTTAGGACCAATTTTCTTTCCAAATAATCTCAATGGAGCGGGATATTTACAATTCTTGGAGGAAGAGCTAATTCCGAGTTTGGCTATTTTGTTTCCTTGCCCTGTAGAAGCTGACGTCCCGAATAGAAACATCTGGTTTCAACAGGACGGTGCGCCTCCTCATTTTGCAAGGCGTGTCCGTGAGTACCTGGATAATGTATTTCCACGAAGATGGATTGGTAGAAGAGGACCAGTTGAATGGCCACCCAGGTCTCCGGATTTAACACCTATGGACTTTTTCTTATGGGGGTACTTGAAAAGCAAAGTTTTTAAGACCAAACCGCCAAATCTTGAGGAGTTGAAAGAACGAATAAGACAGGAGTGTAGACTAATTTCCCCCGAAGTAATTAGAAATGTTCAAAACGAGTTTCAGTTCTGTTTAGGGTATTGTCAGTTAGAAAATGGACAACATTTTGAGCATTTATTGAAGAAAGACTATTAAGTTGAATTCATTTTTCAAATTTGATACTGTTTGTTAAATATCTTCTAAATGACAGGAAATAAAAATTTGAAATTTGGCACACATGTGTAACTTGATATACTCTTTAAGAATAGTGATAAAAAAATTAGGGTTGCTATTAAAAAAAATAGTCGATGACGTCATATCTCAAATTTGGGACACGCTGTATAAAATTTTATTACAACAAAAAGAGCGCAATTTAAAATACTAATCGACGTATCCAAGCATATTTCCGAAAAATAAACTTTGTTTGATTTACTGAATTTATTCCAAGTTAGAGACTCGCACTGTATGTATAACATTAGTTCATACATTAGTAAACACGAATAGAGGAGAATCTTAAATAGGCGAAAATATGGCTTGAATTATTGAGTTTAAGGTACATATAGACCTAATAATTTATTTCTGTCTATAATGAGCGCCAATATATTGAGGGTACCCGAAAACATATACCATATGCGATTGAGCAATTTCAAATAAACATGTATTATTTTTGGCGTATTTAATAATTTTGCCGAACACTTAAATTGATATGAAGTTTCATATAGATATTTGATGACACTATCACACTGTTGTTTATAGTCCTTACAACTATCGATTTGCAGTCCCAAAAACTTAATTATATTACTGCATTATTAAATTTTCATCAATATTAGGAATTACTTGTTTTTAAATCTTATATATGAAGTTTTATTTTAATTTAGCTAAAGCTTATTATCCAAGAACCAATTATATACATGTACAGAGCGACCCATTATGAGTACATAGAGCACATGGTAATGCAAAAAGTAAGTGTCTTTAGTTTAAGCGAATCAATAAGAACTTAGGTAAAGTATAGTCCATAACTCTACGCGGCTCGTACGCAATTACTTTCACTCGCGCGTTATTTGCTATTTACAACTCTAGTTATAGATTATTACAATTTTTAGAACCGCCGAATGCAATATTCCTTTCTTCAATTCCAGTTTTGAGTGTCATTATTCTATTTCTAGTCAATTATTTAAATGGGAAAACAAATTAATTCTGTATAGATATTGTAAGTTTTGAGTGTACCAGTTTTGTAGCTTCGCTGTTTCCGTGAAACGTTAGAAATTGATTTGTTCTGTGTTCATCTACAATTTTGATACAAAATAAACATCAACATGTATACCTGGTGGTTTTCACGTTTTACCTTTTTATTATAATTAATGATTTATTCAGGGCAGCAGACTCTTCTGCGGCCCAGAATTAATATTTGGGCACATTCTGAGAATGGCAGCCGTGTAATTATATCCATCGGTACAGATGCAATATACCTGCGTCGATGACTTTTAACGCAATTTTAAAGTGGCATTTCGGTGATGTGGGTCCAGACTGCGGGAGGGAAAAAGAATGCCGAAATGCCTTTTGTTCAAATCTCACCTTCGCATCGACGTACTTGTTGTGATGTCTGCGCGGATAATGACATTTCAAAAATTTCGTTTATTTTCTTCTTCTCGTCAGTACTGAAAAGAACAGAAGAAGGGATGCTACAATGGTGCGTTTAAAATTTTCAGACGTTAATAATCTATTGTGGTGCAGTAAATTCTTTTCATCAGTAAATTTACTACTCATGTATTATTTTTATTAACTTTAATAAACACTATAGAAATGATAAAGTAATGGAGCAAATGCAATTTTTGGGTTTAGAAATAGAAGAGTATCAGCGAACAGTTTAACCAAGTGAGTCTGGCCGCTGAAGGAGCGTGCTGCGTAGAGAGCTATGCTCGGCAGATTGAGAGGAATACATGAGCGCCCGAGGATAATTGTAGTCATAATCATGAGCATACTTACCAGAGACGGCTCGCGTGGTGACTCATGGAATGGCCGAGGTAGCAGAGGTGGCAATACAGATAGGTAGGGTCGATTGCAGAGACGGCTAGCGGCGTGATCGTACCTATCTGTATTACCAGCTCTGCTACCTCCGCCGTACCATCTCACCCCGCGAGCCGTCGCTGATACTGACGTTTATTATTTACTGACGATCCAACTACTTGCCCTTAAATGTTTACCTGGACTACAAAATGAATGTTCAACGAAAATTACCTGTTTATGTTTCTGCGCAACCGGCCGAACTCATTTGGTCTTTTTATATCAAATCAAATCAAATTAATTTAACCACCTTAAACGTAATACATATCCTACAATAAGCATTAATTTTTGTTGAAGTCGAACAATATTCCACAAAAAGAAAAATGAAAAAAAAGTATACGTTATTGTCAAGCACACATGAATTCATCGATCGAGTAGAAATCCAATTCTTTTAGGTATTCTGAAGTTATATTAACTATTTAAATATTTAAATATTGCGCCCAGAAGTAACTGTTTTACTGGCGCGCCCAAAAAAATAAAACTAAGAATTAGAGGAAGACTGGGCTAGCTTTCAAGCTCAATCCCGCCGTTTTATCTTATCCCCACCACCGGGGACAAATTTTCGTTTTTCCACCTAAGGATCTGGAAAAATGGTGATGTGGCTATTACGTTACTTTCTCCGATTTGATGGTATAATAGTTACACTCACTTTCATATGAAATGCACCACCCAGAAAGAATAATACGATTGATGCAAAACTTGGTCAAAATAATTGTTTATTCATCGGTACAAGATGATTAAACTCTCAATAAAAAAAGTTGAGCCATTGAGGCTTTTTCGTCATGGTTATCTTAAAATTCCTTAACTTGTTATATGGCCATTGAAGAATTTTTACTTAGAATTTATCAGCTGTTTTGTCATGAAGCTGTCACATAGACCAACGTTTCCCAAAGTGTGGGTCGCGACCCGGTACCGGGCCGCAGAAGAATTTTGCCGGGTCGCGAAGAAATATTGTAAAAACACAAAAAAAATTTTTTTTACATATTATTTTTTTATAACAGTTACTTACTTGGAATAGTGGCAAATGTAGTTTTTCGTATAGCAGACTTTTTACCGAATTATGCAAGGAAATTCACGATGGCTTTTAAAAGGAAACGTTTTAAAACGCCTGAGCTAAAAGACGAAGCTGAATGAACACCCACCATATAAAACGATGCTATTTTTTTCATTTAAGGATAGATTTTTCTATTTTTAGTGGTTAATAAAAGTAGCTTATTTGTGCGACATATTTGCTACATTCAATTAATTGAATTTCAATTTGCAAGCTTTGGTTTAAATATTTTCAAAGTATCGGAAAAAGTCGCTGTAATAATTTAAAAAATGACTCTGAGGAAATAACGACTTTCAAGAGAAATTTTAAATCTTTTGAAACATTACATTAATTTATTGAAACCCATGCAAATTATGATGAAGAAGATTTACATCTAGAAACACTATCAGTTTCAATTGAAGAACATCTTTCGGAGCTAATAAATAGTTTTAAAGACTACTTTCCGGATATTCCTTCAAATAATCACTTGAATAACCCCTCTGGCTCAATTCTGAAATCGAGTATTTTCCAAATTGCCAAAAAAATTTAAAAAATGGTGATGTCGCCATCATGTTACTTTCTCCGATTTGATGGTATCACCGTCATTTATATTTACGCTTTCGTGGTTTATTTTTAGTTTAAATCATATTTCAAGTGCACATCTAGCGTTTTGTAGATTGACTCGGATGAAACTTACGTTTAAAACATCAAAATTATGATGGAAAAATTATACTTCAAATTTAAAAACTTTTAAGATTTCTAAAAAAAACTTATTCTTTATAAGTTGCTCACAATTATTATTAACATAAATTTACCATAACCATTACCGTTTCATAATTATAAACCAAAAATTAAAAAAATATATTTTTTTTTTGTCGAATAACAATGATTATATGAAAAATATTTTATAACAAAAGATGGTCATTTTTTTGTTGTCTTCAATATTTGTTTAAATGTTTTTGTGATAGTTTTCATATTTAAAAAAATATTGGAAAAAACCAAAAACAGTTAGGGTAAACACCCACTTCCGGTGTACGATTTTTTACCAAAAGTTTTTCAGTTCTTCAGATTATCAAATAAGTTTTATGTTCAAAAGTTTTATATCAATTGCTTTATTAGTTTTTGAGATACAGCGTGGACAGACACACACACACATACAGACACACAATTTTTTTTTTCCAGAAATTGTTGAAATGGCATCTAGGACCCCAAAACGGATATTTCCGTAAAAACAAATTTTCTCTAATTTTCACGATCACAATACTTTCTCGTACTTCGTAACGGAGAAAGTAAAAACAATTGAAACCCCTTGAAATCTACCTAAAATAGATTACATTGAATTTTTCTACTAAAATTTGCAAATATTCCTACCTTAGAAATCCAGAAATTGAGCATTTTCCAAACATTCCTACTCCAGATTTTAAAATAATTACAATTAAACACTTCGGTTAAATTCTGAAGGCGAGCATTTACCAAACCGCCAAAAAGATATAAAAACAATTAAAACAAATTTTAAAATCACTTAAAATAGATTCCACTCTATGGTTCTATAAAAATTTGAAAACATTCCTACCTTAGATTTTAAAATAATCACACTTGAACAACTCTCGGTTCAATTCTGATAAACTTTTTACAAACCGAAAAAATTAAAACAATTGAAAAAAACCTTAAACTGTTGACATTCCTCTAAAATAGATTGCACTTTAAATATCTACTAAATTTTGGAAATATTCCTACCTTAGGTTTCAAAATAATCACATTTCAACATCCCCGCTTCAATTCTGAGGTCGAACATTTTCCAAACCGCCAAAAAATGAAGAAAAAAAAACATTGAAACAACTTCTCAACTTTTTTAAATTCACTTAAAATATAGTGCACTAATTTTGTCTGCAAACAATCGCATACGTTACTACGCTAGATTTCGAAATAATCACACTGAACACCTTTGATTTCATTTCTAAAGTCAAGCATTTTCCAAATCGCCAAAAAATATAAAACCAATTGAAATTTTTAAATTCACTCAAAATGCATTGCACTTCATTTTGCCCGATATTTCGAAATAATCACAGTCCTGTTCAATTCTGAGGTCAAACGTTTTACAAGCCCCAAAAAAAAAAACACAAAAACAGTTGCAGCATTCTCAAACCTTTTCCAATTTAAACAAAATAGATTGCGTTTCGTTATTCTATCAAAATCTATTAACGCTCTTAGCCTCAATTTTGAAATATTTACCCTTAAACACTGAATTCAATTTTGTGGTTGGACATTTTCCAAGTTGCCTTGAAAATAAAAACCAATTACAAAACATTCCAGACTTTATTTTACTCAAAACGGATTAATTTTCATTTCTATAATAAAATAGGCAAACAACCTAGGCCCAAATATTGCAATAATCACATGTGCAATAAAAGGCATTTTTTTACTTGTTTCAAGTTTTTCTGAAATTTCAACTCAAAAATTTTTGAAAGTGAAAAATATGCATTTGGCTAGATTTTCTGAATTTTCAAGAAAGTCCCTTAGTGGATTATCTTGGAACTTTAGAGCACACTCTGTATACTTCTAGCAATAAAACAAGTAAATAATCAAAAAATAATTTGGGTTAGTTTTTCCGAAATTTTGACTCAAACATTTTTGAAAATGCAAAATCATGCATTCGCGTAGATTTTCTTAATTTCCAAGAAAGTTCCTTAGTGGATTATATTCAAACAAAGTGAACTCTGTAGACTTCCAGTAATAAAACAAGTAAATAATCAAAAAAATCATTTGGGCTAGTTTTACCGACATTTTACCTCAAACACTTTTGAAAATGAAAAATACGCATTCGGCTAGATTAATGTTTCTCAACGTGGGCGATCGACGTTAATTGGGCGTTTATCTGACAATCCGTATTTGGGGGCCGATAGTTATTTTGAAGGGGCGAATGCATTTTGAATACCAGCCTGCAAAGATGGCTCAATTTTAATTACAATTTTTGTGTATGAAATAGACAATTAAATAACTTGATTTTTATTAAAAAATAAAATTTGTTTTGTAAATAAATGTTTTTTTTTTTTATAAGGTGGGTCGCGATAAATGTTAAAACCTCGTACCGGGCCTCGGTCAAAAAAGTTTGGGAAACGCTGACATAGACAGTTCATAATGCGCAAAGTAAAACAACACCCAATTTTTTACCAAATTTCGGAGTTTGATAGGGGTTGAATTATCGGCATGAAAGATGCAGGATTATCGTTCCGCGAAATTTTTAGAAGAATGGATAGAGACTACACAACTGTGGCGGGAATATGGTCTTCCTGGTCAGAAGAAGGTATACAGCGACCATGTCGAGACAATGGAAATTGCCAAAATCGAAAATTTAAAATCAATCAAATCAAGTTTTAGATTTTGATAAATTGTTAAATATTTAAAAAGTTTCATTTAAAATCAAAGCAATTTCACAAATTTGCACGTTTTTTGATCTTAGCAACATTTGGTTCTAATCTAATAATAACCTTAAGTCACATTATTATTTTTTTGGGCAAGTTGAGTCATCTCTGATGACGGGTATTTAAAATGCATTCGCCCCCGCAACATGACCATCGCCCCCAAATGCGGATTATCAGAAAAAACCCCAATTTAAACGTCGATCTCCCACCAGAGGGCGATATAGACCACGTTGAGAAACACTGGCTTATATTATATTTTGACAATAACTTTAGCGTCATTAAACAAATTGAGAAGAAGGTGAATTTAACTAGCGTTATTATTTAATTTATACTTTTCGAGTAGCTCAACTCTGTGCCTACGGATGAATAATTGTTGAATAGAATTTTATTATATTTAGAAACAGATTTTTTTTTTAAGGCAATACTTATTGATGCTGAACGATTAAACAACATGAACAAGATTGAATTAAATTTTTGCATTTTTGATAATTTTGCGAAAATTTTGACTAAACCCCGAAGTGTGTTGCTTAACGGCGTCGGGTAATTACTTAAAGCAAAGGGAACTGGTCAAAATTATCGCGAATTTATCATTGCCCTTGGGACATTATAGCTGATAATAATAATAAGTAAATTTATTTCCCAACAGAAAAATTCATAATTTAACATAATAGTAAAGATAGTGTAGAAAGTAACAACTAAATTAATTTAAAAAAATGCAAAAATTTAATTCAATCTTGTTCATGTTGTTTAATCGTACATTCGGTAAGATAAGTTCTTGAATTATGTACAAAACTTGAAAAGCTATTCATTAAAAGTACAATTTTCAATTCGTATTTTCTTCCCTCACAAAAATGCTGGAACAGTTTCCACACGTATTTTTTACTTTTTACCGTGTTTTTTGGTGTTGTAATTAAATTATTAATTGCTTCATCGCATTCTGTCCCGAAGCGTGACTCAGACATGTTTATACGTTGACGGATCGATTGTAATTTTTTATTCAAGGGTATCTATGAATATGATATAAATCTGAACATCGATACTGACAGCGGGGGTGTTATCAGCCTAATTTTAACAAACCGCCCTGACGCGCGGGGTGTTACCGTTTCTCAGTGAAATTGGCGTTCTAAGTTTCTGTAGCGTGCGGTGTTCGACAGAAATGGACCAATCTGATTGGTTGTTTATTTATGAAAGAACTTAACAAATTCAATGCAACCGGAGATTGCAATACATATCAAGGCCTGTGTAGTCCTTGTTGCAGATAACATTTTACCATAATAATGCCTCAAAAAAAAATCTGAAATACGAAACCAATTAATACAATCTGAAAAATTACGCGTGTAAAGATTACGAAAAAAAAATTGATAAACAACCATACGTATTTTCTAATTCTAAATCCATTAATTTCCAACTCTATTATTATAAAGAGAAATGTACCGAAATTCATCCAATTTAACACACATTTCCGTTTCGTATAACAAACTAGAACATCGGAACGATTTTTTTTTTCTTTGAGGAAAAGAAATTTTTTGATCACTCACCCAGCCAATATCGGCGCTACTCAGGATGCTGAACATGTTGAACAGGAAAACAAGTGCCGGCTAGTTTAGTGGGATTTTTGGTGAAACTTGGAGCACATCCGTTCGTTTTAAACATATTACTACAATTCGCCTCGCCGTCACGGTTCACCGAAGTTATTCCGAGAAATGTCATAAAATCGTATTAGAAACGTATGTGTATAACGTTATTGCCCCACAGAAATAAGCGCCGAAATTGTGTTTATTTGCAGCTGTCATATCTACACACCTACGAAAAGGTTAATCGGTGGTTTATATTTACACTAGTTTGAAGGTTAGTTTTTGAATGGGGAATTTATTAAAATCACCTTCTATAATCAAACATAAGTTCTAATCAGTATTAAATGCGAGTTATTAGGGAGAATCAATGATCTAGGAAATGTGTCTTAAGCTCGGCGACGGCTCGCGGGGTGACTCATGGTGCGGCCGAGGTAGCAGAGATGACTATGCAGATAGCTAAGGTCGGTTGCAGAGACGGCTGGCGGCGTGACTGCACCCAGGGCCGTTCCTGGCGGGCGTGCAAAAGGTGCATTCGCACTAGGGCGGCCTAACCGAGCGGCCGCCCCATGGCCGTCTCTGGGTTTTTCTTGCAACTATTTTTTTGTATCTAAAATTATATCCTCGGCAAACCGTTGCACTAATTACGAAAATAATCTTAGCCCTTTGATGTCGGAAAGAAAAACCAAAAACAATTTGGTGCTTATTTCCCGAAAATAAAGAAGTTTAAGTGGAGCTCTATAAAAGTTTTTGGTTTTTTCAAAAACTCCTGTCGTATGTGCTTCTGCTAGTTCCACTACTGAAATTGATTTTAATGCACCTGACGCGTCACTACAAAATCCAAAGTCGCAGTCTTGTCCTGTGGACGGGCAATAACAATTAGATGGCATATTATATTCTTCGACATAGAAATCGGAAAAAGAAGAGAAGAAGATAGTGTCGAAGGGAAACCCTAATATCTCAAAATATTATAAAGAATTGTTTTTAAATGTTTTCTAAATTGTAAAGTATATTTATTAATAAGTAAATTTGGAAAGTTTCAAATATATGAAAATTGTTTTTATATTTTTTTATACATTTAAAAAGTTTGAGATTTTAGAATAACAATCAATTCTGTTTTTTTATGAGATTATCTCAAAATTTTGCAACGAGATTTTTGATATATACAAGATCTTTCTTCAGACAATACATTTTACAAAAATGTAAAATGGACATAGATTTTAAAAATATGTTAGTCCATCGGTCTTTCTGCCCAATTTTTAATATTAATCACTTAAATGTTAAGTATATTTAATACGAAGTGAATTTAGAAAGATTCAAGTATCCAGCAATTGTTTTTATATTTTTCTTATTTACTTGAAAAATCACAATTTTTAGAATGACAATAAAATCTGTTCTCATGTGGGAATCTCAAAAAGGAGTTGTTTTGATATATTAACTAAATTGTAAAGTATATTCATTATTTAATAAATTTAGAAAGTTTCAAGTATGACACAATTGTTTATTGTATTTTTTTATTCAATTGAAAAATTAGAATTTTCAAAATATTATCATAGCTTACTGGGTTAAATATGTATTTAAGTTATTAACATTTTATTTCCCTATATAAATACTGTATACGGCTAGGTTTTAATCAAATTTTGGTAACTAACTAGAATTTTCAGAATGACAATGAGTTCTGTTTACATTCGAATATCTCAAAATTTTAGGAAGAACTGTTTTGATATTTTTACTTAATTCTATAGTATATTTAATACTAATTAAATTTAGAAAGTTTCAGGTTTGTAACAATTGTCTTTATATTGTCTTATTCGCTTGAAAATTTTTATTTTCAGAATGACAATAAGTTCTGTTTTTAAGTGATTATCTCTAAATTTTGAGTCGAGATTTTTGATAAGTTCACTACATTGTTAAGTAAGTTTCAAGTTTGTAACAATTGTCTTTATATTGTCTCATTCGCTTGAAAAATTATTATTTTCAGAATGACAATAAGTTCTGTTTTTAAGTGATTAACTCTAAATTTTGAGTCGAGATTTTTGATAAGTTCACTACATTGTTACGTATATTTAATACTTGGTGAATTTAGAAAGTTTCAAGTATGTGACAATTGTCTTTATACACTGGAGGAAAAAAAAACACTTGAAATTCGTGAAATTTTGACCATTTTCAAACCGCCATAACTCGGCGTATTTTCAATCGATTTTGATGAATCTTTAAGGGCGAAAAACTTTGAAGTGTCTTCTTTAAATTCATGTATACGAACTTAAGCGTAACCCCTTCCGCTCCTCTCTAGCACCCCTGTAAAAAAATAAAGTTTTTTCAGGAAACCATTTTCAACTTTGACGATGTCTATGGAATTGGAAAAATTTTGTCGACTCGATCCACTATAAAGGCATTAAAATCTTATCAATTCCCTATGCAGGACTCGAAGAACAAAGTTCCTACGACGATTTGGCACCAAGTTATAGCTGTTTGAAAAAAAGTGCATTTTGAGGTTTTTCGCACATAACTCCGCGACTTTTCAACCAAATTTGATGATTATTTCGGGAAAAAATCTTTTACTTTAAGGGGGTAAACTCAGATTGGAATGATCCCTTTTCGAACCATTAAACCCCCGAACAAAAAAACACGTTTTTGGGCAAAAAAACGTCCAACTTTGGCAACGTGTACCGATTTGGACAAAATGTGTCGACTTGATCCACCAAAAGAAAAGGGCATTAAAATGTGTTCAATTACCTGTGCAGGACTCAAAAACGAAGTTCCTACGGCAAAAATCATCAAATTTGGTTGAAAAGTCACTGAGTTATGTGCGAAAAACCACAAAATGCACTTTTTTTGAAACACCCATAACTTGGTGCCAAATCCTCGTAGGAACTTCGTTCTTTAAGTCCTGCAAACGGAATTGATCAGATTTTAATGCCTTTATGGTGGATTGAGTCGACATAATTTTTCCAATTCCGTAGACATCGTCAAAGTTGGACGTGGTTTCTAGAAAAAAACTTGTTTTCTTCACAGGGGCGCTAGAGGGGGGCGCTTAAATGTGGCGTGTATGGCTTTAAAGAAGGCACTTCAAAGTTTTTTACCCTTAAAAATTCATCAAAATCGATTGAAAATACGCCGAGTTATGGCGATTTTAAAATAGTCGAAATTTCACGAATTTAAAGTGTCTTTTTTCTTTCAGTATATTTTTATTAACTTGAAAACATTGAATTTTCAGAATTAAAATAAGTTCTGTTCTCATGCGAATATCTCAAAATTTTATTACGAGGTGTTTTGAAATATTTAGTAAATTCAAAAGAATATTTATTATTAAGTAAATTTAGAAAATTTCAAGTAAATGATAATTGTTTTTTTTTTATTCGCTTGAAAAATTAGAATTTTCAGAATGACAATAAATTCTGTTATTTTGCGAATATCTCAAAATGTTGTATCGATATTTTTACATTGTTAAAATATTTAATACAAACTGAATTTAGAAAGTAAGTATGTGACAATTGTTTTTATATATACATATATTTTTATTCACATGACAAATAAGAATTTTCAGAATGACAATGAGTTTGTTTTTGTGATTATCTTAAAAATTGGTAATAAGTTGTTTACAGATTTTAAATTTTTGATTTTGAATTATAAAGCCTGCTTGTTTTTATTCTAATTTTATTGTTTTTTTTTTTACTTTAATATCAACTCGGGTAATGAAAATTATTTACTGAGGCATTTAAATTTCTTTACTGAATTGTATAATTATTACTTTAGAATAAATTTTTAAAGTTTCAAGTGTGTTGCAGTTTTTTTTTCTGCTTAGTTGAGAAAAGAGAATTTTCAAAATGATAATAAGCTCTAAGTTCCTGCGATTAACCCCTTACTGCTTGATTTTTTTTATTTTTATGAAACAAAAATAATTCTGAATACCTTTAGTGATACAGTAATTGGGAAAAATATTAAAAAAAATTAATATTTATTTTTACAAAAATACAGGTTGTGACATATCTGGCACGCAATGCAGTAATGGAACCTTATTTCGTATGACATAACAGAAAACAATTTCTGTCTTTATTTAACTCTTTGCTGCATACGGTACTATAATTTGAACCACCAAATTAAGGCAAGCTGTGACACATTGGCCTACAAAATAGACCACAAAGTTTGCGGTTTAACGACTGCCAGTACATATAACGCAATTTCTAGTTCCGGCAAAAATCTCTTGTTTCCAGATGCCTATGAAAACCAGATATTTTCTTCTAGGCAACTCTATTAGTCTCTAAAATTAATCTAAATATAAATTTTTACCACTAAAATATATGCAAACTGATTTGTGCCACTTATGGCACGTTATACAAAAAGGGGTTAACTTGAAATCCACTATTGGTTTGTATTGATATTTTTACTGAATTTTGAAGTATAATAGTTTTTTAGAGAGTTTGAAAAGTTTTATTAAGTATGTTGTTTTTATACTTGTTTACCCAATTATTAAACAACAATTTCTAGAATGACAATTGATTCTGTTCTCGAGTGAACATCTCAAAACTTAGTGAAGGTCTATTGGGATATTATTGCTTAATCGTGAGAAATACTGTCTCTTGAGTGAATTAGAAAAGACACAGCTGTTTTTTTTTATATGTTTGCCCATTTAGAAGATAAAAATCCACAAATTGACAACAATTTTTGTATTCTAATGATTATCTCGAAATCTGGTGCAGGGTGTCGAGACTTAAGTACAAGAAACACAGCAAAATCCGCATCTGTTAAGAAAATCATTTAAAGTTTGTTTTTTAATAATTTGGCACGATATACTCTCAAAAATAGTTGTTAATAACAAAATGTTACAAAATAAAAATAATAATATAAATTAATGTATTTCCCACACCAACAAAACCATTAACTACTTTAGAGTACATAATAGACAACGAGTTAATATCTTTATTCCCTATTTTTTCTGTGGCATTACGATTTTTGCAGTGGCATCAGGGGATAGAAAATAGGGGGTTGTCATAAAAACAAAATGGCTGACGACATTACTTAAAAACAAATGACTGAAAATCGACTTTCATGCAAAAAATGCGTATTTTTATCAAAAAAACACCGACTTCTTTTTTTCCAAAAATATTTTATTTCGGTTTTACTGAATTTATTCCATACTTTAGGCGGGCACTATGTATTTGGGCGGTGATATCATCTGTGCACCTGGGCGGCCAACAACCCAGAAACGACCCTGACCGCACCTTTCTGTATCATCACCTCTGCTACCCCGGCCGTACCATGAGTCACCCCGTGAGCCGTCACTGCTTAAGCTACAAGACTACACGGATAACAAGAAGCCACACTGTATGTGGACAAATTTGAATAGATAAGCGCCATCTAGATGAAGCCACTAGAACTAACTCAAACAACCGCTCCATATACAGGGTGTCCCACGAGGTTGTAGAGCCGATGTCTCGAAAACGGTTAGTAGTACGAAAATGAAATTTGGTGGATTAAATGGTTTGAAATGATGCCCATTTCAGAATACATATATTTCATTTCCGTTTCTCCATTATCGGAAAAATTACATGAACTTCACAATTTCAAATGGATTTTATTTCATTTATGGATTTTTGGGAAGGTAATTAAAAGACAAATTCAGCGATACCATATTAGTTTTATATTATTATTGGAAGAACAATTAAAAAAACAATACATACGAGTATAAAACACGAACAAAATGAACAAACAATAATAACAAACCATTTAATAAAAGTTGTAAGTGGGACTCAGGCTATACGATTTCAACTTTACTTATACATTTGTTTTCTTTTATTTGTAATGACATGACAAATATGAATTGATATTAAAAAAAAAAATGATTTCCAGATTCGAAGAAAAAATTCTAGTCTTGACTTGATAAATATATAGGTGGTGGGGTATTATATGACATCACTCTAGGATTTTGGACAACTCGTTTTTTTTGCTTAAACAATATTTTAGGATCTTATAAACAAAATCCAGTTGGTCCTATAGTGAGAAAATTCCTTAGGGTTCCTCAGAAGACCACCAAAGTGCGCGATTGCTGCAAGGATTTACGTGCTCGTAAAACTTTTTCTCGAAACCACTTTTTTCAAACTGGGAGGACAAAGTACTTGAAAACCGTCGCATGGATGGATTTATTTTTTAAAATTTAATGTGTTTTTTGTGCCAGGTGTTATACTTTACTAGAAATTCGTCCTGCCGTTTAGAAGTTTAAAAAACGGCGATTTCAAAGATTGGCTCCGCAATTTTGCATTAAAATTTTAATACAAATATTTTGTTTCATACGTCAATAAGTGTTAAATAAACCCTCGAAAAATTACATCTCATTCCCTTTTCCATACTCCCTAAATAAATCGTCAAAGTTGGGTTTGTTTTTCGCCCGCTAGTGGTGTTACCCTTTAAATATCTCGAACGTCAAAATTTTAAATAATGGAAAAATTATACTTCAAATTCAAAAACTCAGTTTACTCAAAAACTAAAGCGATTTCTAAAAAAAAAACTTATTCTTTATAAGTTGTTTATTTTGGCATTCTCTACACTTATTATTAACACTCATTTACTGTAACTATTATCGTTTCATAATTATAAACCAAAAATGGAAAAAAAAAAAATTTTCTCGAACCACAATGATTTCATGAAAAATATTTTTAAACAAAATATGTTCATTTATTTGTTGTCTTCACTATTTGTTTAAATGTTTTTGTGATTTTTTTCATATTTAAAGAGGTATTGGAAAAAAAACAAAAAACAGTTAAGGTAAACACCCACTTCCGGTGTACAAAATTTGACCAAAAGCTTTTCAGTTTTTCGGATTATCAAATAACACTTATGTTCAAAGTTTTATACCAATCGTTCTATTAGTTTTTGAGATACAGCGCGTACAGACACACACACAGACGTAAAAAAAATCCATAAATTGCTGAAATCGCATCTAGGGACACCAAAACGGATATTTCCGTTAAAAATATTTTGAAAAAATTTTCACGATCAAAATACTCGTACTTCGTAACTGAGAAAGTAAAAATCTGTGGATCGCGCTGGATAATTTATCGTACTATTTCATCCGAACCAGCTTTGCAAATCAATATACGCAGTAACTCGTTGAGAATTGTGAGGGGCTGCACCATCCTGTTGCCACCACATAATTGCTCTCTCATTTAGAACTGGCTTCTTTCGGGGTGCTTCGTGATTTTCAACCGGAAAAGAGCCTCTGTGTAATCTTTCTTGCTTCTAACTTGAAGGTATTATTCTTCGACGATCCACGATTCGGATATCTAACTCGGGAGCGTTTACTATTTTTGCGGCATTTTCATATCGACATACTCAAAAAAAAGGGAGGCATTACTTAGAATATATTCTCAACTTGACATAGAATATTTGACATGAAGTGTTTTTAATTTTTTGTTTGACGTTTTGTTTTGTTAATCCATGTCACTGCGATTATTTATTTTGATTATTACTTTACAATAAAAATCCATAAATATATAGGTGTTTCATTTAAAATTATGAAGTTGATGTCATTTTTCCGGAAATAGAAAAATGAAAATGAAATCTAGGCATTCCGAAAGGGGCATCATTATGAACCATTTAAATCTACTAAATTTCATTTTAGCACTACTAACTGTTTTTGAGATATCGCCCGTGTACTACCTTGTAGGACTCCCTGTATATGGAAGTGCGTGTCTGTATATTTTCAGTGGGTTAAATTATTAATTACGTTTGGGTTCATTAATGCTTTTCAAGTTAATAAAATTACTAATCGAAATTCCGTATTGCTTGACTTGATATTTTTGCAGACTGCTTCTGTTGAGAAATTTGAAGTCTTAGTAGCTGATTATCCCATTATTCAATGTGATTTACATCATCCAGCTTTAGAATTAATTATCAATCTCCCGACTGGTACTGCGGAGGAATCTGTCTGGGATCCTAAAGTCAAGTATGATTTTTCGAATTCTGATTTTATTAACCTAAATAATACTTTTATCAACATAAATTGGGATTCCTTACTTGAGGGCAAAGAAATAAATGATCAAGTAAGTACTTTTTATAGTGTACTCTATGACTCGATTGATAGATTTGTTCCTGTGATCGAAATCAAAAGTAATCATAAGTATCGCTTTCCGAAATGGTTTACTCTGGAGTTGAAAAAATTAGTTTCTGTTAAAAAGAAACTGCACTTAAACTTTAAACATTCTAATTTAGCGTCTGATTATGATGCTTTTAAAATAGTCCGTACTAATTGTAAAAACTTGTCTAAAATATGTCACCAAAGTTATTTACAGTCACTCGAAGAATCTATCGTTAGTGATTCTAGATCATTTTGGAAGCATGTTAAATCCAAACGTACACACTCAGTGCTTCCTAATTCTTTTGATCACAACGGGGAGACTATAAGTGATGAAAAGGAAGTGGTTAATTCATTTGCAACCTTTTTTGGGTCAGTTTATAAGGACTCTAGCGACTTACCTACGTTTGACGTAGGTGATTCACATTTAAACTTATATTCCATGCCCGCTATTAGTATATGTTCTGTTTTAGATGAACTTTCACACCTAAAGCCTAATAATTCAATGGGTTCTGATAGTTTGCCTGGTATATTCCTAAAAGAATGTGCATTTTCTCTTTGTCGTCCTCTATGGATTATTTTTAACAATTCATTGAGATGTGGAGAATTTCCAAGTTATTGGAAAAAAGCCCTTATTACACCCATTCATAAAAAGGGCTCTAGAAATCGTATCCCTAACTATCGACCCATTTCCATCTTATCACACATTCCAAAAATATTTGAAAAGTTCGCAACTTCTTATATTTCTGGGAGGGTTAACATACTAATAGCGGAGCAACAACACGGCTTCAGACGCGGGTGTGCAATTTGTTAATATATACCAATTTTATAACTAAAGCTTTGGAGCCAACAGGTTGATTCCATATATACCGACTTTGCCAAGGCTTTTGACACGGTCGACCATGGCATACTGTTAACAAAATTAAATTCAATTGGTATCCATGGTTCACTCTTTGCTTGGATCGTTCTTATTTGAGGGACAGAATGCAAAGTATACGTATTGGAAACTATTACTCTCGCTTAATTCATGTATCCTCCGGTGTTCCGCAGGGTTCACATCTGGGTCTTCTCCTATTCAATATATGCATTAATGATGTTGTTGCCTGTTTTAAGAATTCTTGCTGCTGTTTGCCGATGACATAAATATCTTCAGTGCATTTCCCGGTAAAACCACTCCGCAACTTCTTCAACAAGATATTGACTGCTTTCACGATTGGTGTAACTCGAATAATATCCAGCTTAATATAGACAAATGCAATGTAATAACCTTTACTGAAATCAAATCGCCGATTTTGTTTAATTACTCCATCAATAATTTATCCCTTGAGCGTGTCGATTCACTAAAAGACCTAGGTGTGACCCTGACCAGTAACTGGAGTTTTTCTAAGCACATAAATAATATAACATCTAAAGCTTTTCAAATGCTTGGGTTCATTAGAAGAAATACCCTCGAATTCCAGAACATACAGACACTTATAAAGTTATTTGTTGCGTTAGTTCGTCCTCATTTGGAATGCTGCTCCATTATATGGTGCCCATATACCTCTATTGAATCAAATGCGATCGAGCGAGTGCAAAGGAAATTTGTGAATTTTTTGAAATTTAAAGTTGCGCTGGAAGGTAACTACCAGGACATTCTGACTGATTTTAGTCTTTATTCGCTCACTCATAGACGTTTTTGCAGTGATGTCTTATTTGTTCACAAACTTCTACACGGCTCCATAAATTGTCCGGCATTACTTAAATCTGTTGACCTATATGTACCATCCAGACACTTAAGATCCAGCCAAACATTTTTTATTAATACAAATAAGACGGACTATACAAGAAACTACGGTGTTCCTCGGTTACTTCGGAACAGTAACAACTGCCAAGTCGATCGATACTTATAATATAAGTATAAATGGCCTGCGTTTGTATCTTGATAATTGTTTGTAATGATAATCTTTTAATGTGTGACTTCAATGTAATATTTTAAACTGTCTTAAATTGTGCTTCTTTTTAAGTATCTGTATATTGTTTTTAATTCATGACTTATTTATAATATTTTAAACTGTATTTAAATTTTGTTTTATTTTTAAGTATGTGTATATTGTTTCTAACTCGTGATTTCTTTCTATTATTTTAAATTGCATTTAAATTATGTTTTTTAAGTATGTTCTGACGTTTATTTTTAGTTTCTAAGAATCTATTTTACTGTACTTGTTTAATTGCACATGGCCTACCGTTAATAAATACATACATACAAAATTAAAACTGCGAAAAGCTTAACTTGTGTCTTGTGTATACATAATTTACGCACATAGTGAACAAGTATTGAATTCCAGTTCAATCACAGGAAAAAAATGTTAACTGTTATTTCATTTGTTCAGTGTTTGTTTATTTATAGATTTACTAGAGATCGGTAAGAGTTAACTCTTAGGAATAAGTTGAGGATGACTCTTGTTTAAAATTTTATTTTTTGCTATTTCGTTTTCGTTGTAAAATTTTTGGAGGTGAGGAACTTTTTTCACTTTTTTCCAGACATTCTTTTTACTTTTTCAATGGAATTATTAGTCTACTCCCAGAGTCGAATCTTTTCAATAGAACTTAGCTTAAACTAACGTTTATTTAAGAAATGGGATGCCTTGCTCTTTTACTTTATAAGACTCTGAACCTTCCTTCCTGCCAGTAGGAGCTTCTTTGCACTTGACAGGGTTTCTTTTCGTGACACTTATCTTCTTTCTTTTATGTATTTTTTTAAACTTCTTACAATTGATAGTGTTGTTGTAATTTTGGTATATTATTTTTGGAATTATTTGAAACAGATTTCTAAACATAAAATAAACATAAAAGCATAGTTAAAGAGGGCCAGAAATAACCAATTTTGTGTTTAATTTAAAATTATTATTATTAAACAAATTTTGAACAGCAATATCAAATACGTCTGTTAATTTGTACTAGCGGAAGTAATGGTTTACCTCTTGCCAAATAAAGTTTATGATTTTGGATACCATAGTAACTAGTGGCATCCATAAATTACTGATAAATTTTCTAAAAGTCTTCCTTTTCATTATTGCTCTATAGAACGACACTGCATAATGAAAACAACTTTACTTTTGATTAAATTTTCTTCTAATTTTGTAAGCCTATTTAATCCCACTCTTTCTCCGTAGTTCAAATAAAAAGGGTTCGCTCCGTATATTTTAAAAATCGGATTTCTTGAGACAATGCTTAAAATCTGTAAGCGTATGTTTCACCAAATTTTTCCATCTCTTCAAAACAAAAGTTCTGGTATGCTTAAGCTACAGGATGTCCCCTTTCAAAGTATTCGGTAATTTCATTTTTAGTTTTTTTAAATTTTGTTCTTAATACATAATTATCTACAAAACTCATTATTTTCTGGATAAATATTATCCGTTTGATTAAAAAGATGAGTTTTAATGAGTTTACCGGAAAACTAACTTTGCACATATCTGTGCATTACCGTACGTTCAAAACAACACTTCAGTTATTCCCGGTGTGCAATAAGCTACGTCTCATACGAAAGATATTTAAATGTATTTGCTATTCGCATAAATCGACGGAATAAAATTCTTCCGTCATTAACTAGAGTGATAGTAAAAGAGCGACAGCGTAAAAAATATTCTCTTTTTCTATCGCCGACATCCGTAATGGAACAGTAACAATAAAAGCGCGCAATTAGCAATAAAACCCATTATTTCCTCAAGAAACAAAGCGAACCCGCAATCCATGTTATAGTTTTACTGCAACATAAAACCCCATTTCCAACCTCTGTAAAAAAACACACACACAGGGGTTCGCCGATAAATCGAAAATTTCATCCAGGCACACACCCGAAAACAAAGGAAAAGGATCTGCAAACCAATAACCGTGCGAAAAAACAATTCACCACATGCCAACAATTAAACGAGTAATAATCGTTAAAAAAAACGGTATAATCGTCCCCACTTCCTACACAAACACAAATATCAAACTTCAATACTGACCTTCATTTTGTTAATGTAATTCTCTAGTTTTATATCAAAATAAAATTATGCTAATTTCGTTTTTTATGGTTAATACACTTGCTAATAAAGTATCCAGTTTTTTTTTTCTTCTGGTAGATTCCGTTGGTGTAGATAGCATATTTATTGCCAATTATAATCTTTTAAGTTTCAAATCCTCAGGTTACGTGCCCGTGTGCTAATATTAAACCGTATCTATCTAGATTAGAAAACAGACGTTATAGTTAATACGTATTCGGTTGTTACTTGCGGATTTAATTTTTTTCCTGTGAATAACTTATAATTAGGCGATAATTTATTGAAATAATAAACTTGTTTGTGTACGGGTTAAAATAAATATGTAGTATTTAATGTTTTAATCAATAATAATATTTAATCACGATTAAAAATTGTATTTTAAAAATGATCTAAAAATATTGGTGAGCTTCTTGTTAAATCGGAATTTTACAAAATATAATTTGGAATAATTTTAATAAAAACATAATGTAAGAGTATATATGAATTCCTATTTAATTATAGTAATAGATTAACAAAATCGTCTGAAGAGTTTTGTAGTTAATTAGTGTTGTGTAATGTTTGAATTTTTCTGTTAACAGAATTTTTAATATTATATTCCGAATTGTAATATGCAAATAAGTTCGATGATATATTACTTGCCTAATAGTTCACTTAATTTGCGTTCTCTATCTAAACCATATAATTTTGGTGGAATTGAGGACTTGAATTAATGTATAAATTAGATCATTTTTTGAATATGTAATTAAAATATTATTGTAAATATTTTATACTGCCTGATTAATTTACACTTGTTAAGTCTTTGTTAATGAAGGTCATGTATTTTTGATTTATATAATTCTTTATTTGTGTTTGATTTATCGGCATTTTTTGTTCCATTTAATTGATTTTATTACCTTAGTATGTTTGCGAGAACTGATTTACAAGGTTTTACTCTTTCAATGCAACTTAATTTAAATGATATCAAATTGTTACTGATACATACATTTTAGTAGGAGCAATGATACAGTCCCGCCGTTTTAAGAAGCACACTGAGGTGTCTACAGCTTTACCTGCTAGCTATTGGTGCACCACCCGCTTGTATTTATACTTCAATGGTTCTTAAGAGGTTACATATAGGGTGTCCCACGAAAAAGTTGCATTTTAAAATTGCTAAAAAAAAGACGGGTGGATATTTTTCAATTATTATTTTTTATTTGATAGCCCTAACATTGCGGTTTAATAGTGGAAGAACTCTACATTCATATGGCTGCCATGGCTGGCTTTGCAGTAGCCCATTCTGTCGACCCAATTTTTCAGGACATTTTCGATGGTGTGGCCCTCAATGGCTGCAATAGTGACTTCAATCTCGTGCTTTAGGTCGTCAATCGTTTCTGGATGGTTGGCGTAGCACTTATCCTTGGAAGCTCCCCACAAAAAAATAGTCCAACGAGGTCAAATCGCAGCTGCAAGGCGGCTAGTTGACATCGCCGTTTCGGCTAATTATGCGATTTTTGAACGTACAGCGCAAAAGTTCGACTATAACGTTGGCTGTGTGGCACGTGGTGCCGTCCTGCTTGAACCAAATGTCTTTTCTCTTCAATTCGGGGAAAGAAAAAAAATTCCAACATGCCGCGATAGCGCTCACCATTGACGGTTACGGCGGCTGCTGCTTCGTTTTCGAAGAAAAACGGACCAATGATGCCGCCGGACCACATACCACACCAAACAATCACTCGTTGTGGGTGCAGTGACTTTTCTATGATTACGTTTGGATTTTCTGAGCCCCAAATGCGGCAGTTTTCCTTATTGACATAACCACCGAGGTGGAAATGAGCTTCATCTGAAAAGATGGTTTTTCGATAAAAATGCTCATCTTCCATCAAGCGTTCTTCAGCCCATTGGGCGAACCGAAATCGCATCGGATGGTCGTGCGGCTTCAGCTCTTGCACCAGTTGAATTTTGTACGGCTTCAAACCGAGGTTTTTCGTCAAAATTCTCTGAAGGGACGTGCGAGAAATTTTCAATTCCTGCGAGCGGTGTCGAGTTGATGTTGATGGATTGTCACTCAGACATACGCAACAGCAGCAATATTTTCGATTGAGCGCACAGGACGAGCGCGGGAACGCGTTGATTTGTCCATTAACGAGCCACTTTCACGCACACGCTTCACAAATTTATCCACAAACTGCCTGGAAGGCGCTTTATTTTTCCCGAATTTTGTGCGCATTTTTCTTGAAGTTTTGGTTGAAGACTCACTATTTTGGAAGTAATTTTTCAATATTTCCCAATTTTCTTCGAGCGTAAACTGAACCATTTCGTAAACCGCAAACCTTTTACTAAATATTTGACACATTGGCAAAGTTATTCGAGCTGTCAAAGCCGAAATAGTCGATAGTTCAAAAAGCAACCAATAGATAGGCCACCCTGTAAAACTTTGAAAACTAGTATGCATGCACCCAACACCGCATGCTCGCCCATTGATAACCTCAGGCATTCAAAACGCATAAAGCATCCACCCAAGCCCATTATACGGGCGGCCCTTCTAAACCTTCATTAATTACTTCGGTTGGCTTCTTATGACGGTGGGACTATAACGTGGTGTGTGCAACACAGCTTGTTATTTCAGAGTATCGCACTGTTAATCTGAACCTCCATTAATTGTATCCCTTCCCATCCATTTTCCGACATGGGCCAACATTGCTTTACTATCATAATTGCTATCAACAGCCTCATTTTACAGGTTAAAAGTTATTTATTTTATCCAATGCTTGTTTTCCTCCCTTCAATAAATGAAACCACTCTCCTTGCCCATATTCTTTGCTCCGCGTATCCATGGGCACTTCACAAACTACCCTCTAATACCCTCACCACTCTTCTTTAAAACCACACAGTCAATGTTTCGTTTCTTCTTCCAATATCCAAAATCTGTTCCCTCAGTCTTCCACACCGAATTTTTTTTCTCCCATTATAGTATGGCAAAGTAGTGTGCCTTTGCCTTTTTGACAAACTTTGTATAAGTTGATTTGTATGCATTATCACGCGCGATGAATCGTGAAGTGGGACTCGAGGGCTGTGTAAGAAATAATGAATAGAAATTGTATACCACCGAAAAAACAATAGAATGTGATCAATAACACTTTTTCAACAATTTTCCACTTTTTATATTTAACAAAACTTAAAGGAAAACCACCCTTAAAATGCTCTCTTTTGAGTAATTGCACTGTTTACACCTTACATGTAAAGCTATGAGGCGTTATAATTACGATACTTGAAAGAAAAAATAAATAAGGGAAACGGAAATTATATGAGCAATGTCGTTCTTGATATAGCTGCTATCGACTCGGTACCATTGCTTACGGCCTTCGTGTACTAAATCACGTGATCAAGTGGTTTCTGGACAACCTTCGTGCTGAAAATTACAAAGACCTAGTGAAAGAACTTATATCTGCCTGCGGGCAAATTGTAAGCAACATGTCACTAAAAATGCACTTCCTGCATTCACATATTTATGTCTTCCCAGCGAATTGTAGCGCTTTCAGTGATGAAAAAGGGAAGCAATTCCCTCAGGACATTTTTACAATAATAATATTTATTAATGCTAACACTGAGACAGTTTACATAAGTCAGGTATATTAATAGTATAGGTATATGGCTATAATATTTGTGTGTACATATGTATACATGTAGAACAGATTAAAGAATTAACATATGAATAAAATAAATACAAGTTATGTACATTAACCAGCGCAAAAAGAATACAGGGTAAATAAAACTTGAAGCAAGTAATTGCTAACGCAATACAATGTGGATTATATAAATAATATTAATTACATACTCTACTTTTGAGGAACTCGTCCCAAGAATAAAAAGCATGATCAGTTAGGAAATTCTTTGTATACGTTTTAAATTGTTTTAGTGGTAAGACTTTTATGTCCTGGGACAGTGCATTATAAAATTTTGGAGCCCAGAAGTTGGGTCCGTTTTGTGATTTTTGCAGTCTTAACTGTTTTATATAAATGTCGTCTTTATTTCGTGTATTATGGGCATGTATAGTTTCAGATGTCTGGTAATGTGTGATATTTTTTTTGACATACATCAGGCATTGGAATATGAGGAGTCCTGGTAGAGTCATGATACGTAATTTGCAAAACATGACTCTACAGTCATCCCTGTACCCTATTCCACCTACTATGCGTACTGCTCTTCGTTGGAGCCTGAATATACGATCTAAACAGGCAGAATGGCCCCACGCTAATAACCCATATAAAATAATGGAATGGCATGTAGCAAAATAGGCAGCTTTTAATGTTGTTGTGGATATTGTATTTGACAGGTTACGCAAAAGAAATATATTACTACATAACTTGTTTGCTAACATATCACTGTTCGCACTCCATGTCATCTGAGGATCCAAGTAAACCCCTAGAAATTTTGCAGATGATGAGGTAGCATGGTCGTGTTTCCTTAAAGTGAGCAACATATTAACGGTTTTATTTTGATTTAAGAGCAACTTGTTGCTGGTAAACCAATCGTTACATCTATTATTTGCCCTCTCACTCTTAGCAATTGCCTCGTCGAGAGTTATATCTCTATTAACTAGGGTGGTGTCGTCAGCATAAATGACATTAAAACTATCATTAACGTGGGATGGTAAATCGTTAATGTATATAATGAAGAGGAGCGGTCCTACGATTGAGCCTTGAGGAACACCGTTATCAACCGGCAGTGTGCTCGAGGTAGTACCTCCGTATTTTACTACTTGTGTCCTATTTGACAGATAAGACTGTATTAACATGATGCTGCTTTCGTTGAATCCATAGCGCGCGAGTTTCCCCAATAGAATGTCGTGATTTACGCAATCAATGGCCCTGCTCAAGTCTACAAAAGAAGTCATGATGAACTCCCCGTTTTCATAGCCTGATAGTATTTCGTTAAGTAAGGTCAATATGGCATCTATCGTTGATTTTCCAGAGCGAAATCCAAATTGCGAATTGGTAATCATATTATTATCTTCGAAGTATTTTTTTATTTGCAATAGTAAAATTTTTTCCAATACCTTCGAAAATATTGGTAATATCGATATGGGCCAATAATTTTGTGGATTATTTATATCACCATTTTTATATATGACAGCATTACAAAGGAAATTGGTCAGTTTCAATGTAATCAGATTTCTGCTCGATGATCCAAAGAGATGATCCGGACAAGCGAAAGATAAAAGGGCATCGTGTAGAAAAAAAAAGGTTCATATTAGTAGTATTGTTTTACTTCCATACCGCTATATGCAAAGTGAAAAAATTTAAATTACTCGGAAACCTGAGCCAGGAGGCAATTTTAAGAGTTATTTTCATGTTTAGCGACCCGAAATCTGCAAAGGAATGGTATTTTTTACCTCTACAATTTAACTGTTGAACAATGATAATCAGACAAGCGGTGCACGTTTCAAAATCCGAGCACCGAAGGGTGAACTAAAAAGCGAAAATAACAGTAGTTCACGAACATCTAACTACATTTTGAAAAATGGAAAAGAGAGAAAAATCAATAACTTATGTAGAACGTAAATAAAGCGTATAACTGGGGAAAGTAGAAACAATCACTTAAATAAAGACGCAAGACAGAACAAATAGCATCGCCATCGTCAAGGAGTTGCTAAAAAGGTAAATAGAAGACAAGAAGGAGCAGAACAGTTGGACAAGTGGGAAATAAAATAAATGGATATGGTATAAAGAATTATTCAAATACAAAATCAAACCAAAGAATAAAAGTAACCCAAGAAACGGAAGAAAAGGAAGACAAAAGCGGAAAAATAAAAGAATTTATACTACTACATCGGAAAACTAACAGCGTCTCAACAGAACACTCTCACATGCTACTATCAAAATGTAAGGGGTCTCAATACCAAAGCGGCAGATATAGTATGGAATATAATGATTTCGATATAATTGCCTTAACAGAGACGTGGCTAAAGGATGTCAACAGTAACGAATTTTTTAGTAATAATTATGCCGTGTCACGTGATGATAGGAATTTACGTAAGGGAGCTGGCACTCTGATTGCAACCAAAACACATCTAATTGCACAACCGATATCTAATCCACTTAAATCTCCAAATATTGATGTAACTATTGTCAAAATATTTATTGATAAACGCTGCTTACTCATAATTTGTCCCTATATTGCACCTACGACACCTATTGATGAGTACGTTGGGTTTCTTGAATATATGGAAAACTTAATAACAAGTGAAAATGCTATTGTGTGTGGCGATTTCAATATTCCCGATTATATCAAAGTATATAATCAATGTGCTCTCTCAAATAAATTAGAGCGTACTGTAAGTTTTATTAACTTTTGTGGGCCTCGTCAGTGTAACTATGTACTAAATAACATGGACAGATTATTGGACCTAGTTTTCGTATCTGAATCATTAGCAGGGCCGATCCTACCGGAGGGCTAGAGCGTGCATGGCACGTGGGCGGCGATTAGAGGGGCGGCGAAACCGCCGAAGCCCGCGAAACGAAAGACAAAGTTGCGGATTGTGTTTCCTATGTAAATTATTTAGAAAAGGAAATATTAAAATTATAACTACGGGTTTAAAAGACTTACGCCATTGTGCTGACCAATTTGTAAAACATGAGAACAGTGCAAAGTATATTAAGTGTCTCCAAAAATGACGGGAGTTAAAAATCCGTTTAAATAAATAAAAATCATAGACAAAGAGCAACAACAACAATTTGAATTCGAGAAAAAACGATGGAGGGCTATTGTAGAAAGAATGATTGCTATTGTGCACTTTTTAACAAGTCAATGTCTTGCTTTTAGACGAAGTAGTTCCAATCTCTATAGGAGAAATAACGATTTTTTTAAAGGCAGCAGAAATGCTAGCTAAATTTGACCCCTTATTGTCAGATCATTTAAATAAAATTGAAAAATCCAAAGAGAAGTCGAAGAAGAAATCCTGCACTGTATGCAGGGAAGGCTCGTTATATAGAGCCAAGGAGCCATGGCACTACCTGCATATAAATATTTCTTTATATTTTTTTTTAAATACACCATTAATCAATTTAAAATACACCAAATTTAATGAATTTTGGCCCCTTATAAACCAATCAAGTAACCGTCAGGATAGAAAAACAATTAGGGCGACATCTATCGCCGATATATTATAATTTCAGAACGTTGTAACATTTTCGGCGATAGATGTCGCCCTAATTGTTTTTCTATTCTAACGGTTACTTGATTGGTTTATAAGGGCATAGTCGAATTCTGTTTCTCCATCAACGACGATCGTAGTGTTCAGATGTGAGATTAATATAGGTCCAAATCGGTCCTCAGTTATTGTCGACGGTGAAATATAATCGAAATTACACAAATGATTATATATAGAAATAAATTAAGACACGCTAACACTTTTAAATATAATTAGAGATAAGCAAAACTGCTACTTTTGAATCACGTTGCTACCTCTGATTGCTACTTTTTAATATCAGTGATTTTAAACCGTGATCACGGTTGAAATTGTGATTATTTCAAAATTAGTGAAGAAGCATTTCTAGACTGTTGCGGAAACGAAAAGTGGATGTATTTTGAGTAAAGTAAGTTGCAAATGTTTTTCTATGTCTCTGAAAAAGCTCATCTTCAAAATAACGATTTGCTCTGTTCTCGGGGAGTTGTTTTAAAATCTAGACGAGAAGCATTTAAAGATTTTTGCAGAATCGTAAAATGGAATGAATTTTTAGTCATTTTGTAAAGTTTAAATTCTAATACTTGATAATCGTTTTTTTTTTAAATTTGTGTTTTGCTGTTGAGAAAGAGCAAATTTAGAATGATGATTTGCTCTGTTCTCAAAGGATTATTTTTAAATGAAGTAATTAACGTCGAATCGTCCAGTATATTTTGAAATTTGAGAGAATTTTTATATATTTTTTTTTTAGTTCGTGAAATTTGTAATTTGAAAATTGTTATAGTGCTGGTTCCGTGGTATTATTTCAATTATTATAATAAAGGAATGTCTAGTTGTTCGCACCGAATATTAAAGTTAAATGAATTTTGAGTACGTTTGGAAAGTTCAACATTTTTTTTTATTTTTATTTTTTTAGTTCACGAAAATAGTAATTTGAACATGAGAGCAGAGAAAAATGGAGTACAAAGTAATTAATAAAGCGTTTAAGATTTACAAAATACGTTTCGCATTATTTTTAAACTTTAATTTCTTCACATTTTTTCAACCATGCAGAATTTTAGGTTAGAATAAAATTGGTGAGTGAATGGTGGGTGGGTGCTATTTTATGTGGTAAGTGGACCATATCTTGTTGCCTACGCACTTAGTTTTTCACCAATGAATAAATTAATCAAAAGATAATAAAATGTTGATTTTGATCATTCGATATAAAAAAAATGAGAAAAGGTTAATAAAACACCTATATAATCTTGATTATGATCATTCATAAGCAGAATAGTTCAAAATTTACGATTTTCAAAAAAAAACTCTGCAAAGAAGAGATTAGAAAATCAAGATTTTTAAGTCTAGTCGTTATACGTTTTAAAAATCGAATTCTCAATGTTTGGTTCTTTAAAACGTATAGCGACCAAACTTGTTAAACACTGCAAATCTTGTTTTTAACCCTTTTTTCTCGTTTTAGAGAATTTTTTTTGATCATTGACACGTCAAAATCGAGACATTTGTGTGTTAAACTTTTGCAAAAGGTCGATTTTTAAAAATAGCACTTCCAAATATGTTGGACAATTTTAATAATGCAAGCTTTAAAATGTGAAAAAAATCATTCAAGAAAAATATAAATGATTTTTATATTATATTTTTTGTTATTAGATAGTTTTTGTCGGTGATTTTTTTAGAAGTTTATAACTTGCAAACGCGTTGGATGATCTCCATTGATTAAAAACTAAAATGTCTACAAAAAAATATTAAGAAACTTGTTTGTAAAATGTGTAAAAAATGTCCAAAAACAAGGTTTCTGAGTCCAGAAGTTTAGAAACGTATATTAAGTAGATTGGAATAAAACACTTTAACTTTTTTATACCACTATATTTTATTTATGTGACTAGTTTCGACCATTCACACAAAGCAAAAATTAATCCGGGAATTTCCGTGCTTAATGACCAGGTTGACATAATGTATTCGCCCCTGTTTCAAGCCCTATAATATATAAGAAATGTAAAGCCGTAATTTAATTTACTTATGTTTGAAAATGACCAGTGAATGGTCGAAACTAGTCACATAAATAAAATATAGTGGTATAAAAAAGTTAAAGTGTTTTATTCCAATCTACAATCAAGATGTACCACGAAGTAAAAGCCGCCAACATTAAACGTATATTAAGTAACTTTTTAAAGATTTATAATACCCAAACGTGGCAGGTGATCTCGATTATTTGAAAACCAAAATGTGCCAAAATTTACGGGCTTTGAAAAATGGTTAAGAAAATTTTCTATAAAATTGGTGAAAAATGTCAAAAAATTAGGATTTTCGCTAACAATCACAGTTTGGGTATCAATTACAATTTAACGTAGCAATCACGTTTGAAGTAGCAATCACTGTTTAATTAGCAGTCACAGTTTGGCTAACAGTCGCAATCACAGTCGCGGTGAAATTTAGTAACGACCTGTGATTTTTTACTATCAGTGAAAAATCACAGGTACGTGAAATATCACCCATCCTTAAATATAATGAATTTATCAACAATTATCCCCCATAAAACTATTCAATTATCAATAAGTTTAGTGCTGAGGACAGGGGCGGCTCGTTATATAGAGTCACGAAGAACCTGCAGTTTCAAGCTAAGCAAGAATTTTTAATTAACTCTTAAAACACTTTTTCGCCAGTTATTTTGGCCTAGGAAGATAAATCGTTCTTTCTTTCTTAAAAAAATGATGGGGTGGAGGGTATATTGTATAAGTGGCTCTACCATCAACATGTTCCGGTGGCACTGTGTCAACTTGAATGTAAATAATTAAAATTTCAATAAGAAACCATAAACTAGCGACAATTATAACAATATCATTGATAAACATTGAAATATAGTTTTCCCGTGCGACAACCGAGCACCAGTTTCAATCTTATTAGATCTCATCAGGTCAATATAGACGCTGACAGAGAAACGGTTTTTCACTATGGAGTTGTAACCCCAAGTATTCGTAATAGATAGATACACCATTAGGGCGACTTCTATTGTCGTAACGTTGCACAAATTATTTAATTGAAACAATATTTAAAAAAATCGTAAATGCAAAAAATCGCGAATATTTCGTTTTGTAGCAAAAAGTTACGTATTATATGTAATTGAAATTATACATATTCTTGATAATAAATTACTTTTTGGTGTCTTATTACTAAAATAGTAAACACGCAACCCTCAGACTTGAGGGGGCGGCCAACTCATAATTTGCACGCGGGCGGCCAAGGGTACAGGATCGGCCCTGATCATTAGACTGTAAAGTCATACTTTGTGAAGACCCTTTAGTTCCCGCCGATTTATATCATCTACCCTTGGAAGTGACAATATCCTGGAAATCACCTAACCGCCACAACAATGATATGACTTACAATTTTCGCCGAGCCAATTTTCCTCTGCTATATGAAGAATTATGTAGCATCGACTGGTCGAACATTGAATACTGATGATGTCTGTGAATCTTTCTATGCAACACTGTATAGTGTCTGTGATAAATTTGTACCTAAGCGCAGAACGATAAATAAAAGATTCTGCCCTATATGGTTTGATAGTGAGATAATAAATAATCTGAAGAAGAAAAACATGATGCGAAAAAAGTGCAGGGATAATCCAAGCATCCAGAACAAGCTTAAACTTAAAAATATACGAAGAGATGGAAAACATCAAATAGCTATGTCATACAGAAAATGTATTAATAATTCGGAGTGTCCATCAAACGGAATCCTAAAGAATTTTGGACATTCATGAATCAAAAGCGAAAAGCAACGAGGATACCTGGTGCTATGACTTTAAATGATAATGTACTCACATGCTCCAAAGACATAGTTAATGGTTTTGCAACGCATTTCACCTCGATCTACCCAGCACCCTACATTGATGATTGTAGATTGCTTCCCTCAGATGTTATGGTCAATTTCCGATTAAGTGAGAGTCAAGTTCTCATAAAATTAATGAATATGGACTCTAAAATCACTGCTGGTGTAGATCATTTGCCGGAATTTTTTGTGAAAGACTTGGCAATCTTACTTGTAAAACCACTGACATACATATACAACCTTATATTAAAATCTGGTACTTATCCTAAGTTATGGAAACGAGTAAGAATGTGTCCTATTTTTAAATCTGGTGAAAAGTCTAATATTTTCAATTATCGCCCCATAGCTATAATATGTAACTTCTCCAAAATATTCGAAAGCCTATTATCTGATCATATTTATTCCTTGCTTAAATCACAACTGAGTACACATCAGCATGATTTTATGCATAAAAGATTCACAATGACCAATCTTCTGTGTATTACTGAAAGAGTGGCACAGTGTCTCGATAACAATCTACAAATGGATGTTGTGTACACGGATCTGTCAAAAGCATTTGATAAGATGCCACATAGCATACTAGGAAAAGAATAGGAAACAATTTGTTGAATACAAGGGGTGTACTTCGGAGATCTATATCGCGACTAGTGGTGTGCCACAGGGCTCAAACCTTGGACCTCTGATATTTTTGCTTTTTATTACTGATGTCGCCGATGTTTTGACGTGCGATTTTCTTGTATGTGCTGATGATATAAAGCTATTCAAAACTATACAATCCCTAGATGATTGCACTGATTTACAACAGAACGTATGTAGATTAGAATCTTGGTGCGGTAACAACCAACTTGTACTAAATATAGATAAATGCTCTGTTATATCGTATACTAGGAAAAAACTTAATAATTTTAATTTTTCATACAAAATTCATAACATACTCATTAGCCGAAAACAATTTATTAAAGATCTAGGGGTAACGTTTGACCACCAACTAAATTTCATTTGTCATATAGATCAAATAGTAAGAGACTGCTACAAAGCAATTGGCTTCATAATTCGATCAACTAATAAATTTAAAAAACCCTTGGCACTAGTTTCTTTGTATCAGTCTCTTGTTATATCCAAAATTGATTACTGTGCTGCTATATGGGTACCAAACTATCATGTTCATCTAAACAAATTGGAGTGTATTCAGAAACGGATCCTCAAATATCTACATCATTTTATTACAGGGAATTACACTCGTGATGACATGTCTTACACTGATTTACTAATCAAGTATAAATTTCAATCAATAACAGATAGGCATAGACAAATATTAGTAACGACGCTTTACAATATTATTCACAATAAATGTGATTGCAGTGTAATACTTAATATGATTAATATCCATGTTCCTTAGTGTTCTATTAGAAATGCTCTTACATTTAATTATAATATTCCACGCATCAATCATCACAGAACTTCACCTGTAGTTAAAATGATAAAATCTTATCAAAACATTCAGCACACTGTGGACATATTTTGCGATAAAAGAAGCACATTCTTAAACTCGCTTCGTTCTCTGCAATAATGATTTGTCTGCCAGTGTATTTATCTTCATTCATTCATTGTACTTATACGAATTTATATTTATTCCCCAAACAATTGATTTGAATTGTAATTTTAATTTTTCTTTTGAATATTAATGTTAATTTTAGTTTTTAAGTCGCGTTTATTATAAACATATATTATTATTAATTTAAGTTAAGTTCTTATGATATTTCTCTGTAATTAGATCTATTAGTATCTGTTGAGAACTAAATAAATAAATAAATAAATGAAAGGAGGAAGGATCTAAAAGAGCAAACACCAAACACCAAGAAAGAGGAGTTCTCAAACATAAAAAGAGAATTATAGGAAACAAAAGTAATATGGGAGGAAGAATGAAAAATTAAAAAATAATACTGAAAAATTGAATACAAAGATTGGAAGAGACGATCGAGAAAGAAAAAAGATTAAAACGGAAAAATAACATAATAATAAAAGGTGCAAATATAAATGAAAGGTAGGTCGAACAAGTAAAAATATAAGAGGGATGCAGCATAAAAAGAGGGAAAACAAAAATTAAACAAAGATTAAAATGGAATCTAGGGACGAGAAAAAGATAACGGAGAAGAAAGAACTACGTAAAGGGACAATTATGTTCATAAAAAACACCTCACCAGGAAAGAGAGAAGCATCCAAAGCAATATAAGGTAGAAATCAAGAAAAAAAAAACAAAATAGGATACATGAAACTGTAGATGGAGTCAGATATGATTGGCACCAGGGCTTGATGATAGTTTGTGGAGGGCGATCAAATGGTCCCAGCACTTGTGCCACCTCCTGCACCCTACTCCTCAAGCCAACCCAAACTTCTTGTGAAGTCAAGTAGTTGGCCGTGTGGAGTGTTGCCCAGTTATGACCAATATGGCCACTCCTCTCCGAATACAGACCACCTGAGTTGTCTGAGTGACTCACATTCACACAGGGTGTGTCTTAGGGTCTCCTATTCTTGCTCGCATTTTCGACATAGGGGATCTTTTACCACCCCTATGTTATGGAGGTGCTTGTTTAGTTTGCAGTGCCCGGTAAGGGTACCGGTTAGCAGCCGCAAACTACTTCTTGGTAATTCGATGTATTTCCTGCTCAGCTTCGGTGTTGGTGAGTGGATGAATTTTTGGGCGACCACATATTTGTCAGTTTGTAGCCATTCCTTTTTGTGTTCTTCAAGTGAGTTTCCTTTAAGTGTTTGGGAGATAGTGAGTGGTGCCAGTGGCCAATTCCTTAGAGCCTTCCCTTTTCAGGGCAGCCCTTTTGGCTAGCCTATCGGTCCAGTCTTTCCCTTCATTATTTGAATATCCCTTAATCCAGGATATTGTGACTCTGTTGGTTGCGGCGAGTTTGTCTAGAGCTTGCTTGCACTCCAGTATTATGCTGCTGGTCACCCTTGGTCTTGATAGCGCAGTTATGCTTGATTTGCTGTCAGTGAGGAACGAAATGGATTTGTTCGAGACTGCCAGTTCCGATAGTTTCCGAGTACCTTCAAGTATCCCCAAAAGTTACGTTTGAATAATCGTCATATTCCTACCTAGGGGAATGCTGAGTCTGAGGTCAAGTTTCTGGCAGTAAATGCCTGCCCCTGCGTCTTCATGATTCTTAGCCCCAGTCGGTATAAACGGTGATTTCTGGTTTATCATCAATCTGATCTTTTATTTCGCATTGCCGCTTAAACAGGTGTGTCGGTGGGACACTGTCGAGAGAATCTTTGAGTTCAGGCATGGTTGATCCTGCCTCGCGCAGTATTTTCCCGTGTCTCACACCGTTTGCTGTCGGGCTCCACGTGCCATTTGCCTTTAGTCTTAGGGCTGTGCTTACTGCCACCTCCTTTACATGTATGTGAAAGGACGTCAGGTTCAGTACAGTTTCGATTGCAGTCGTGGGCGTTGTGCGCATTGCACCCGTCATAGCCAGGCACGGGTGCAACCAGGGCTTGATTTCAGGCGATACGTACCGGAACGGCGTTCCGATACCTCTTTTGAGCCCACAGGCGCTTTATTACTTTGATTTGATTTTAAGATGAATCAACTTAGATGAAGGCAAAATGTATAAACACATTTCCAGAAAAGCTTTGAAAATCTTAGAAAGATAAATATAATTTTGTGTTCTTCTTGTAGGTAATTATCTCAATATATGAGTCACCCGTTCAGGTTTAAAAAAATCAAGCACTGATTGGTACAATGAAAAAACGAACTCGCAAGGAACTAATAAAACCCAAAAAACAGAAACGACGTAAAGCATAACATCTGTAACATCTGTAAGAAAGCAAAGACAAATGAAAAATTCGGATCATAGAATGTGAAAAAGATAAATGGAACACGAGATAATAGAGTAAATGAATATATAAACTTAGGACTAACGGAAACAAAAAGAGTAAGGAAAACTAAAAAAAGGATATATGCTATATTAGTCAGGAGTAGACAAGCAAGAAAGAGGAGCCCAATGAGTAGGAATAGTAATTAAAGGAGACAAAGCCAGAAATATATGAAAGGTACGTAAATGGAAGAGTAAAGGAGTAGAGTTAAAAAGAGACGATAAAACCAATTGAAACATGATAATAGGCTACCCCTGAAACGGCATTTTAATAACGAATTCTTTAATATACTCCAGACAGAAATAGACACAGGAAAAGGTAATACAGTAATTATGAGTAACCTAAACAGAAGAGTAGGACATGATAATAGAGGACTAGAATGGGTTATAGGGAAGTACGGAGAAACGAGAAGGAACGATAACACAATAATAGAACTATGAAATTACTAGGGATGGGCGATATATCACGTACCTGTGATTATTCACTGGTATTGAAAAATCACAGGTCGCTACTGTTATTAATAGGCGAATTTCACTGCTACTTAAAATCACTGCTACATAAAATCACTGCTACTTAAAATCACTGCTACTTAAAATTACTGCTGCTTAAAATCACTGCTACTTAAAAATCACTGCCATCTAAAATCACTGCTACTTAAAATCACTGCTACTTGAAGTCACTGCTACTTAAAATCACCTCTACTTAAAATCACTGCTACTTAAGGAGTCATGCCTAGTCAGAAAAGTTGGTATTAGTCCGATTAAAATTGACAGAGTTACAGATGTTCAAAGTAGGCTCCGTTCGACCGAGCAAACAGCAATTTTAAACTCGGTACCCACTGTGACTCAAAAACTACTGCACCGATTTTTTTAAACCAAGTTTATTTGAAATATTATAAGCCAGTGACTGAGGGATTTTTTTGACCTATGGTTTTTTTTTCTTGACGAAAAATGAACAATATTTTCCTGCAAAGTCGAATTTTTTAATTTGAACCTCCGCCATTTTGTCCCAGGTCAATATTTCGACAAACTGCTCGTTTAACCACTAAATACTTTAATATATTTAAGAAATCTTGTTTGTTTTTGATTTCTGATAATCCAAATCCGAGTAGCAACCTGTTTTTTTCAACGGCCTTCGTATCTTTTTTTATTACTAATATTTTTTCTTATAAAATCTATGTTATATTCATAAAAATACATGCTACACTAGCTTAATTTTAAAGTTTTATATTTTATGCAAAACAAATCCCAAAAATCACCAATTTTTTGACTTTCTGACTATAGAATTATAAAAGGGAAAATTGTGTTACTTTAGTATAACAATAAGTTGAAATTTATACATAAAAGTTCTAACATAGAGTTAATTTCATGAATCTTGACGTTCACGTCATCAGTTTCTGAACATATACTATTATATAATAATAATAATAATAATAATAATAATTTATTAACGGAACCTCCATTATACAAAATACAAGAAATAAAAATACATTATATAATACCTAATCTAACTTAAAACTATCTTAATATTTAACAAAAATTAATACGTTTAAGATGCGTTATAAAAGTGTCATGAGACCCAGAAAATAAATCGAAGTTTGGATTCATTGACAATGAATTAGAAATCCGCATAAAGCGTGAAATTGGACTATCCAAGCCGTAATTTGTACCATGAAATGGTATTCGAAATATAGGTAGATGTCTGGTTGGTCGGTTAGTAGGATTCACATTAAAACTTATTTGGGATAAAAGAGCTGAACAATGTACACTGTCTGAAATAAGTTTATAAAAAAATGACATGTCCGCATAAAATCTTCGACAGCAGAGTTTATCTATATTTAACTCGAACGCAACTGAGGGTATGGCGACATCCTTATATCGCATCTTAAAAGCAATCGACTTTAGAAACTTAATCTGAATGTTTTCTAACAAGTTTACATAAATGACTTGAGTTGGTGACCAAACGCATGAAGAAAATTCCAAATGTGAACGTACATAGGCAAAGTAAACAAGTTTAAATGATACGGGCGATAAATCAACAGACGTTCTTTTAATATAGCCTAACATTTTAGATGCACGATTACAAATATAATTAATGTGTGTAGCGAAAGACAGTTTGTTATCGAAAATTATCCCCAAATCTTTAATTTCATCAACTTTTTCTAGTGTGTTACTATTAATAGAGTAATCAAAATGTATGGGCTGTTTGTTGCGATTAAAACTAATAGATTTACGTTTTTCAATATTGAAGAAAAGGTAGTTATTACAGCACCAATTATATACAGATGTTAGGTCATCTTGTAATGATTTGCATATGAGCATCATCGTAGTCAATAGTAGAAACGTATGTCTTCTGAGCGTTGATACAAGTACCCATAGCTGTGCCCAACGCTCAAAAACGTGTGGCATTGGTTAGACAAAGACGCCGTTATAGCGCATGTCTACCAACGCACACGAGAAATGTCAGTCATCCGTCAGTAGCGTTCATTAATCGTCTTTAATTTGCAAGTAGTAAGAGTATTTCTGTTTGTTTTAGTTTTTCATTAGTTCTTGGTGTGTTTCATATTTAAAGTCGAAAAATTAGGTGATACTTTGTTTTTAAGTGGCCGCCATTTCGTTTCTATAACGATTTTTTTCGTGATTTTGGTCTATTCTATTCTTTGGGATGTAAGCTTTAAGGTCGTTTTGGTTTCATGCTTCTAAGTGACGAATTGCGACCTCCAGGGTTCCCGCAGCAGAGCTTTTTTTTAAACAACATTTCCTGGAGCCCCATTTTGGAAAAACCACGACTCAAAAAAAAGTATTTTGTAGAGCAAAGGTTAATAAACACTTTGCAAAAAAGCGCAGATGTCTAAGTCATTTCAGTTCCTCAAACAAAATTGTCAAACATCAGGTACGCTTGGCACCATTATAAAGAAACCTCCCCCTACAGGATCTTCTTAATTACTATAGTATTTTAATATCAGCAAGAGGCAGCAATTCATATTTAATTATCTGAAAGTAATAGTATACTAGCGATTTCTCGTGAAAAATCACTCTTTCTAATACCATTGCAAAGAAAAAGGCCTGGCGAGGTTAATATTACAACCAATATGTTGTAAACTGACATTTAAATGTCACTGTCACTTTTGATATTTAAAGACGAACAGACGAATGAAGGGGGACTTGGTTGACGTTAATTGTTATCGGCTAATAAGTATATAATATAGTGTAACACATAAGTTGTAATAATATTACAACTTATGTATTACATTATACATTTACGTATGCTCTATATATTCGACCCTTTCGCTTATGATTAGTGAAAGCAATTACAAAATGAGAGTAGGTAAAGTAATTTAATGATATTTTTAATCATAGATATATAGCAGAAGAATCATTGACAGATTTATTGATAATGAATATCATTTGTAATATTATTCTATAAGCTATGATTAGTAAAACAGTTAAAAGTGGATAAGTGGATGAAATTGCGCATGCATTTTTTTATGAACATTTTTTAAGTAGTTTAGTGTAATTGTCTTTGATTAATCTGACGATGTATTTTCCGATTGGTGGTCGTAACGAAACTAATTCGAATTTAGTAATCACTCGAGTGTACAGATGCGATATCATGCACGCGTGTGTGTCTGTGTGTGTGTGCGTGCTACAAATCCTACTTATCTTCGGCACATGGATAACACATCACGACTTCAATCACGAAATTCATTTCGAATTAAATTATGCCCAATGACTGCGAATTATGATATCCAGCTATCGTTAACGATTCATCGGAAGTTTACATAAAGTGTTTCGCTAGTTATGGAAATATGTTTCAGATTGAAAGTTATGCTAAGCCTTTAGGTGCACCAAAGCTGAACTAATTCTGGGACTATGGCACTCGGTATGGATTTTTCTTTTGTTAACAAAAAGTTATTGTTGAAAATTAACCGAAAATACTGTCTGAAAAAATCAAAAAAATTGTATTTCATTAATTTTAGAATCAGTTTATTAATGCCCATTTCAAAACCGTGATATTTTGTACATCTGTTGTCTTAATATGACATTCATACATTATATACGAATGCTAGATTACTATTCATAAGGCGGGAATGACCATAATTGTCTATACACTTTAGACCCAAAATTCATTCAGTATTCATGAAAAATAGCTTGTATAATTAATGTTAGAATTACTAATAGCCAGTGCTTTGTCAACTTGAAATCACATACAATTTTATCAAATTTTAATTTTATACTATTTCTTTTTTATTAAAATTATTGAATGCTTCTGCAGCAAGTGAGGTTGTCTCAAATTTATATTTAAATTTGTACTATTTCGTATTTATTCAAATATTTTCTGATTCTCAGACGAATTAACTTTTTAAATTTTAGTGGACAAAAGCTCATTCGTCCGATGATGCCACCCGGACTAACTTGTGAAAATGTTGTGGTCTATAATCTCGGCGCCTCTACATCGAGGCAGGACTAGTACAAGCGAGTACTGGAAAGTCGGCTTCTAAGCCACAAAGCCGAAGTGTTAGTGCACTCCTGGCTGAGAAAACGTGAGCGTTTTGCCTTGGCCTGGGAATTATCCTGATATGAACCCTATGGAATATCTATGGGAGGTTCACGAAACGACAGTCAGAAGAAGCCATGACCAACCAAGCTTTAACTGATAGAAACCCTTGTCAGAGAGTGACATTACAACCTCAATCTTTGACAAAACCCAAAAGTCTGCTTTTTGTCATGCCCTGACGCCTGGAAGCCAACATCGCGCCAAAGGGTGGTTTTCCTGAATGTTTTTAAAATAAATAAAGAGATATGATTAAGTACGTATGTTGCTTTTATTTTAAATAAAACACTCTTCCAACGAAAAAAAGAAACTACAAAACCTAAAGCCAATTATTTGCTCATTATATTCGTTTAAACTTTAAAATTACAGGAAATTTGTACTTTCCCTGATAATTTGGCAAGCTATTGTACTTCATGGTGTATGTAGATAAATTACAAGTAATTAAGATTGCTTTTGACTGCATAGACATTAATATCTTATTAGATAAACTGAATAATTTTTTTCTCGAATAAAAATGATTTTATAAAAAATGTTTTCAAGCAAAAGATGTTCATTTCTTTGCTGTCTTCAATGTTTATTTAAATGTTTTTGTGATATTTTTCATATTTAAGAAAATATTGGCAAAAAACAAAAAAAAATAGTTAAGGTAAACACTCACTTCCGGTGTACGAAATTTTACTTTTCAATTCTTCCGATTATCAAATAAGACGTATGTTCAAAGTTTCATATCAATTGCTCTATTAGTTTTTGAGATACAGCGCACACAGTCAGACACACACACAAGATATACCCGAGATATACCCAAGACTTTCTGTCTGGCATTCCAACACCTAATCAAACTCTTGTGAACGAATCATGCCGATGAATACCCTATTGGAAGGTACTAAATGTTATTTTGTACATCGAACGTTTTGCAGGCTCGGATGATACTGACGTTTAAAACGTCAAAATTGTGAAACATGATAACAAAGTATTCTTCTTTTTCTTCCGGGGTGTTACCACAGAAGTATTAGGAGTGTGCAGCTCCTCCAGCACTTTTGATTTCTTGAATACCCTTGTTACCGTCCGCATACTAATACCCAAAGCCTGAAATATTCGCTAAAAAATGGCATTTTAAGAATTCACCGATTGTTGTATTAATTTTAAGAATTTACCTCATGAACTGCATCCAAAGGTAAAAGGGGACCTCCATTATCAACTTGCAAATTAAATACGGTTAGTGCACGCCACTGTCGGATGACTGACAGTTACTGTCAGTTCTGAAGAGCGTTGCGGCAAGGTGGACATACGCTATAGCGGCTTCTTTGTCTAACCATTGCCACACTTTTACGAGTGGTGGGCACTGCGCTCGGTACTTGTATCAACGCTCAGAAGACATACGTTTCTACTATTGACTACAATGATGCGCATGGAATAGTATAAAATGGCAGAAAGCCTGTCTTTGATATGTTCAAAAATTGATGACGAGAACGCCAACATTAGTGAAATGAACTTTATTGGCGCCGTAATGTTTAATAATCTACCTATGGAAATAAGATCAGTACGTAAATTATCAATGTTTAATAACCAATGATTTACTTTTTTGAGAAATAACATGTTTTAAAGAATAAAATAATTTTTAAGTACTTATTAATATCATGGATATACAGGTGGGTTTAATTTATGCACCTAAATTATTTTGCACCTAAGACAGATGCGGAAAAGTGGAACAGACAAAAGTTGTTCAAGATAATGGAGGTCACCTATTTGTGTACCTAGCTTTTACCTTGAGACTATTTTTCAAGGTTATTTAAAGGTCAGAGTGTTTCTTTTAATAGGAACCCTTATTCTTGACACCGGATTTGAGGAGAGAGGAAAATTTTACATCTGAAATGATATTTTGTAGAGTTGCAGCACCACATTTCGCAAGAATCGTACGGGACTTTTTTAATGAAAATTATAATGAGAGATGGATCGGACTAGGAAGTCCAGTTAACAGGCCTCCTTGCTCATCTGATCTCACATCTCCAGATTTTTATTTGAGGGACTATTTAAAGAATATTATTTTTCAATAACGACTCACAACTAGAGCTGATATGCAAAATCGCATTAGTCAAGCATGCGCATCAATTCCCAGGCTGACTGAACAAAACCGTGCGCCATTTTTAAAGGCGTTTAACTTTGTGCCTTGAAGCAAATTGAAGCTTCACTTTCTAACATTTTGCAGTTATAATCATAACGATAGTAAGAGGCAAAGGGACTCATCAAGCACCCCAAAGAAAACAGAAGTTACTACATGCACGTGGTTCTTTCCGGATTCCGCTCTTTTCGAATCCGGTGTCAAAAACAGGGGTTCCTATTTTTAAAAAGCACTGCGACCTTCAAATAACCTTGAAAAGTAGTCTCAAGGTCAAAGCCAGTTACACAGATAGATGACCTCCATTATCTTGAACATCTTTTCTCTGAACCACTTTTCCATATCTGTCTTAGGTACAAAAAAATTTGGGTGCATAGATTAAAATGGCCCACCCTGTATATTACTTACTATTTATGTTTACTTTTCTGTTGGCGTTTCTAATAAGTATTGCTACTGTATACATCTATTGAAATAAACTGTTTATTATATTTTAAACGTGATGTTTTTTTTTATTGTGCTTATTTGATGATTTTTCGTTTTTAAGTATAATTTTCCATTGCGCTAATATTTTGCAAGGTTTCCTTGTTTGCGTATTTTTTTATTATTACTGTTTGTCTATAAAACATATTGTAAATTCTTTGTTGGGCAACGTTACCAAGTTAGTATAATTCGGAGTACAACGCTTAGACGCTTTCAAATAACAAAGGCTCGGTGATTTCCGGGATTAACCATTTTCACATAGCAATTTGCTCTTCGGTTCGTTTGTAGACATTAAGGTGACGACTCTTTTAAATGAATCAGATCTTGAGATGTAGTGAAGAAAGTAAAGATTGATAAAGGTTAAAAGTTATTTAACAATAAATTTAGAAAAGCGAGGCCTTTTTCATTTTTTATTAGATATTTGGTTTAGGCATTGAAGTGACATACTGATACAATGTAGTGAAGCAGGTAAAAATTGATTCATTGAAATTATAAAGTGAGGATCTTTTTTTGTCCTTTGCTTTATGTTTTTCATGTTTTGAAGTAATAATAAATTTGAAAAACGAGGACCTTTTTTCATTTTTTCTTTGGCTTATGTAGTAGAAACTTTAGAGTAATGATGAATTTTGGAAAGCGAGGACATTTTTTTTTTGCTTTTCGCCTTTAATGCGCGATATTTTTAAATAAGAATTACTTTTGTCATGTAATTGATTAAACTGTTGAAGATGATGGACTGAGTCATTACTCAAAAGGGCTGACTCACCAACTGAGTCAGATCTAGCGGATCTAATGAAGCAGATCACAAAAATGAGTCATTTTGCCCATCTCTAATTGTAATCACTAAATTAATACATTCCGTAATTAAAGAACCACAATTTTTCGGTGCAAAATCCTTCCAATACATATAAGAGAAATGCCAAAAAACGTATGCTCACAGATTATAAAAATTTAACTGAAAGTTTAAATAGTCAATTTTAAGCGAAATTTAAGTTAAGTTTGGTTAACAATATTCTTCGTATCATTCGTATTCTATTGCCCTTTGCTACCACTTATTTGTGCGAACTGGGTTTTCAAGCTGCGGCAAAAACAAAATATGGAAATCCGAATTGACGCGCATATTCCAGTTTCGAACATAAAGACCAATTTTAAGATTTAATTTATTTTTTATATAGTTTTTTAAAAATTTTAACGACCTTTGTTTAATTCTATAAAATCTATTGTCTAGAGGAAAGAAGAACGCCAAGTACTACATTCAATTTAGGGGAGAAAAGGATCTATTGATCAATAACAGTAAAGGGTTCCATGGACTTTGAATAATGTTCTGAGGTTTCCGCGTTCAAAAAAGTTTGGGAAACACTGATCTAGGTATACAATAATTTTGAATAATTAAAATTTGTATCAATTATTAAAAAAAAAGAAACCAAATGGGAGAATGCGGAACTTTACATTTACATGGTATTATTTGAAAAATGGGATGCTTCCATATTTTCATACCTTCCAGAAAATAGAGAAAATTCGGTAAATTTGTAATTAGTCGCAAATGGTATATTTAATAAACCTATTCTTTACGAGTTGATCATTTTAGAATTATTTATAATTATTGTTAATGTACATTTTATAATTATGTACGGAAAATTACAAAATTTTACAATTCCAGAAATTCATGATACACATTTATTTGATTATCTTTAATATACGTAAAAATAAATTATAATAAAACACCCATTTCCAATTTACAAAATTATATTCTTCATATTGTTAAAGAAATCTAAAGTGTAAAGTTTCAATTAAAAATCTGTAGTGCATTTTGAGATACGGCTTATATCATATGCGAAGGTAAATTATATTTATGAAAGGGGCCCCAAAATATAGGTTCACCTCAGGGCCTGCAATTTGAAGTTACTCCACTGACGAAAGCATAGCAATTACATACAATCCAAGAAGAGGGAAAGAAAATTTTAGTTATATAGATAGAATGCGAGAAAAAATTTGATATGCAGAAAAATATCACTGTGGGCGATTGGAATGTACAGGGTGTTTGCCGGGAAGGTTTACTACTTTATTTTTGTATAACTTTATGGAAAATGAAAACACAATGGTTTAATGCGGAAAAATGTTATATTGAGTGCTATGGAAGACAATTTCAGCTAAATGTAACCCTCGCAAATGCGGGTTTTTTATAATATTGTATATCTCATTTTAATTTAATTTAATTTCTTGTTAATTTAATAAAGACGAAATATAGCCTGAATATGTGGATATTCATCCTGTACGTGACTCTGTAAAATTATGTCAATTAAAGGCAAAGTTGCACTGATGAGATGATAAATCTCGAAACCCGTCTGCTTAATTTTTATATATTCCATTTTATAGTTTAAAGTTTTCAATTGCAATTAAGTTTAATTTCAAGTAAGTCCTGTACGCAGAAATAAACAATCTTAAACCAATATTATTGATCTGGTAGTACTAGTAATAACATGCAAATATCTTTTGTATCGTTTAATATCCGGCGTGGCACTAGCCAGGGAAGTAGTTGTTCCAATAAGTTATTTGTTTATAGTCTTAGTAAAACTTAATTTTAGAGAGTCACGAACAGTTTGAATCTTCACATATTCAGGCTATATTTCGTCTTTATAAATTTATTTAATGCTTCTGTAACACGGGACGTTGTCTCTAATTTATTTATTAATTCAATTTAGTTTTATTTATTTATTTATGGAAATCGATAATTGAAGGGGTAAGTGAAGAACGGGCTATGGTACAAAATGTCAGTTTTAAGTAATTCAAGTTTAAAGAAAATCGTTGGCAGTTTTTTTTTTTAATTAACAAATTGGTTTTTTTTTCCAATGCATCGGTTTGATGGTAAATTATTATGTCAGAATTAATAAGACGGGTTAAACTTTATAGTTTCATATCAAAACTAAATTTATTTGCACATGGCTCCTTCTTCCATATCACTTTAAGTTGCAATTAGACAAAGTGGATACAAGATTTGTTTTTATTTAATAAAAATATAATAGAAACGCAAATTAACCATAACTAAAATAAACGATATTTTTACTTACCAAAATTAAACTTAAATTTAAGTAAACAGGTTTTTTTTAAATATTTTATTTGCTGCGTTTACACTTATATAGAAACAACGATGTTCTTTGGGAATAAAAAGCAGTTGAGTCCGAAAATTATTCATTTTTTCTTGAGATATGCGATCCGTTTGGGGATTTATCATAGTTATTCAATAGTTTGAGAAGGTAATTTTGGTGGATTTTTCTTAATAAGGATACCTTTTTAAAAGGTAAATTTTCATCATACGATTCTTTATATAAGTAGCGTACAAATTCATCAATAAGTATCCACTTGATTCCGTCTCGAAAACGAACTTTTTCGTTTAATAAGTTTTTCTTCTGTTTACTAGACCCAAATCATAGATTCGCAAAATCTCTGAAGCAATGTTCCATATTGTTAACTATGGATTTTTTTTTATTTCTGTGTACTGTTCAGGTGTAACAATAGTTCCATTTTTGTTGAGTTTTTTTTCGATGCGACCAAAATATCTTTCTGAATGAAAATATGTGTGATTTACTTCCGGAAATTTATGGTATATATTTTTGAAAATATCTTTTAATACCATCAATTGGTACAAGAAAACCATTTGGAAATTCTTATTTTGCCCGGCGCATGAATCAGACCACACATTCAAATGTATTTTGTCCCTAACATCGTCACAAATTTGATAGAAGTTCCACGTGGAACTTGCGACCTCAGAACTGCCTCTACTTGCCACATTTTCTGTCCATGTTTGCATTAAAGATTGACCAGCAGTCGTAATCAAATGAATTTCAAAATTATAAATTATAAAACCAAATCTTAAGAGAGAATGCTTTAGAGGTTGTAATTTTGGGTAGAGCCATAGTTTGTTGTAAGTCGACTCTAATGTAACACATATTTTCATCTTTTAATACTTGCTCGCGGTTGTAACACATTAGCAGAAATATAAATCCTACTTTTGTATTTGCTTAATGTTCATCATTTCATTGCCCGGAATCGCACTAGTTGGATGACTAAATGAAAGATTGAATTTTGTAGCATAAATCTTTTTCTAACGAAAATTCAATAATAAATTTAATTTGTCACGATTTGACTGTTGGCGCCACCCCTAGGAAGTTGTATTATAGCATCGTGCATGATGTATTCGGGTGTCATGTGACATACAAGAAAAGCCCAAACGAAAACAAAATAATCAATACGTGAATGGATAAAGGTGCTATATACATTTAGCTCCTTTTTCCATTGGCTGTTTAAAAATAATTGAGACTTAGCTCCTTCTACATTTGTGTTTTTTTCTAAAATATGGCAAGAGCCATAGCAAGTAAGGGATTTATTGCATAAGTACATAACACTTTAATTTACAGTACAATTGACATATTTTCAAAAATGTTACATAGCCCCTTCTTCCACTTGCCCCTTCAATTATATAAAAAGGATATAAAAAATCGTAAATTCCAAACGATATTTCGTGTTTCGTAAACCTTACTCTTTAGACATCCTCAGAAAAAGAAATCAGGAGCTGTTAAATTAGATGACCGTGGAGGTCAATTCTTCAGATAATTTGTTGTGTAAATATATAATAATAATAATAATAATAATATTTTATTTGTTAACTCAAATACAATGCAAGAAAATAAAAATATTTCAGTAATTCCGTTGTAACGTTGGCTTAATGTGAAGTTGCACCGGCTTGTTGAAACCACATGTTAACCAAGCCTAAAGCATCCAATTCTGGTGTCAAGATGTTATTAATCATGTCACGATAACGTTCTCGAGTAACAGTTACCATAACGCCAAGTTCATCTTTAAAGAAGTAAGAGCCGATGATTCCTCCAGAACACATACCTTCACTTTTAATGATGAAAATCTGAATAATCTAATTATTTTCTATTACCCAGAACCGACTAGTTTGTTTATTAACGTATCTTTTTAAATGGAAATGGACCTCATCACTCATTAGGATTTTTTCATGAAAATTTCATGCAATCTTATTGGCATATGTATGGCGTCGTAAATGATTTTGTTGAAGCTCTTGTGTCAACTGAATTTTAAATAGATACAAATGAAAATCTTTATGCATAATTTTACAAAAAGTTGTTGTCCAATTTTTTGAGCACGAATTGCGGTTGATGAATTTTTTTGAATACTTTCTACAGCAGTAATATTTTCAGCTAATCTTATCGTACGTCGTGGCACAGGTTTGAGCCTTTTTCTTCAAAATCAATCACTAAATGATAAATAGTGAGTTTTGATGCACATTATTTTACCAAAAATTTTACGTCATTATCTAGTCAACACAATAATTGATATTTTTATACACTGTTTTTAAAATTAAAACAAGTTGGTTTATCGAACATTTTTCGATAATACATTTTCCACGTCTGTACTTTGCAACTGCCACATATGAACTGTTTTTTTTTTTTTAAAGGAAGGATGATTGACGGAATTTTTGGGTTGGGGAATTATGGATATGGAACATTGGTTTAGACAGCGTAGGTCAATCAGCCACAACCGATTATTTATAATATATTATTCATATTAAATGAAAATAGACATCCACAAACACCTATGCCCTCGCCGGGATTCGAACCCAGGACCCTCCGCATTAGTTCTGGCGCGCTAACACACGCGGCTAGTGGGCCGGTATATGAATTGTTAAAATTCACGTTTACCACAATGGCGACCCAAAAAATTAAACCTTCCCGGCGAACACACCTAAATCGAATGAGACATCGATCAATAAAGAAGGATAAGAAGAAACAGGGTGAACGAAGAAATTTTTAGGGATACCAAATGGGTGTAAATTATGTGAATCGAGTTAATTTACTTCGATTGTAAGTATTTTCACTATTTTAGCTATTGATATTGATTTCAAACTAATTTTAGGACGGTGCGAAAATCTAATCACAACTTTTCTGGATTTTGAACTGCACTTGCAGTCAGGAAGTTTAAAATGTGTTAAATAAATAAAAATAATTGATTGCCTAATTATTTCTAAATAAATAAAACACTATTTAAAGTTATAAACGCCAAAGTGGCGGAATCTATAGCCTAAATATTGTACTAAACCCAACCTGAGTGGAATAACCACCGGCGGATATAGAAATATGCCAACGAAATATTTCCCCATCAGAACACAGACCGGTTTCGATCTGTCAGATCTCATCGGTGCAGTTAGTTGTTGCTGGGGAAACAGAAATTACAATTGGAATATAAATATTCCAAAAACCGTTTCTCCATCTGCAACTGTTCACTATTCCCTTTGAATTTTGTTATACTCTTGACTATAGTTTTGGAAACTTTAACTTCCTACTGTCGAACGTATAATTAAAGAAGATAAAATTAGGTAATACATTAACATAAAATTCTCTTAAAATTAGGAAAACTTACATACCTAAAGGCCTTGGCCAGTTTCTATATGGATAGGATGCCCCCAGTGATATCTGGCTGATTTTTACACACAAGATACTTCTTGATCCAACACTAAATTACTCACCATGCCTGGTTCTAAAGTTATGACGTTAGATTTAGATTTAGATTAGACGGGGTCGATTGGCTGTGGTGAGCCTTACAGCACTGCGACCTGTTTAGATCTTTTGTACTAGTACCCTACTGCTATTTGATTCCCAGAAATTCAACTTCCCTGACAAGGTCAATTAACTTTCTGGGAGGTAATGCCCTGATCCGTTCTGGCGTTACCACCATACCTCCGGTTAGGGCCTGCCTAGTGGTAGCTAGATCTACACACTCGCATAATATGTGTTCGGCCGTTTCTTCTGCCGATTCACATAATCTGCATGTGGTGTCATCCACTTTGCCCATATTGTGAAGATGGTACTTCACTGGGCAGTGTCCTGTGAGGAGACCGGTGATTAGTCTGATCTCGATTTTAGTGAGGCGTAAGAGCTGTTTGGCTCTATTTGGCGAGAAGTCAATAAACATTTTGGATTGCCTTTGACCTGGTGCATTTTTCCAATAGTCAATTTTGCACTTTTTTTCCCATTCTTGGATCACGCCTTTTTTATGTGCTTTCGGTAGCCCACAGGTCGGTTTTGGTCCAATGATGGTAGTTGAGGCTCCTTCCTTAGCAAGTATATCGGCATGCTCATTGCCTTTTATGCTTGCGTGGCCGGGTACCCACATTAGGGTGAGCTTGTTGCCCTTTGCCAGTTGGTTCAGAGCCTGTTTACAGTTCCAAGTAGTCTTGGAGTTAAAGCTGTATGCTTTAAGGCTCTTTAGGGCAGCCTGGCTATCCGTGATTAGATATATGCGTGCCCCTTTGTAGCCCTTTTTTGTGCACACCTGAGCACATCTTTCTAAAGCTATTATTTCAGCCTGTAGGACAGAAGGGCCATGTCCGAGGGGAACTGATTCCCTATGCTTAGGCCCATATATGCCTATGCCGGTGCCCACCTCTGTCTTCGATGCATCTGTGTACCAGAGTACAGAGTTATGTTTTAGTTCTGTGACTCGTTTCAGACTGTTTTGGTGACTATCAATAGTCACATCAAATCTTGATTCGAAGTCATAATTGATCGGCATTATATCCGATGGTGTTTGTAAGAACTCGCTTGTGACGAGGTCCAGAATTTCTGAGTGTCCGGTTCTGTGGCCTGTACTGGTCCTGTTTAGTCTCAGTGCACTCATTAGACCTTCCTTTCTGATTTGTTTGTGCAAAGGAAGTAGATCTAGTAAAGCTTCCATTGCTGCAGAGGGAGTGCTATGCGCAGCTCCCGTGATGCCAAGGCAGGCCAGTCTTTGAAGAACTTGGAGCTTCTTTTGTGCCGTTACTTGTTTTATTTTGGTCCACCATATTAGTGAGCCATATGTGATAATGGGTCTGACCACCATGATGTACAACCAGTGTATCATTTTAGGTTTCAGCCCCCATGATCTGCCAAAGAGCCTGCGGCCTATCCAGAGTGCCGCCGTTGCTTTGCTGATCGTTTTTTCCAGATGCGCGTTCCAGTTAAGCTTCGTACCAAGCACTAAGCCTAAATATTTCACTTGGTCGGAAAGCGCAATTTCTTGTCCTTTTACTTTGGGAGCTTTGGTTGAAAGTTTCCTGCGATTAGTAAAAGGTACAATCACAGTTTTGTTCGGGTTGACATTGAAACCCTCCTTCAGACACCATTTTGTTATGGTGTTAAGGGCCTCTTGGGCTAGGGACGATACGATGCTATCGTATTTACCCCTTATGACGACCGCAATGTCGTCGGCGTAGCCTTGCGTACTATAGCCCTTATCTGTCAGGGTCGTGAGGAGCTCATCCACCACGATGCACCAGAGCAAGGGTGATAGAACCCCGCCTTGCGGGCACCCTTTTGCCGTGGTTACCGTTTCAGACTCACTCCCCATACCTGCCGTGATTTTACGGTTTTCAAGTACAGCTTTTATCCATCTGATAGTGGGTATATCAATGCCCTTCCTGATGGCTCCCTTTTCCACGGTTTTGAAGGTCGTATTGTCAAACGCCCCTTCAATATCCACGAAAATACCTAGTGCAATCTCCTTGTATTGAAGCGATGCCTCTATGCCTGTTGTAAGGCTGTGTAAGGCATCTACAGTAGATTTGCCAGGTTGATAGGCAAATTGTTGCCTATGTAGCGGGTTCGCTTTTAGGGCGCCGCACCTAATATCGTTGTCCACGATTTTCTCCATAATTTTGAGGAGGAAAGAGGTGAGGCTGATTGGGCGGTAGGACTTAGCCTCATCAGGTGGCCTACGGCCCGCTTTGGGGATGAAAATCGCCCTGGCCTCCTTCCATTCCATTGGAATATAGCCCAGCGTGAAGCTGGCTTTGTATATTGCTTGCAGGTTATGAGTTATGACGTTAGGCTGAAAAATAAAAAAATAAATTTCTCCGGAACGGGAAAAGCAAAAATTTGAAAAATATCTTAGACTCTAGACAACCATATATACGCATACACACCACCTAGCGACCACGAGCAAACGTGAGACCAGCGAACGAGCCGACGCGCCGCCCCGGCAAGCGATGGGCACGCCACCAGCAAAGGCTAACGCTAAGGACAAAGACGCGACGACCCTTCATAACGCGCTGCGGACAAAGCAGAGGCAAGCTCTCCTCCGACAAACCGTCAGGAGGTACCACAGCTAGGACACTAATGTAGCTAGTACGGTAATGCGGAAAGCGTCGAGCTTTCATCTAAATCTAAAACGCCGAGTGCGGCGATTAAGAAAACTTCCAGCAGCTTTATCACCGATCTCGACACCCAAGAGGAGGATTCGGTCAGACCCGCTGACAACGCCGCCGAGGCAGACGACAGACTACCAGCAACGAACGACGCCCCGGGCCCTCTTCAGACCGGACCAGGACCACTTGACTCCAGTCCCAGTGTCACCATTGCCTCCGACGCCCAGAAGGAAACGGACAGCTAAACCATATCCTTGCTTACATCGCATCGCATCGACCGCGACACTCTATGCCGGACTGAATCATTGGAGGGTTCGCCTCGACGACCCCAGAAGACATTCAGTGCGGAGACAATATCGCCGCTCAAAAGAGGGAAGACCCTCACCCTGTATTAAATGTAAATACACTTGTAGATAAATTGAAATAAAACGACTTAGAGACCACCTCTATTTGATCACCAAATAAACCGAACACGAACAACCCCAAATATGGAGTGACCAAAAAAAAATCATTTTTCGAAACGCGATTACCTGTAGAGGTACCATCAACACGTTTCATAAGTAACATCACTACATACTCATGTATAATACATATTTACTCGGATATGATCGTGGTGGTACAAAATGGTAAAAACCTCAAAAAAATCAAAAGTATCCTTTCTTTTATACTCGCCATTTACAGTGGAACCTCTCAAAAGTAAACTTAAAGATTATGTTCCATCTCTCCCACACGCTAACCCATGTTATAACGTTGTAACCGGCAACTTGCTTCAATTTCTGGAAAGTCTTCGAAATCGGTCAGTGAAATATTTTGGAATGGAACTTTGATTAGCATAGTAGGGACCTAACATATCAACGATAAACCCATCTGTCGTGAAAATAGTGAATATTTTACTGAGAGGAACCTTTTTTGACCAGAGTGTGATTTCTTCATTACTTGAACATTTTTGATGTCAAATGTACGTGCCATCACAAATGAAAAATAATCTGTCATTGCAATCATATTTTTTTTGCAACTTTACTCGTGTGGTCCAGTATTAATGTTTCTCTGCTTAATGTTTTAATGCAGAAACTGGTAGGAAGTATGTATTTTTCAAAGGAGTCCTCGGCTTCCTGTCAGTAATGAGAAACCAGTTGCTTAGTTTTTAACCCTTATGGTTGACAAAATCACAGCACCCGAATTTCCTGATCGTAGTTTAAATAGAAATATGAAAATGGCTTACATTTTGTTTCTGTTCTTAGATCTTTTTTTTAGGAAAGTTGCCATTTTTTTTAAAACTCTCATATTTCCCCATGCGAACCCAACATTTGCATTTCATCCTCTGGCAGAGAGCCATCAGTGACTTTACTTATAATACCAGCTTCATTGCTGATGGCGAGTTTTTCAAATATTCATTGAAGATCCCAGGTTTCGATGGTGTCAGTGGTAGAATAAACTTTAATACTGTTCAAGTCTTCTTCAAAGAACCTCTCTAATATGACGTGCTTCCTGCAACATCGGTTACCTTCAGGAACAAAAATCTTTCTTTTTGTGTAAGCCTGCAAACGTCTTTTTTCCACTGCAGACATAACAGTATTTATGAGTTGCTATAGTATGAAGTTCGAAGAATTTATAATGATGTGTATTCTACATTACTACCTGTCTACTTTTGCTTTATTTCAGGAACAAATATGCCATCACTAAATCTAACACAACTCAGCTCATCGTCACTAATTAAATCATCATAGTCATTTCATATCCCCCGAAATTCTGAACAACTATGTAATTGCGAACAGGATACAATCATTATACATGAACATGTTATGTGTACATAGGAGTAACTACTCGCAAGACTTGTGTGAACATACTCTCCCTATGCATTTGTTGGCCGCCGGGAGAAAATGTTCCGTCCGCAGCTTCATGCAATTGCTAGGTAGCAAGATCGTTATCCTTACTCATGTTTCCTAAAAAAAGCTTAGTGCATAGAAGGGATGGAACATTATCTTTAGAGGTTTACTTTTGAGAGGTTCCACTGTATTTAAAGCTGGCGAGTATAAAAGAAAGGATATTTTTGATTTTTTTTGAGTTTTGTTCTACCATCATGATCATCTGCAATTAAATATATAAAGGGTTTTCCAATAAGAGGTTTCATTTTGAATAGCCTGCTATCTAGACATCTTTTGACATTTGACAAGTAAAAACTATGCCATTAGTAAAAATGCAATGATACACGCTTCAACAACGCATTGAAATTATTAAAATTCACTACAGAAATGGTGAAAATTTTGCAGTCACAGTTCGCCAAACTAAAGCACTTTTGGGTCGTAGTGAAGCACCTTCTCGGCCAGCAATAGTAAAACTGGTTAACAAATTTGAGCTGCTGGGCCAACTTAGTGATGTGAAGAATTGAAATCGTGTGCGTCGCTCAAGAACAATTGAGAATATTGCTGCTGTAGTCAATAGTGTTAACGAAAACCCAGATTTGTCGATTCCTCGTCGATCTTTGGAATTAGACATTCCAAAAACGACATTATACCGTATTTTGAATAACGACTTAGGTTTGAAGGTTTTTAAAGTTCAATTAACACAAGAACTCAAGCCGGTTTATCACCAGCAATGTCGTATCTTTGCTGATTGGGTCCTTGAAATGCATCAAAATGATGCGGATTTTCATCGAAAAAACATCTTCAGTGATAAGCCCATTGTCACCTCGGAGGCTACTTGAATAAGCAGAATTGCCGTATTTGAGGCTCGGAAAATCCAAAAATGCTTATTGAGAAGCCTCTCCATCCTCAACGTGTCACTGTTTGGTGCGGTTTTTGGGCTGGCGGTGTGATTGGACCTTACTTACTCATATAAATGAGGCTGGTGCAACTGTTACGGTGAATGGATTGAGCTATCGAGCTGTGATTAATGATTTTTTATGGCCGGAATTGGGAGATATTGATGTGGACGACGTTTACTTTCAACAAGACCGTGCTACGTGCCACACAAGCAACGAAACAGTCGAAATTTTGCAAGAAACGTTTCCTGGCCGTGTTATTTCGCGAAGAGCCCCCGAGATCTTGTTACTTGACACCTTTTTTTGGGGGCCACATGAAAGATAAGGTCTATGCCAAGACCTAAAAAATGGAATTTCTGAAGTTATCGAGGACATACAGCCGCAAATGTGCGAATTGGTCATAGAAAATTTCATGAAAAGGATATGGTGCTGCAACCGTAGTCGTGGCGGCCATTTGGCAGATATCCTTTTCCATCGTTAATGGCATACCCTTCACTTTACAATGAAATAAATATCCATTGAATTCTCTTAAAATATACTCGTTTTTTTCAAATATCAAAATGAAACCTCTTATTGGAAATCCCTTAATTATATATGAGTATATAGTGATGTTACATATGAAACATGATGGTGGTACCTATACGTATTAAAAAAATCGCATTTCGAAAAATGAAATATTTTTTTGGACACCCTATACATAGGTATATGTCGAAATGAAATAACAAAAGATTTGAACCCTCCTAAGATATCCTACTTCTGAGATTTTTTTCAAAATTTTTGCTTTTCCCGTTTTGTAGAATTTTTTTAAATTTTATTTTTTAGCTTAACGTGGTAACGCCCGAAACCACGTGGTTCCAGAAGACGGGCATGATGGGTAATTGGTAATTTAGTGTTGGATCATGAAGTACCTTGTCCCGATATCGCTAGGGACATCCCATCATATGAAAACGGGCCACGGCCTTTGATGATAATTCCACATAAATCAAACAGAGTTTATTTTTCAATATTGCCAACTGACAAAAGAATCAAAAACAAAAGTGAAACAAAAAAATGGAAAAACAACTCGCCATGTTAAAGATTATTGAAAATGTGCATTTGCAATGTGAGAGAAAAATACTAATCTAAATAATATTACATTTAGAAAAATTTCTGGATTTCACTCGTTTTCTATCTTGTTCATAAATCTTAAACCCAACTCTTCTGAATAAAGGAAGACTTTTTTTCTCAAGAAAGAAAATAATAAATACGATCGACGATGATAATTTTTCTAATGTCATTATTAAAACTGTATTATTCAACAGAACATTTCTTCATAATTGTGAATACAGCACGTGAATCGGGCAAATGGACGAGAAACGCGAACATTTCCCATATCATTAAAGAACACATAAAAATAAAACATGAATTACACGCCTAATTATCTCCTTAAAATTATATCTCCATTAAAATTTTATCAGATCATACTTACAAGCAAGACAATGAGATGAGTACTCGACACATTAACAAATGAATTAGACATGAAACGCGGAAAAAAACGAGCACACACATGAAATGAAGAGATTCATTTTTTTTTCTCTCGATCGAAATTAGTGAAAGTACAATGAGTGTATGTGTATATGTAAAGTAGCCATTGGGCAGTGGCCAGTTTCTTTTCTGTTACATCACATCGATGAATTAAGGAGTCGGATTTAACAGACAATGAATGCAAGAGTAAAAGAGCAAGAGCAAGAGGAACGTGTATCTCACATGCCTCTAATAACTATTTAAAAAAATGGTGTTAGAAAGATGGCGGCTTTTACATGAATAATAACGGATAATATCATCGGAAAATAAGTAGTTGTGAAAGTTGTTCTTTATATGTAAACTTTTATATATATGTGTGTTTAGTTATCATAATAATGGACGGATTTTTAGAGAGCATTATGCTGTCGCTGCTGCCTCGCTCTATTCCACTCAACTCACTTCTAATAACTTCATTCCTAATTCCTAGCCCACAAAACGGATTTGATCTGAGACGACTTTCAATTGTTAACATAACAGGATTATTGGAATTATTGATTTTAATATTGATTAAAGTGAGTAAATCTTACTCAATTTATTATAAATTAATATTAATTAAAATGCTTTTCATTGATGTTATAAAAGAAAATCTCGGTTAGTTGGGCAAAATCTAATTCGCAAAATCTGGAAATTAATAATTGCATAATTAGTTCATGGCTATCTCGATTTGTTTGAGATAAGAAATACAAGATAATAGTTATTTGTGCCGTGACTTCCTATAAAAATATCCAAAACGCTAGGATTATACAATGAAATCAAAAAATAGAAAATAGTTGACAGCCCTTAAAAATTAACTAACAGAAACGTTGTAAATCCTCTGATAATGCCTATATGTAACCGAAACAGGTGTCTGGAAGCTAAAAAAATAAACATGAATCTTAACAAGTACCTGACAATTAAATCACCCCTTATTAAAGTTAGAACAAATTCTGTAGACACACTAAAATTTGGTGTACTAATAACTTAATAAGTTCAAGTAAGCCATGAAACATGGAATCAAGAATTAATTGCGATTCTTTGTATTTGAAAAAATAAATAAAAGCAGTTTAATCACAATATATTATTTCTGGCAAGCCACTGCTTATATAACTTGCACAGATACTAGCACGTGTTCACGAATTAATTATTTTCGAATATAACCATTTCTGGTTGTTCTTCTGTTTCCAACCATGAGGGATAATTAATTCAGCAAGTGTTGCATTGTGCCGGTTCCGGGAATTTTCGAGAAGTGGTCCGCATTTGAAAAATGGGCCATTAACATTAAACATCAATTCTAATGGCCTTCGGTACTTCATTTCTTGCACAAAGACAATCTTTTTTTTCCTTTCGAAAATGGATGAGGGTTGGGGGAACGCCCATTTGAACAGCGGTGGCTAAATCGCCTTATGTTACACTGAAATCCACCAGATTTTCCCATAATTCGTCACCGATTTTGTGGAACGTATTAACATAACAGATGCGTTTTTCGGAAACAACCAGCGGCGGAGATATTTAAATCTGGACATCTTTTAGCTATTCAAAATTGTTATGGACAATAAAACTATTTTAATGTTTAAAACTAGACCCGGTTTGGCGATTTTAAATTAAAAATTGTTGAACACAATCAAACATTTTTAATACTTAAAAAACCTCTTTTGGCTAGTAAATAGTATATTGTACAACGAGCATATAATCAAACGATTTGCTCCACTCGCCTACGGCTCATTCCGCAAACATCGTTCTCGTGATTAATAGCCATTATATGCGAGTTGTACACTATACTTTGTTCACGAAAATTAAAATCAAAATCAAAATTAAAAAAAAACAAAAACAAAATCAAAATTAAAATCAAAATTAAAGTTGTAATTACAATTACAATTGAAAAAAGAAAATTAAAATCAGTATTAAACAGGGTAAACAAAATATTAACATAAATCGCGTTCTGTGAATTAAAGTGCAAATTAGCGTGTTTAATAAGCATATTAAACACGCAAATGCGTGTGCGTGTTTAATAAGCATATTAAAGACGCAAATGCGTGTTTAAGAAATTGTGTGTTAAATGTACCCCATTAATGCTGTCCATAGAATTAAATAATGCGCACATTATAACATTTTCGTGAACAAAATTATTTAAAAAATTAAGATATTTGTGTTATTTAAAACTGGACCTGTTCTAGCGATTGCCTTTAATAATAAGACATTATCAATATTTAAAAGTGCACTTCTTGTGGTGATTTAAAATTTAAAATTGTTATAAACCATGAGACAAAAATGTTTCTTCTTATTTTTCATTATTTGCACATTTCAATGTTTGGTTTTTCTTTTCTTTTCCTTTCTTTTGTTTAATTTCGTAGTTATTTTCGCTGATAAATTTTTAATATCTAAAACTGTAGAAGTTCTCGGTTTTAAATATTAAAAATACTACTAAATGATCTTTATTCTTTGTTACATTAATATGGACAATAATATAGGTATGTATACAAATATCATTATTTTTTATTTTAAAAGGCTATCGACTGGTGGTCTTTATGCCATTATTAAAAATATATTTATCAAACTTTACTATTTATAAATTATAAATTTTTATTTAACAGTTATAAACAATTATAATTTTTAATATATTCAATATAGATGTTTAATAGTTATTTAACAATTTGGTTAACTGGTGTATTTGTCATACTAAAACACTTACATTATAATTGGCACATTTTTTCTTTAATTATGCCAAAACTGATTTTTAATAGGTATTAATTTTGTTCAACTTTCACTTGTCATTGACGTAATTATAATAACTGTCTATTTAAAGATAGTAATTGATACCTGCCAAATAAATATTTTTGAACGCTATCTCGTTAACAGTGAAAGATAGAAAAACAGGATCATTCGAAAGATGTTGGCGGAAGGGCCCACGGTTCATAGCAAGTTTTCAGGACCAGAGTTAACAATCGAATTATTTTTTTTACCGATTCATAAAATATATGGTATTGTAGGCATATGATATACAGGGTGTTACAAATTCGATGCATTAGCAGGGCCGATTCTGTACTCTTGGCCGCCCGCGTGCAAATGATGAGTTGGCCGTCCCCTCAAGTGCATATCTTGGGGGTTGCGTGTTTACTATTTTAGTAATAAGACACCAAAAAGTAACTTATTATCAAGAATATGTACAATTTCAATTACATGTAATACGTAACTTTTTGCTACAAAACGAAATATTCGCGATTTTTTGCATTTACGATTTTTTTAAATATTGTTTCAATTAAATAATTTGTGCAACGTTACGACAATAGAAGTCGCCCTAATGGTGTATCTATCTATTACGAATACTTGGGGTTACAAGTCCATAGTGAAAAATCGTTTCTCTGTCACCGTCTATATTGACCTGATGAGATCTAATAAGATTGAAACAGGTGCTCGGTTGTCGCACTGGTAAACAATATTTCAATGTTTATCAATGATATTGTTATACTTGTCGCTAGTTTATGGTTTCTTATTGTCTGTGGATTTCTCCACTCAGTCAAGGAAATTGTCGAATGTTAAGATAATAGATGTTGCCCTGATGGTGTATCTAGCTATTACGGTTTGAAATTTTAATTATTTACATTCAAGTTGACACAGTACCACCGGAACATGTTGATGGTAAAGCCACTTATACAATATACCCTCCCCCCCATCATATTTTTAAGAAAGAAAGAACGATCTATCTTCCTAGACCAAAATAACTGGCGAAAAGGTGTTTTAAGAGTTAATTAAAAATTCTTGCCAAGCTTGAAACTGCAGGTTCTTCTTGGCTCTATATAACGAGCCGCCCCTGTCCTCAGCACTAAACTTATTGATAATTGAATAGTTTTGTGGCTGATAATTGCTGATAATTTCATTATATTTAAGGATGGGTGATATTTCACGTACCTGTGATTTTTCACTGATAGTAAAAAAATCACAGGTCGTTACTGAATTTCACCGTGACTGTGATTGCGACTGTTAGCCAAATTGTGACTGCTAATTAAACAGTGATTGCTACTTCAAACGTGATTGCTTCGTAAAATTGTAATTGATACCCAAACTGTGATTGTTAGCGAAAATCCTAATTTTTTGACATTTTTCACCAATTTTATAGAACATTTTCTTAACCATTTTTCAAAGCCCGTAAAATTTGGCACATTTTGGTTTTCAAATAATCGAGATCACCTAACACGTTTGGGTATTATAAATCTTTAAAAAGTTACTTAATATACGTTTCTTAACTTCTGGACTCAGAAACCTTGTTTTTGGACACTTTTTTTACACATTTTACAAACAAGTTTCTTAAATTTTTTTTGTGGATATTTTAGTTTTCAATCAATGGAGATCATCCAAGGCGATTGCTAGTTATAAACTTCGAAAAAATTACCGGCAAAAACTATCTAATAACAAAAAAAATACTATAAAAATCATTTATATTTTTCTTGAATGTTTTTTTTTCACATTTTAAAGCTTGCATTATTAAAATTGTCCAACATATTTGGAAGTGCTATTTTCAAAAATCGACAAACACCTTTTGCAAAAATTTAACACACTAATGTCTCGATTTTGACGTTTCAATGATCTAAAAAAATTCTCTAAAACAAGAAAAAAGGGTTAGAAACCAAGATTTGCAGCGTTTAACACGTTTGGTCCATGAACGTTTTAAAGAACCGAACATTGAGGATTCGATTTTTAAAACGCATAACGACTAGACTTGAAAATCTTGATTTTCTAATCTTTTCTTTGTAGAGAAATTTTTTAAAATCGTAAATTTGGCACTATTCTGCTTATGAATGATCATAATCAAGATTTTATAGGTACTTTATTAACGTTTCCTCATTTTTTTTTTATTTCGACTTGAAATCGAATGATCAAAATCCACATTTTATTATCTTTTGATTAATTTATTCATTGGTGAAAAACTAGGTGCGTAGGCAACAAGATATGGCCCACTCACCACGTAAAATAGCACCCACCCATTATTCACTCTACCAACTTCATTCTAACCTAAAATTCTGCTTGGTTGAAGAAATGTGAAGAAATTAAAGTTTAAAAATAATGCGAAACGTATTTTGTAAATCTAAAACGCTTTATTAATTACTTTATACTTCATTTTTCTCTACTCTCATGTTTAAATTACTATTTTCATGAACTGAAAAAATAAAAATAAAAACAAATGCTGAACTTCCCAAACGTACTCAAAATTCATCTAACTTTAATATTCGGTGCAAACAACTGGACATTCCTTTATAACAATAATTGAAATAATACCACGGAACCAGCACTATAACAATTTTCAAATTACAAATTTCACGAACTAAAAAAAAATATATAAAAATTCTCTCAAATTTCAAAATATACTGGACGATTCGACGTTAATTATTTCATTTAAAAATAATCCCTCGAGTACAGAGCAAATCATCATTCTAAATATGCGCTTTCTCAGAAGCAAAACACAAATTTAAAAAAAAACGATTATCAAGAATTGAAACTTTACAAAATGACTAAAAATTCATTTCATTTTACGATTCTGCAAAAATTCTTAAATGGTTCTAGTCTAGATTTCAAAACAACTCCCCGAGAACAGAGCAAATCGTTATTTTGAAGATGAGCTTTTTTAGAGACATAGAAAAACATTTGCAACTTACTTTACTCAAAATACATTCCACTTTACGTTTCCGCAACAGTCTAGAAATGCTTCTTCACTAATTTTGAAATAATCACAATTTCAAATGGTGTTACGATGTTTACTAACCGTGATCACGGTTTAAAATCACTGATATTAAAAAGTAGCAATCACAGGTAGCAACGTGATTGAAAAGTAGCACTTTTGCCTATCTCTAATTATATTTAAAAGTGTTATCGTGTATTAATTTAGTTCTATACATAATCATTTGTGTAATTTCGATTATATTTCACCGTCGACTATAACTGAGGACCAATTTGGAACTAAAATGTTACAACGTTCTGAAATTATAATATATCGGCGATAGATGTCGCCCTAATTGTTTTTCTATTCTGACGGTTACTTGATTGGTTAATAAGGGGCCAAAATTCAGAAAATTTGGTGTATTTTAAATTGATTAATAGTGCATTTAGAAAAAATATAAAGAAATATTTATATGCAGGTAGTGCCATGGCTCCTTGGCTCTATATAACGAGCCTCCCCTGCATACAGTGCAGGATTTCTTCTTCAACTTCTCTTTAGATTTTCCAATTTTATTTAAATAATCTGACAATAAGGGGTCAAATTTAGTTAGCATTTCTGCTGCCTTTAAAAATATCGTTATTTCTCCTATAGAGATTGGAACTACTTCGTCTAAAAGCAAGACATTGACTTGTTAGAAAGTTCACCATTGCAATCATTCTTTGTACAATAGCCCTCCATCGTTTTTTCTCGAATTCAAATTGTTGTTGTTGCTCTTTGTCTATGATTTTTATTTATTTAAACGGATTTTTAACTCCCTCCATTTTTGGAGACACTTAATATACTTTGCACTATTCTCATGTTCTACAAATTGGTCAGCACAATGGCGTAAGTTTTTAAAACCCGTAGTTATAATTTTAATATTTCCTTTTCCAAATAATTTAGATAGGAAATTAAATCCGCAGCTTTGTCTTTCGTTTCGCGGGCTTCGCCGGTTTCGCCGCCCCTCTAATCGCCGCCCACGTGCTATGCACGCTCTAGCCCTCCGGTAGGATCGGCCCTGTGCATTAGATTGCCATCTCGGTAACCATAAGAGATCAAGAGTCGGTTGGTTATTGCTGAATAATTTGTTAAAAATAAATTGAAAATATTCTACTACTTCCGGAGATATCCGAAAAACCGAAAAAGTCTGTTTTGGTTTTGTTTTACGACTTTATTACTGGTTATTTACTGTCAGAAATAGTATATACAGCAAAATAGATAAATATATAAATATGAATTGGTTTTAGACGCTACTGCGCGCCTCTGCCACCCCATAAGTACAAAACTGCACCAATATCTTTGGCATTTCCCAAACTATAGTCGGCGGCCCGCCACCGCTGGAAATAAATACAGGTCCTAAAATTTAAGATTCGCTATGGAATAACATTTTTTGAATTTAAATATGAAGTGTTACTGTTTCTAGACCAACACCCCCCAAGGGCAAATGATGCCCTATTCTAGTTAAGCAACTTTTACTAATGACCAGTGAATAGTTTATATTCGAAATTATACCGTGTGGTTGGTCATACATCTGAACATGAAATAGCATGCAAAATCACGTTTTTGGAAATTCCTGCTCACCAAATTTAAGTACAAGCATAAAAGTGGTACCATTGGAAAGATCCTATTTGTGGGAATTTGTTGATGCCAAATACTTGCACATTGATGCATTATTTGAGGATGAAATAGTATTTTAAATATTAAAATTTGTACTCGTAAAAATAAATGTAGGCTGTGAAACGTCAAAACAAAATATTTAGATTTTCATGTTTCCGAGCTTATTGACAATTGAAAATTTATCAGATTTGACAAGTAATTAATATTACAACATGAATTCTGTTTATACGAACGAAGAGAGAGTTTTCATCATTTAAACGTTTTGCCGGCAACAGTTTACGGAGAGTTAGGGACATATTTTCCGTACAATTTGAAGGCAGGCCAATTCCATCAATTCGGACCATACAATTTTATGTGCGAAAATTCGAAACTACGGCGAGTGTCGCAGCTGAATCTAGTAAAGGTAATAGTAATTACATACAGTTTTGTATTTAATCGCTGGTATTTAAAATAAGATTTTTCAGGCAATCGCTCTAGTCGAAACAATTCAGATTTGGAAGAAAGAGTTCTGGGACTAATAAATATAAATTCCAATTTGAGTACAAGAACCATTGCTCGCGAGTGCAATATAAATCATGCATCAGTATTACAAATACTAAAGAAACATAACTACCATCCGTATAAAGTACAATGCCACTAGGAAGTTTTACCACTTGAAGAAAGTAGACGTATATTCTGCGAAGAAATGCAAGAAAGATCAAACCAGGATCGTAACTTTGTTTCATCTATTTGTTTTACGGATGAATCAACATTTACGCTAAACAATGAACCCAATGTTCAAAATACTAGATTTTGGTCTCAAGAAAATCCAAGAATACAATTGTCTACTAGAACGCAGTACCCACAAAAAAAATAATATTTGGGCTGGGATTTTTAATAATACAATAATTGGACCATTTGAAATAAGTGGAAATTTAAATTCGGAATCATATTTGGAGCTATTGATAACTAAGATAGGCACTGCATTAGACGAAGCAGCGCGAGAAAGTCAAGAGGTTTGGTATCAGCACGACGGATGTCCAGCGCATTTTGGACTCAATGTAAGAACTTATTTAAACCAAGCATTTCAAAACCGTTGGATTCGTGATACAGCAATTCACTGGCCCGCGAGATCTCCTGATTTGGCACCGTGCGACATCTATTTGTGGGTCATCTTAAAACTAAAATTTACCCCATCGAAACCTAAATTCTTTGAGGGCTGCAATAACAGCAGAATGTGCACTTATCACGAATAGACAGTTAGAAAATGGTATAAATTCTTTCTACAATAGACTAGGGTATTGTTTAGTTGAAAACGGAGGATTGTTTGAATATCTGTTATAATGTATGTTGTTGTGAAATGAGTTTATTGTTTATTATTTTATTTTATGTATTTACATACGTTCCTTTTTGCAATAAATACTCATTCGTTGTCAGAATAGATCATCGTTTTCTTGTAAAATTATATTTTGCAGTTTCTATTCGTCGTGGCTATTGACATTAACCTTTCACAGCCTACATTTATTTTTACGAGTACAAATTTTATTATTTAAAATACTAGTTTATCCTCAAATAAAAGGCATCAACGTGCAAGTATTTGGCATCAACAAATTCCCACAAATAGGATGTTTCAAGTGATACCACTTTTATGCTTGTACATAAATTTTGTGAGCAGGAATTTCCAAAAACGTGATTTCCCATGCTATTTCCCCATGTTCAGATATATGACCAACCACACGGTATATTAACATCGTAAAACCTACGTCTGTAAGAGACGGCATGACCTACCTGGATAGTAAATGCCTCCGGTACCACACTTTCTAGTTGGACGAGGAGAAGACCCTGAAGATAGTGCTACGCATAGTACCTATCGACGTCACTGTAAAGGAGAGCCTCAGAGAAAAGGGATTGCCTGTGACTTCGGTCACAAGGATGACCTGTCGTCATGGTCCAATCGCCCTCATTTATGTCCAGGTCGAAAAGACTGATCTTAAGAACGTGGCTGGCCTTTTCATCAAGGTCGAGGCCAAACACAAGGCTTCAGGCGGCAATAAATGCCACTGCTGCATCACCTTGTTGGTGTGCGTAAAGTGCGTAGGCAAGCATCCATCTTCAGAGTTCATGGCTTCTAAAGACCCACAAGCCGTATGCACGAACTGCGACGGCACTCATGTCGCCAGCTTCCGAGGTTGCCTGGTCTTTGCAAGGTCCCAGAGGCAAATAAGTTTGATTTATTTAAGACTAATTTTGAACAATTTAACTATGATGTAATTGCCTTGTCGGAAACCTGGCTCACACATGCTCGCTCAAACCAAACGCTAACTTTAGTTGGTTACAATAAGAAAGGAGGCTTTTTATGTTAGGAATACCCTGAAGGTTACGGTCATGCATTCTGAATCACTATCTTCCATCGAACATCTCTGGATTAAAATATTATTGAATCAAAAGTCTTACATTGTATGAGTATTATACAGAGCACCAAAAGGATAATTTAAAGAATTCATTTGCCATTTTGAAAGCATAATACTACAGTTAAGTCTGCATAATGATTGTCTCACATGTTTAGGCGATTTTAACTTAAATTTATTAAATATAAACACCACAAATAGTACTTTCACCTCTTTGCTCGATACCATGTGTCTTAAACAAATCATATGTGAACCTACACGGATAACGGATTCCACTCAATCATTAATAGATCTTATTATCACTAACGATTTGTCTAATATAGGTAAGTCAGGTACGGAAAGTGTGCATGGATTATCGGATCACTTGTTGATATATTGCGAATTATCAGCACCAACAAGGACTGATGAACCCAGAACTATTAAAATCAAGGATTTCATAAATTTTAGCAATGACAGATTCCTATCTGATATTCGTATGATAAACTGGCATCAAATATTTGATATTAATGATGTTAATGATAAACTAAACTTTTTCAATCATAACCTATTAGCCGTCATTAATTTCCATGCACCACATAAGCTAATTCATACTTCAAAAAAACACTCCCCTTGGTTAACTCATACAATAAGAGAAATGATGAAAATTAGGGATAAGGCACACAATAGATACAAAAGGTCGCAAAATCCTGTGCATTTAGATTTTCATAAAAGTATGCGCAATTTAACCACCAAAGCTATACGCTCAGAACAGAAAGCTTATTTACAGTTTAGATGTGAACAAGTACAAGGAGATAAAAAACAAATATGGAAGGATTTAAGAAAGTTCAGTGTATATAGGAAAAGTAAAAATAATATTCCAGAACATTTGAAAAATGCAAATTTAATTAATGACTACTTTATCTCAGAAGTCCAACCGTTACCTAATAACCAACAAATTTTGGATTGTTATAAAAATAATACAAAGGCAGAATTCCATGTTCGCTTTACATTTTCGACTGTTACGGATTCTGAGGTATTCAATTAAAACAAGTACAACCGGAGTTGAGGACATCAATATTCAAATTATAATTATAAAACAATCTGGAAATTTATTTTGGGTTAAACATGAATTAATGATATGCGTAATGTATTCCAAGAGAGCCGGGCAGCTCTCTTGGAATACATTACGCATATCATTAATTCATGTTTAACCCAAAATAAATTTCCAGATTGTTGGAAGGAGTACCTTTCCCCAAAAGTAATACAATTACCTCACTTGCAGACCTGAGGCCAATAAATATTCTACCAATATTATCTAAGATATTAGAGAAAATTCTAGCTTAACAACTAAGGGTACACTTAAAAGATTTTGATATTTTACCTCCCCAACAATCAGGATTTCGACCTGGTTTTAGTTGTTGTAGTGCACTTAGTTGTATAATTGATGATATTGTACGATCTACGGATGCTGATAAAGTAACTGCTTTAATTCTCTTGGATTACTGCAAAGCATTTGATATGTTAAATCATCAAACTATGATTAGTATATTTAGGTACATCGGTTTAAGCTCAAATGCGATTAATATCATGGCTAGCTACTTACATAACAGGCAGCAATAGGTAATACTAGGTAATGAGATTTCTACTTCTCGTACAGTCAGTTGCGAAGTTGGGCAAGGTTTAATACTGGGACCACTCATATACGAGGTCCGGCTCTTAAATAACGAGACTGCGCGCGCAGAATGCGTACCAGAACTGTAGAGGGGGAAGCGAACACATCGTTGGAAACCTTGTGTCTACTATTCCAGTGCGAAATAACGTTTGTGTGCGTTGAGTAGTATTTATGCTATTGCGTTTGGAAGCCAGCGTGTTTTTTTTTTCACGTCGGATAAAATGTGTGACGAAAAACATGAGCAACGTATCAATCTGAAATTTCTCATAAAATTGAAAAAAAAGCCAACTGAGTGCTACAAATTGTTGAAGGAGGCTTACGGTGAGAATACTTTATCTCGTGCGCGTGTTTTCGAATGATGTAAATGATTTTCTGAAGGCCGAGAGAGCACCGAAGATGACCAACGTCCAGGCCGACCTGTCGCTGTTTCAACTCCAGAAACCGTGGCAAAAATCAGTCAAATTGTGCGTGCAGATCGTCGAACGAGCATTAGGATAATTGTTGAGACTGTAAACGCCGATAAAGAAACAGTCAGAAGAATTTTACACCATGAACTGAACATGAAAAAGTGCGAAGTTGGTACCGAAAAACTTGACCCCAGAACAAAAACGTGTCCGTCACCAGATCTGCTCAGATGTTCTTGAAAGGTTAGTGGAAGAGCCTGGATTGTTGGAAAAGGTCATCACATGCGACGAAACTTGGATTTTTCAGTATGATGTTGAAACTAAGCGGCAATCAATGCATTGGAAAACTCCAGCATCTCCGAGAATGAAAAAAGCAAGGATGTCGAAATCGAAATTCAAAGCAATGCTCATCATTTTCTTCGACATTAACGGCGTCGTCTTGACTGAATGGGTTTCAGAGGGTCAAACTGTGAACCAAACTTATTATTTGCAAGTTCTGGCAACACTGCGAGAGCGAGTTCGTAGGAGACGGCCGCAGTTATGGAAAGACAAGTCGTGGATCTTGCATCAAGACAACGCACCTGCTCATAACGCGCTGTCTGTAAAACGTTTTTTAGCCGATAAAAGCATCGCTGTGCTTGAACATGCTCCGTATTCGCCAGATTTAGTGCCCTGAAACTTTTACCTATTTCCCAAGATCAAGTGTGCCCTAAAAGGAACGCGTTTTGGGTCAATGGAGGAGGTGAAGCAGAAAACGACGGAGCTACTCAAAGCGCTCACAAAAGAAGACTTCCAGCACTGTTTCCAACAGTGGAAAAAACGAATGTTTCAGTGTGTGCAGAGGGAAGGGGAGCATATTGAAGAGGAACATTCGTTGGATCTGTAATTTTTATAATAAAGACCTTTTTTGTAACCAGTCTCGTTATTTAAGAGCCGGACCTCGTATACAATATATACTTGCTCATTACATTTGGTAATAAATCATGCTTCTTTTCATCTCTACGCGGACGACACACAATTATATGTAGCATTTGACATAAAAAATCTTAATACAGCACAAAATCAACTTAACAGTGACCTACAAGCCCTTCTTCAAAGCTCACTTTGCCATTCGCTGAAAATTAATCCAGATAAGACGCAAGTTATTCTTTTTGGCCCAAGAAGTGCCAGAGATACTGCTAAACAGAATTTAAAAATAAGTGTGAATGATAAAATTTTGCCAATTAGTGACTGTGTGAAAAACCTTAGCTTGTATATTGATTTAAACTTAAAATTTAAAGAAAACACTTCACATCTAATAAAAAGGGCATACGTGGCTTTAAAAAACTTATTTATGAATAGACACATTCTTAGTTCCAAACATACCAAACGTATGTTATGCGATACTTTAGTATTATCGAACTTTAACTATTGTGACGCGATATACAATAGCTTCTTGGATCAAGCTGATGTAGGACGTATACAGAGAATGCAAAATTCTTGCTTGCGTCTTATACAGGGTGTCCTAAATAGCGTAGGATTGCTTGGGTATCTTTCTTATTCTTAAAGCTAGAGATCTGGTTAAATGGGCAATGTTGTGCAGTTTTCTATGCTGATTCAGATTATGTTGAGAAATTTTCAAAATTCCGAGCAGTTTAGAAAATATTTAAAAAAAACTGAAAATCGCGATTTTCAAAAAAATCTAATATCTCAATAATTATTAAAGATGCGAAAAAAAGTTTTAAATAAAAGTTACTTGGTTTAATTAGGCAAACATAGAAATCAAGTCAAAATAAAATTCAAGATGGCGGTTTCCGAGATATTAATACCAACTTTCTTATTTCAAATGGCCGCCATATTTGGTTTTTACACGCATAAATAGACTTTTTTTCTCTTTTCAACGATGTACAACAACCTATGTCAAAATAAAACATAATGGATATATTAATTGTTTAAATTTTAATTTTAATTTTTTAAATTATTTTTAAAGCAAATGTAACAAAACAAAAAGAGGTAATACAACCAAGTAGTAAAATAACAATAAATTATAAAAAATGCTCAAAATGTTGACCGTTATTGGCCAAACACAATTGACAGCGTTTTACAACACTGCCAGTTACTTTTCGCAATGTGTTGCGATTGATGCCGTTTATTGCCTCTGTCACTGCTTCGCGAAGTTCATCCACATTGTTATAATTGAAGTTACTTCCATAAACGGTTGCTCGCAGGTGGTACAACACTCAAGAGCCTGCGTATTGGACGGAGGCTCGAAGGCTTGCGAAGTAGAAATTGATGATATTTCGCTTTCGCGAGTTGCACAACCAGCGCTGGGAGCGCAAAATCTTAGAGAACAATGTCTCCACAATAAAATTCTGAAGTGTTACTAAAGCCGTAAGGCGCAAACCATCTGGTCGCGCCGCGATTGATGGTGAGAGGGACCTCGCATAATCTGATGCTGAGAGGTCTGAAGCTTCTGTCGACTCACTCGAGAGGCAGTTCACTCTGAACCCAAGCGATTACGATGACTTTGAGGATGAGGTAACATCCGCTGTTAGAGCTTACATAACAACAGAGTGGACAATAGTCCCTGCCTCTAAAATCGAGGTCGATAATATCATCAAAGCACTTTCGCTTAATTGGGCCATGACGGCACCACCCCCGTCATGGTCCGTAGGGTCGGCCGTAAGGGCAGAGTAGCCATCCTAAACATTGCAAATATGTGCTTTCCAAGCGCATGGAGGCTGGCTCCAATAGTTAGCAACCTGAAGCAAGGGAAGTCTCCTAATTTCTCTCAAAACAACAAACCAATCAGCCTTCTCAGCGCTCTATGTAAAATTGCCGAGAAAATCATTCTCAAACGCTTCCGTGATCTAGCGGAAGAGCACAAAGTCATCGGATTCCCAGCATGGGTTTAAATCGGGCCTCTCAACCACTCATTAGCTGGTGAGAGTACCTGCATTCATATTAACGGGTTGGCCCATAAGAAGGACACGGTTGTGGAATTTTTCTATGTGGCCAAGGCGTTTGACAAGGTCTGGTCTGATTGCCTTGTATACAAACTAATTCTTCTCGAGTGCCCTGAGTACTTGGTGCGACTCAACCATTCCTCCATAGGGCCTCGTATACAAACTAATTCTTCTCGATTACCCTGAGTACTTGGTGCGACTCATCCATTCCTCCATAGGGCCTCGTATACAAACTAATTCTTCTCGAGTACCCTGAGTACTAGGTGCGACTCAACCATTCCTCCATAGGGCCTCGTATACAAACTAATTCTTCTCGAGTGCCCTGAGTACTTGGTGCGACTCATCCATCCCTTTATGCGACAGCGTCAGTACTGCTGTAAAGTTAATACTGCTCTCTCCTCTAGGAGACATAAAGAAGCCGGGGTTTCTCAAGGATCATGCCTCTCCCCGACTCTCTATAACATCTTTGTGAGCGATATGCCGGATTTCATTCCGATCATGACCGCTCAGTACGCTGACGATTCAGCGGTGCTGTACCAAAGTCTTCCAAATTTGATAATTCCCGCTGATCAAACTGAGAAATCGCTTCAAACCGCTATCGATTCCTATGAGGGCCAGTGAGTGGCCGTTAGCGGTAAATCCTAGCAAGAGCTTGGCTTTGCAGTTCCCACGGTCACGCTCAAAAATTCCGATTTCTCGAATTTAAAATCGGCGTCACCGATGGAACTCCGTAACTACGCCCAGAACTTGGGCCTGACCCTTAACCGACATCTGAACTGGTCTCCTTAACCGACATCTGAACTGGTCTAAGCACATTAAGTGCGCTGTGAACAAAGCACGTGTCATGCTAGCCAGCATGTTTCCAATCATAAATCCGAAGTCTAAGCTTTCCTCTCCCTATTCTGTGATGTTCAATCTGCTCCTTGATTTTGGAAATAGGTTTGTAACAACACTAAAACTTTTTTTGACAAGGTATGACGAGGGAAACGCTATCAAAAGTTTTCTAGCAATTTCCCACAGCCTGGATATTCCTGCCTGCAGCCAAAATGTTTGATGGCCTTTTTTTAAATTTCACCTTCAGCTCCTCATTGGTGCTAAGCTCGAGTAGCTCTTCTTGTAATACCACATTCGCCACTGCCGTTTCATCAAATGGATCCATGGTAGTATTTCCATCGTCCGAATATCTTCAAATATATTTTTGAAGTCATCATGCAAGGCATTTAAATGTTGAACGTCTGAATGTCCTCATCAAGACATTCTGCCTGTGACAAGTTTGTAAACTGGAAGAATTCGCGCCGACTAATATTTTGCTTTATAAATTTCAAAAAGCCGAAATTACACCCTTTGTTTTTATTAAATTTAGGGTGTCCTCTTGTAACTGCAGTTAATATCATAAAATTTTTTGATCAAATCTGTCTGTTTAAATTAATGAAATTTAAAACAACATTGGCCCCAAAATAGATCCTTGTGGAACACCTTGTTCTACCAATAGACTATCACAAATCGTATCGTTCTGCTTTAGATTTGATAATTATGACAGGAGAAGGCCACAGCTATCCGGATTAAAATTATACATATAAAATTAGCGAAGTAAAATTATAAATGATTAAAATATACATCAAGGATAAGAATGCATTTTCTTGTGTGCAATCGATAAGACATGAAATTACGCGATCGAAAGAAAAAACACCATAACATTTTTTATAGTTATCTACAGTGGCGGCTGGTGGAACATTTTGATGGTAGAGCCACTTAGCCTACAATACAATTCCTTCTTTTTAAGGGAAAACATCTAACAACTAACGATAATTGGAATTTAAAACCTTTACAGAAGCACAAGTAAGGTTGTTTCTAATTTGTTTCTTTACAGAAGCATTAAATAAATCAAATAAAAACGAAAAGCTCTAGGCAATTTGAGCAACTTCAGAATTTCAACAATTTGTTTTCTCGTGCAATTATTTCAGCCAAGGAAAGTTTTCAGATTTTTAAGGAATCTTTAGTAGAATTATATTTGAGTAAATCTACAAATTTTCCCGCTTGCGGCAATTCTTTTTTTATGTTTTCTGGGCTCTAGGAAATTGAACAACTGCAGAATTTCAACAGTTTGTGTTCTCGCGCAAACGACAATCTTTTGATCTTTATGGAATCTTGAAGTAGAATTGATTTTAAGCAAATCCAGAAAATTTCAAGTTCGTTGCAATTGTTTTTTTATATATTTTAAGCTCTGATAAAATGCAAAACTTCAGAATTTCATCCAGTTGTGTTCTCGCGGAAATAAATCGAAATCTCGTGAAAGAAAGTCTTTCGATTTTTATGGAATCTTGAAGCAGAACCGATCTTAAGCAAATCTGAAAAGTTTTTCGTTTGTGTCAATTGTTTTTATATTTTTTTAAGCTCTATGCAATTGAACAACTTTAGAATTTCAACAGTTTAAGTACTCGTGCAATTATTTTGAAATTTAGCTAAGGAAAATGTTTGGATTTTAAGGGGTATTGTAGTAGAATATATTTTGAGTATATCTGAAAATGTTTACGTTTGCGGCAATTGTATTTATATTTTTGAGCTCTAGACAAGTTAACAACTTCAGAATTTCAAGAATTTGTGTTCTTACGCAAATATTTCGAAATCTCGCGAATGACAGTCTTTTGTTTCTTATGAAATCTTGTAGTAGAATTGATCATAAGCAAATCCAGAAAAGTTTGTTGCAATATAGTAAATATTTTTTTGAGCTTTGGTAAAACCCACAAATTCAGAATTTTAGCCGGTTGTGTTTTCGCGAAAATAAATCGAAATCTCGTGAAGGAAGGTCTTTTGGATCTTTATGGAATCTTGATCTTAAGCAAATTTGAAAAGTTTCATGTTTGTGGCAATTGTTTTTATTTTTTTTTTGAGCTCTAGGCAAATAAATAACTTCAGAATTATTTGTGTTCTCGTGTAATCCGGTGAAGGCAAGTCTTCGGATTTTTGAGGAATCTTATAGAAGAATAGATTTTCAATAAATCTGGAAATTTTCACGTTTGTGGCAAATGTTTTTATATTTTTTTCAGCTCTAGGCTATTAAACAACTTTATAATGCCAACAATTTGTGTTCTAGTGCAAATATTTTAAAATCTCGTGAAGTCTTTTTATTGTTTATAGCATTTTAAAGTAGAATTGATCTTAAGCAAATCCAGAAAATTTCAAGTTTGTTCTGGAAAGTTTCACGTTTGTGGCAATTGTTTTTATATTTTTTGGGCTATGACATTTTCAAAATTTTTGAATATTTTAAAATCTCACGAGGGACAGTCTTTTGATTTTCATAGAACCCTAAAGTAGAATTCATCTTAAGTAAATCTAGACAATTTCAAGTTTATTGCAATTTTTTAAATATATTTTTGAGTTCTGATAAAACGCACAACTTCAGGATTTCAGCCAGTTGTGTTCTCGTGGAAATAAATCGAAATCTCGTGAAGGAAAGTCTTTGGATTTTTATGGAATCTTGAAGCATAATTGATCTTAGCCAAATCTGGAAAGTTTCACGGTTGTGGCAATTGTTTTTATATTTTTTTTGAGCTCTAGACAATTGAACTATTTCAAAATTTAAACAATTTGTGTTCTAGTGCAATTATTTTAAAATCTAGTGAAGGAAAGTCTTATTTTTGAGGAATGTTATAGTACAATTTATCTTAGGCAAATACAGAAAATTTTAACTTTGTTGCAATTTTTTTTAATATTGTTTTGAGCTTTGATAAAGCGCACAACTTCCGAATTTCAGCCAGTTGTGTTCTCGAAATAAATCGAAATCTCGTGAAGGACAGTGTTTGGATTTTGATGGGATCTTGAAGCAGAATCGATCTTAGCCAAATCTGTAAAGTTTCAAGTTTGTGGCAATTGTTTTTATATTTTTTTGAGCTCTAGGCAATTGAACTACATATTTCAAAATAAACAATTTGTATTCTAGTGCAAATATTTTGAAATTTAGGCAAAGAATTTTGAGGAATATTGTAGTAGAATTAATTTTGAGTAAGTTTGGAAATTTTCACGTTTGTAGCAATTTTTTTTGTTCCAGAAAATTCAGAATTTTAAAAATTCTCATGCAATTATTTTGACAATCAGTGAAGGGAAGTCTTCGGATTTTTGAGGAATCTTACAGTAGAATTAAATTTGAGTAAATTTGGAAAATTTCACGTTTGTTGCAAATGTTATTATAATTTTTTAAGCTCTGGGCAATTGAACAACTTCATAATGCGAACAATTTGTGATCTTGTACAATTATTTTGAAATTCAGCGAAAGAAAATCTTCGGATTTAGAATAATTTAAAAATCCTTGCTAAGCTTGAAATTAGTGGTAGTGCCATCCTCGGATCTACATAACGAGCCGCCCCTGTGGTTGATACAAATTTATTTAATACAAGTATTACATGTTTTATTGTATATTTATTCCTCAATTTATCTAAAACTACCCTTGTACATGTAATGGAATAGGTAACAAATGATATCCCTTATTTTGCCCATTACAATTTTCCTGCTTATTGTATACAGAATAATATGTGCTAATTCTCAACCAACGGCAGTTATATAGCATGAAAATAATTATATTTACTTTTAATCAGTACGTAAGTAAAAATTCGGAGGTCGGATAACGAAAAAAATTGTCCAAAATACGATTTTAATACTTGTTTCCTGTATGAGCGTTTGTCATCTTTGTCTTTACGTAGGTTACAATAATAATTCCTCTCCATCTGCATTTGTTAAAGTCCTTTGGAGTAATTTCATGCACAATATATCTTGTATGAATGGATAAACACGATCATTAACATTCCCGGTTATATCTTGTGAAATCATTGCATTTACGAATTTTTGTGAAAATGAGTGCATTTACGAAATCCAATGTTCACGAGCATTAAGTAAATGTTTAAAATAAAAGAAAAAAACATATTGAATTTTGCACGTTTTAAATTGTGCATCGCCGCAACAAAAGGTTAAGCGCCAAAAAATATTAAATGTGTGAAACGGATCGGGTGCTGGTGGTTGAAATGTTGGGCAGTGGAGCGTGCGGAAAGAGATAAAACTAGTTGGAAGACTTGACGTAGAAGAGAGATAAACAAAGTAGACTTATTCCGACCGACAACTGCACAATAAGATTAGTCACACACAAATACCTGCTCCGGCCAACAAAAGAGAGAAATTCGATTTGTTATTTTTATTTCAACTCCGCTCCCCCAACATTTGCCCCTTGTACGAGACTCTTTTTTTACCTGTCGTGTGTGATTTTTTTTAGTATCATTTCCCCATCTTTGAATGCACGAAACTTTCAATTATAAATCTGGGAATGTATTAGGATTTTTTTTTCATTTCCCTAACAGTTATCTTTGAATTCACGAAACTTTCAATTGCAAATCTCGGAATGTTTTATGGCAAATTTTGTGTAATTTTTAAATGGGTTACGAAATTATCTCGTGACTCAACACAAAATGCAAAATTTTTCGTTGAAATTTCCCATTCGAAAAATATCACTATTATAATACTTTCTCCAACATCGTACGAAGAAAGAAAGAATAAGAGTAAATTCGAAGATTTTAAAATCGCGATTTTGATTTTGAACTCGGTGTTCGATTTTGATGATTCTAACGTCAAATTGTGCAGAATCTAGTGCAATTTAAAAACTTGCATGCAAATGTTTTCGTGAAATTAACGCAAAGCGTTCATATTGCACGTCTTCATTGCCCGAAGATTTAAAATTGCGATTTTGCTTTGAAATTGCACGACGGCGAAACGCAGTGTCCGATCTTGATGATTTTAACGACAAAATGTGGAAAATTTAGTTCAATTTACAAACAGCTTAATAAATATTTTTTCTACTTTAGATTAATAATCGACTTATTGTTATATAAAAAATTGTGATGTGGCCATCATGTTACTTTCTCCGACTTGATGGTATCATAGCCATCTATATTTACGTTTTCATGGTTTATTGAAATCATATTTTCAATGTACATCGAGCGTTGCGTAAACTCGGATGAAACTGACGTTTAAAACGTCAAAATTATGAAACATGGAAAAATTATACTTGAAGTACAAGAAAACGAAATGTAGCCTGAATATATGAATATTCAACCTGTTCGTTAATCTGCAAGCAAATTGTTGTTTATACTTCAAATTCAAAAACTCGGTTTACTCAAAAACTAACGCGATTTCGAAAAAACTTATGTTTATTTTGGCATTCTCTACAATTATCGTTCACACAAATTTGCTGTAACTATTATCGTTTCATAATTATAAACCAAAAATTGAAGAAAAATTACTATTTTTTTTTCTCGAATAGCAATGATTTTATGGAAAATATTTTCAAGCAAAATATGTTCATTTCTTTGTTGTCTTCAATGTTTGTTTAAATTTTTTTGTGATATTTTTCATATTTAAGAAAATGTTGACAAAAAACAAAAAACACTTAAACGTCCACTTCCGGTGTACGAAATTTCACCAAAAGCTTTTTAGTTCTTCAGATTATCAAATAAGACGTATGTTCAAAGTTTCATATCAATTGCTCTATTCGTTTTTGAGATACAGCGCACATAGACAGACACATACACACACACAGACACAATTTTTTTTTTCCAGAAATTGATGAAATGGCATCTAGGGACCCCAAAACGGATATTTCCGTAAAAATTTTTTGAAAAAACAATCACGATCACAATACTTTCTCGTACTTCGTAACGGAGAAAGTAAAAAATGGTAAAACAATGAGATTTTCTATTTTACAGTTTTTGCTCATTGTTTAATTATTTTTGGTGAAATTTTAGTTGTCACGATTGGCAGTACTTAAACGTGACAGGTGTCGACATCAAAATGTAAAATTTCTGTTAAAGATCATTTATAGGAAAATTTCTTGCTGAAATAAGCATCCAATTAAATCGATAATTCTGAGTCCGGTGTGCAAAAATAACTAATCAACATAAACTTACACCGAAATCACCTTATAGGAGCTTATCCCCGCGATATTATGACGTTGCTAAGCAAAATAAACACTTGAACATATTAATTCAATATGGTTAGTAATCATTACATCGAAATGTCAAGTTCACGGTTTGGCAATGAAGATGCTCGAGAACCAACGACGCCTCGCACCGAAAGCGGGTGCCAACCCCCTCAGCCCCGGAGCGCCCTTAACTGGTAATTATTGAATTTTTAATAAATATTGTTGAATAATTTACTTGCAAGAAATGTTCGAACCGAATATCCCTCGGACATTGATAAATACTCATAATTGTTGAAGTTTCCTCAAGCACGTTGCTTTTAAGTAACAACCCTCCGCCTACGGCATCGGGTTGTTATTAAGCAACGTGCTTTCGGAAACTTATTAAATTATTTCGTATTATCAATGTCCTTGGGATATTACAACTGATAAATACATATGTTAAATATTAAATTCGTTCGAAACAAAAAAAAATGTTTTTTTCAGTGCTGCCACACGTTGTAGATAAAACACACTACGTTCAAGTATATATTTTATTTTAGAAATAAATCCTTAACTAAAATCAAAGTAGAAAAAATAGTATGTTATAAAGGGTCTTCCAATAAGGACGCTCTATTTTTAGATGCAATTAAAACAAGTTGTGTGTGAAATATCTATGAATTTTTTTTATTTGAAAGAATAATTAATGACAAGTGAGGAATATAACGTCATTCAGATGGTGGCACGTATTCGGGAGGTCCCATTTTCGATGATTTTGTCACATAAATCTGGTTGGATGGCGTTTGTTATGTTGACTTTAAGGGCATCAATTGCTTGCGGTTTATTCGCACAGACCTGCAATTTAAGATGGTTAGTTCACCTCGCCAGCGTGCGAGATAACCACGCCCTCAAATCGCTCGTACAGAATGTCCATCGTGGCATGCGCTATGTGGCACGTTGCGCCATCCTGCTGGAACCACATATCGTGGGTATATACGCCATACAGCTCAGGCCACAAGAAGTTACTTTTCATCGATCTGCAGCGTTCGCCATTGACGGTTATGGCAACGTCAGTTTCGATTTAGAAGATCAAAATCCTAACCAAACATGAACTTTTACGGGATACATTTTGTGCTGGTGTATCTTGTGCAGTTCACGATAATTTATAGGATAAATACATATGTAAAATATTAAATTCGTTCGAAATAAAAAATTGTTTTTTCAGTGCTGCCACACGTTACAGATAAAACACACTACGTTCAAGTATATATTTTATTTTAGAAATAAATCCTTAACTAAAATCAAAGTAGAAAAAATAGTATATTATAAAGGGTCTTCCTATAAGGACGCTCTATATTTAGAGGTAATTAAAACAAGTTGTGCGTGAAAAATCTACTAATTTTTTTTTATTTGTAAGAATAATTAATGGCAAGTGAGAAATATAACGTCATTCAAATGGTGACACGTATTCGGGAGGTCCAATTTTCGATGACTTTGTCACATAAATCTGGGTCGATGGCGTTCGTTATGTTGACTTTAAGGGCATCAATTGTTTGCGGTTTATTCTAATAGACCTGCAATTTAAGATACCCCCAAATGAAGAAGTCTAAAGGCGTTAAACCGCACGATCTCGGTGGTTAGTTCACGTCGCCGCGTGAGATAACCATGCCCTCAAATCGCTCGTGCAGAATGTCCATCGTGGCACGTTGCGCCTTCCTGTTGGAACCACATATCGTCGGTATCCACACCATCCAATTCAGGCCACAAGAAGTATCTTTTCATCGATCTGCAGCCAAATATGAACTTTCTCGGGATGCATTTTGTGCTAGTGTATCTCGTGCGGATTGGTATAGCTCAAATAGAACAATTTTGCTTGTTCACATATCTATTGATCTAAAAAATGGGCCTAGTCGCTAAAGATGATATTTTTGGCGAAATTTGGGTCAACTTCCAACTGTTCCAGATCAATCAGCGAACACGCGGCGTTATCTATGGTCGTTTTCCTCGGTCAATTGGATTTTATATGAGTGCAGACCCAAGTCCCGACACAAAATTCGTCAAGTTGAAGTCGCAGAGAGGCCAAGACGAAAAATGCCTCAGGTTTTCCACGTACAGCAACAATGTTTTCAACAGACCTAGCGTTTTTGTGGTGTACGGGTATTGGTTGATTATTTATCAAACCGGTTGACTCAAATTTGGCCACCAAACGACGAATAGTCGACTCGCCAGGTCGGTTGTAGCGAGGATAATAATCACGTAATGTACGGAACGTTTCTCGAATGGAGCACTGATTATGAAAATAGAATTTGATGATTTGCACAAGTTGTTCAACGCTATAACCTTCCATGGGGATTTGCCATACACTACAGATTTACAGATGTTGCTTTAACAACATGGCTGCTATAACCTAACAAGTTCGAGAGTTCTGTGGAAAGAGGCTTTACTTGTTTAATAAAAAACATTGTGGGGCTCTCGTTCCATTGGAGCACTCCGCGCTGCTCCAATCCCACTCGTGCCACAATTTACCCTCTCATTAAAGTTGTATAATAATGATAAATTAATTTCTCACTTAACCCGTGGTGAAACATAATTATATAATTTGATTAATTAAAACACTTGGTTTTTTTTCACTGCTTTCAAAGCAGTGAAACAAAACCAAGTGTTTTAATTAATCAAAAGTTGTATAATAATGTACTATTGTGAAATCAACACAAAACGTCAAAATTCAAACGATTTAAAATTGCGATTTTATTGTTTGCAATTGTACAATTGCCGCACGTGTTAATCGTAAGAACTAAAGAGCGTTTGGTAAATCCAGTGAAAACCGGAAGTGAGTGTTTATCTTTTTTTACCAAAAAAACATCTAAATATGATATATATTACAAAATTCTTTATATAAACTATGGAGGACCTGCACATATTTTGTTAATAAATACATTTTATAAACTTTTTGATTTCTGGGAAAAAATTAAAAGTAGAAAATTTTTCATTGTTTCGTTCATAATTATGAAACGCTGACAGTTACATCAAACCTATTCAAACAAAAATCGTAGAAAATTCTATAATAAATAACTTACAAAGAATAAGTTTTTTTTTTCGAAATCTCCTTAGTTTAAAAAAGAAAATCGATAAATATCTAAAAAAATATGTGGCTATCATGCTACTTTCTCCGATTTAGTTGGTATTTTAAATGTACATCAAGCGTATTGAAGGATAGTATCAAATTGACGTTTGAAACGACAAAATTATAACAGATGAAAGCGACAAATTATCTTTAAAATTCTAAACATGTTTACTGTCAGTTTACTCAAAAACTAAACGGATAACGAAAAAACTTATTGTTTATAAGTTGTTTATTTTGGCATTCTCTATAATTACTATTCATATAAATTTGATGTAACTATCATCGTTTCCTAAGTATAAACCAAAAACAACAAACAAATTTAATACCATTTTTTTTCAAAAACAAACATTTTAAGAAAAAATATTTTCAAACAAAAACATTTCTTTGTTCTCTTCAAGATTTTTTACTTTCTCCGTTACGAGATACGAGAAAGTATTGTGATCATGAATAAAAAAAAAAATACGGAAATATCCGTTTTGGGGTCCCTAGATGCTATTTCAACAATTTCTGGATTTTTTTTTGTGTCTGTGTGTATGTTTGTGTGCGCTGTATCTCAAAAACTAATAAAGCAATTGATATGAAACTTTAAACATACGTCTTATTTGATAATCTAAAGAACTGAAAAGCTTTTGGTAAAATTTCGTACACCAGATGTGGGTGTTTACTTTAACTGTTTTTTGTTTTTTGCCAATATTTTCTTAAATATGAAAATTATTATAAAAACATTTAAATAAACATTGAAGACAATAAAGAAATGAACATCTTTTGCTTGAAAATATTTTTCATAAAATCATTGCTATTCGAGAAAAAAAATTATTAATTTTTTTTTAATTTTTGGTTTATAATTGAGGAGTTGAACTGCAAAACTCAACTAACCCAATTTTGGGCCAAAATGAGCTTGGTATCAATTCTTACTGTCCAAACATAGATAAATCCGAATCTGTGTGAATTACCTTTTAAAACGCAACAAATCATATTTAAAAATGCGGCTAAACATTCATTTTTTTTAAGCAACAAATAGACTTCCTAACGTTTTTCGCGGTTTCTGAACAAATTATAAAAGTGGATTTGTTGAGTTTTGCAGTTCAACTCCTCAATTATGAAACGATAATAGTTGCAGCAAATTTATGTGAATAATAATTGTGAATAGAATGCCAAAATGAACAACTTCTAAAGAATAAGTTTTTGTCGAAATCTCGTTTGTTTTTGAGTAAACCGAGATTTTGAATTTGAAGTATAATTTTTCGATCTTTCATAATTTTGACGTCTGTTTCATTCGAGTTTACGCAACGCTCGATGTACGTTTGAAATATGATTTTAATTGAAAATAGTCGGAAAAAGTAACATGATGGCCACATCACCATTTTTTTTTAAATGTTTTTGTAGTATTTTTATACTTAAAAAATTATCGGAGAAAAACAAAAAAAAACGATTAAGGTAAACACCCACTTCCGATGTACGAAATTTTACCAAACATTTTTCAGTTCTTCGGATTATCAAATGGGGCTTATGATAAATTAGATAAAGAGGAAAGTAGCCTGAATATATGAATATTCAAACTGTTCGTAATTAAGTCTTATTAGGACTACTAACAAATAACTTATTGAAACAACTACTTGCCTGGTTAATGCCACGTCGGATATTGAAATGTTCAAAATTTCATATTAATTCATTTCGAAGTTTTTGAGATGCAGCGCACACAGGCAGACAGACAGACATACATCTTAATAAGAATGCATATTGAAAAAATGGCGATGCGGCTAACATGTTACTTTCTCCAATCAAATTCTAATAGTCAGTTTACTGAAAATCTAAAGACATTTCGAAAAAAAAACTTGTTTATAAGTTGTCCATTTTGGTATTCTTTGCAATTATGGTTTATCTAAAAAAACTAAATAAACAGGGTGGTTTGATTTTTTTTCTGGAATGATAAAGCCCAATTATGTCCCTATAATGCTTTTAAAGTTCGAAGTCTGCATTTAAGTGAACTTTTGAAAAATCAAAACTTTTTTGATATTTGAGCATTGAAAATCGCAACGCCCAATTACTCCCCAATACTGCAATTATATATGGAAGTTTGTATGTACGTCAGTTTTTGAAAAATCAATACTTTTTCGATTTTTGAGCTTTAAAAATGGTTATTCTTGCGTTTGATTTTGATTATCTTGAAAACTAAATAATTAACATGCTCTTATTTGTTACTAATCTTAAAGCCCAATGATTCCCAATAACGTTATTAAAGTTCTAAGTTTGCATTTAAGTTAGTTTAAAGCAAAATCAATACTTATTCCATATTTGAACAATGAAAATCAAAATTCTTATATTATCTAGAAAACTAAATAATTAAAGTTATTTGATATTTCTGAGACATTATAGCCCAATTATTCCCTAATAATGCTCTAGTTGAAACATAAATTTTGGGTTTGAAGGCGATTATCTAAAAAATTAGGTCCTCAACGAGCATATTTTTTAAAATTACCAATTTTGTGTAAGTTTGGACTCTGCAATTGTTTAATAAAGCATTTTCGATTTTCAATCGCAAGAATTTGCCATTCTTGCATCGATCGTGATTATCTGAAAAACGAAATGATTGACATGCTTTGATTTTTCGATAGTATTAAAGCCAAATTATTCCGAAATAATACTGTATAAGTTGGAAGTCTGCAGTTCTTTTGGTTTTTTGAAAAATCAACGCTTTTTCGATTTTTAAGCATTGAAAATGGCCATTAATGGGTTTGATTTTAATTATCTAGAAAACTAAATAATGTTAATTTTTGACCTTTTGGAACATTAAAGTTCAATTATTCCTCAATAATGCTGTTAAAGTTGGAAGTTTGAATTTAAGTCAGTTTTTGAAAAATCAATATTTTTTCGATTTTTGAGAGATGAAAATTGTCAATTTTGAGTTTAAAGGCAATTATCTAAAAACTGTATCCTTAACGGGCATCGATATGATTTTATATTAAAGCCCTACCATTGGTTACCAATTTTGTGAAAGTTTGAACTCTGCATTTGTTTTGGTTTTGAATGGTTCTTCGATTTTCAAGCGTTAAAAATTGCCATTCTTTGATTGCTCGTGATTATCTGAAATTATTCCGAAATAATACTGTAAAAGTAGAAAGTCTGCATTTCTTTTGGTTTTAAAAAAACCAACGCTTTTTCGATTTTCAGGCATTGAAAATGCCCATTTTCGTGTTTAATGGAGATTTAATGAAAAGCAAGGTAAATAAAGTGTGGATTTTTCTTGAATATTCAAGCCTGATGATTTCGGAATGAATCTGTTCAAATTAAAAGTCTGTAAATGTTTTGAGTTTAAAAAAATCAACGCATGTTTAATATTCGAACGCTTAAATAGTATATTGTACAACGAGCATATAATGACTCCACTCGCCTACGGCTTATTCTGCAAACATCGTTCTCGTGATTAATAGCCATTATATGCGAAAATCAAAATCCAAAAAAAAAAGAAAACAAAATCAAAACCTAAATTAAAATCGAAATTAAAGTTATGATTACAATTACAAGTGAAAAAAAAATCAGTATTAAACAGGGTGAACAAAATATTATCATAAATCGCGTTCTGTGAATTAAAGCACGAATGAGCGTGTTTAATAACTATATCAAACACGCAAATGCGTGCTTAATGAAATTGAGTGTCAAATGTACACCATTAATGCTGCCCATAAAATTATATAATGCGCACATTATAACATTTTCGTGAACAAAATGCTTTTTTGAAGTGATTATCTGGAAAACTAAATGATTTTTCTAGAATTTCGAATTTTAATAATTTCTGAATAATGCTGTAAAAGTTGGTCAGGTTTTAAAAAATCAACACTTCTTAAATTTCTGAGCTTTGAAAATGGCCATTTTTGGCGATTGTCTCATTTTACTTTCTCTGATATGATGGTATCGAAGTTATTTCTATTTACATCGTTTATTTTCAGTTTAAATCATATTTACACTTCTGTGCAATAAAATTAAGCACACAATATTTGTTATAGTTTAAAGTGGACTTCCTGGTTACGAAAATATATAAATTTGTCAATTTCCTTAATCTCAAAATGCCGCTTCATTTAGACAACAATTCAAAAATTCGAATTATAATTAAAATAGAAGATGGTTTTTAGTCTTAGTTTAGACTTTTTAATCAAGGCGTTATTTTGAAGTTATGGTGTTTTATCATTTATTGAAAATGTCGCAGACCCGAATTATACAACTAGAATATTGTAAAAAAATACTCATAAGACTTGTGCTTAATTTTATTGCAGAGAAGTGTACATCGAGCGTTGTGTAAACTCGGATGAAACTGACGTTTAAAACGTCAAAATTATGAAAGATGAAAATGACAAATTATACTTCAAATTCTAATAGTCAGCTTACTCAAAAACAAAACGGATTTCGAAAAAAACTTATGCTTTATAAGCTGTTTATTTTGGCGTTCTCTTCAATTATTATTCACATAAATTTGCTGTAATTATTATCGATTCATAATTATAAGATAAATATGAAAAAAAAATGGTGACGTGGCCATCTTGGAAATTTAACTAAAAGCTTTTCAGTTCAGATTGTCAAATAAGACTCATTTTTTTTCCAAAAATTGTTTAAATGACATCTAGGGACCCCAAAAACGGATATTTCCGTAAAGAAAATGAAAAAAATTCACGATCACAATACTTTCTCGTATTTCGTAACGGAGAAAGTAAAAAATCCTTTTATACCATCAAATCGTAGAAAGTATCATCCTCGCCACATCACAACTTTTCAAATAAATTTATAGGCTCGAATTCGGACTTTACATTCGTGTTCAAAAGACCTAGGCGGCTTTGCATGCACGGAATTCTTGAGATAAAATGATATTATTTTTGGCATGCGTTATAATAATAATAATTATTTATTTCAGTAACCCAGTTACAGGGAAAATACAAAATAGAGATAAAGTATAACATAAATACTTAAAATTAAAATTAATCTAAAGATAACTACAATAACTAACTAAACCGTGATAATATTAATAATCTTTTTTTTTATAAAAAAGGAGAAACACAGAAGTTACAGTAATTTCTGTAATAATGCGGAAAATTCACTTAAACTATTTCCAAAGATATCAACAGAATAATGGATAGAATTGTAAAGCCGTTTCATGGAGATCAATGGTGAATTATGGTGCGCATTTGTCTTGCAGATATAATTACGAAATAATGGCGAATTTTTGTAATTATGCATCAACAAAGATAAAATCAATTTATCCCAAGAAAAGTTACTCCTAGCTGAATACTCTCTGTGCATGTAAAACCAGCCCTTAGTCGCTTAAGACAATTTAGACGCAGACTGGAACCGCTTGCTAATAATTAATGCATCAATCGTTTTTTTTTTAAGTTAAAGCACGATTTTGTGAATATATTTTATAAGAATAAACAATCAAATTTAATGTATGTTGACAATGATCAAATTCAATCATAATAATATTCGCACATATGAAAACCGTTACTAACACTCAATTAATTTCATTTAAACACATCTTCCAAGAACCAATTTAGATATTCAGCAAGTATAACAGAGAAAATATGTTATTTCACTTAACAAAGACGATCCGACCGTGTTTTCGTAACCAAAACCGAAAACGGACCATGTGCACAGGAAGCCCAAGTACGACGATTTAACGATTCGAAAACGTATCGAATGTCGTTTGCTAGAAAAGCAATAACATCTTGAACGTTACGGAGAAGAAGGTCAAAAGTAATTTGGTAAAGCGGTCGAATCAGTGCTGGTAAAGATTTCCATAAAGAGACCCCAAACAGTTTAGGTACGGTTTCCGCCAAAACATAATTTATGGTCATCCGCATTATTCCTCATGGTGCCCATATTCTTATGCATATCATTACAGAACGAATATCGACCTTATGGTGAACGCCTCGGGAATTTTACGCTTCATTATCAAGAAAATACTTTTCGGGAGAGACTTTTATAACTTGATTTGTTTCGTAATTATAAACTATGTTCATATCTAAATATTCCGTCTGTTTAATTAGCATATACTGGTTTTCTTGTTTATTAATATTATTATTGTTATTACTAGCGGGAATGTGTATTTCATCAACGAATTATCTCGCGCCGTGCGATAATTGCCTTAATTGTGAGATTGTTATTAACAACAATCTAAATATGTTAATAATGTAGTTTAATAAATTATTTTAATAAATAGATGTGAGTACTTACAAATTCTCATGTGAAACGAAACATATTTCTTCTTGAAACATATTTGTTGCATTGTCTCGTCGGTTTTTTTATTCCCACATTAGACGAATTTCTTCTATAAACAATTGCTACATTCGTTTTATTACTCGGCTCAAATATTGAATATTGTTGCATTGAGTTATAAAAAATAATTTAAAATAAAACGGAGCATGTGGCGCTCATAAACCCGCATTTCAGCGCAAATATTACTGTTACAAAAATTTAAACTAAACTTTAAATAAAGATGAAAAGTACCCTGAATATATAAACTTGTTCGTAACTCTACAAAATTAAGTCTTACATTAATAAAAAATGGTGATGTGGCCATCATGTTACTTTCTCCGATTTGATAGTATCATTTATATTTACTTTTTCATGGGTTTATTTTCAATTGAAATCATATTTTAAATGTACATTGAGCGTTGTGTAAACTCGGATGAAACTGACGTTTAAAACGTCAAAATTATGAAAACTGAAAATGACAAATTATACTCCGAATTCTAATCATCTTTATCGTCAGTCACAATTGTTTTTTCCAGAAATTTTTGAAATCGCCCTTAGGGACCTCAAAACGGATATTTCGTAGAAAAAAAATTTGAAAAGATTTCACGATCACAAATGGTCAAAAATTCGCTCATAATTCAGGTTAAAAAATACTAAAAGCAAAAACATGAAAATTTCAAGTAAAAGAAAAATAATTTTCCATTTCCAACCCCAAAAATAAATCAAAATTAGCTCAAAATAACCTTCCGACTATAAGTTCGAAAATAATGGCCCAAAAATAAAAAATACACTCGTGAAAAAAACAATAATTCCGGTTAAATGATCTATAAAGAGCAAAATATTCGACCAAAAAACTCGAAAATACCAGAAAATTCCCATCAATAATACAGGTTAAAAAGTATAAAATATAAGCCAAAAAAAAATGCGACCTAAAATCATCAAAAAATCTAACAAAAAAATTCGGACCAAATTGCAAATTTTAACAAATAAATAAAAAAATTAGGTAAAAATATAGGAAATTTAGTCCAAAGGTTCAAAAATGTAGACGAAAGAAATCGAAATTACAGGTAAAAATAAAAAATCAACAATTTATCGTACATTTTGTTTTTTTTTTCCAGAATTTTTTTAAATCGCGTTTAGGGACCTCAAAACGAATATTTCGTAAAATGCAATTTAAAAAATTTTCGCGATCACAAATTCGCTCATGAAAATCAATAATTCAGGGTAAAAAATCTAAAATATGGGGCAAAAAATCAAAAAATTTCACAAGTAAATCGAATTTAAGCCAAAATAAGAAATACCTATTAGAGCCAAATTAAAGAAGATTTAAATATTGTTTTCCCATCAGAATACCTACAAACCGGTTTCGACCTTTCATGTCTCATCAGTGCAGTTAGTTGCTGATGGGGAAACGAAAATTACTATTGGAATATAAATATTCGAAACAATATTAACTGTAGAAACTCCAAAGGGGCGGAATCTATTGTCTGAATGTAGTACTGAAAAAAAGAAAATTTAGGCAGAAAAAATAAAAAATAATGCAAAGCAAAAAAATGAAAATTTCAAGTTAAAGAAAAATAATTTTGCACTTTCATCCCCAAAAATAACTTAAAATTAATTTCCGACTAGAAATTCGAAACTAACACGCATAAAAACAATCATTCCGGCTGAATCGTCTAAACTGAAGAGCAAAATATCAAAACCTTGGACCAACAAACTCTAAAATAACAGAAAATTCAAAAATTCCCTGTAATAATAATACAGGTTTAAAAATATAAGATATGCGACAAAAAATCAACCAACTAAAAAAATGAGGACCAAATCGCAAATTTTAACAAATAAATAAAAAAATGGTGATGAGGCCATCATGTTACTTTCTCCGATTTGATGGTTTTCGATGTACATCGAGCGTTTTGTAGAACTGGATGAAACTGACGTTTAAAACGTCAAAATTATGAAATATGAAAATGATAAATTTTACTTTAAATACTAATGGTCAGTTTACTCAAGAACTAAAGAGATTTCGAAAAATCTTATTGTTTATGAGTTGTTCATTTTAGCATTCTCTATAATGAGAACAGAGTGTGAAGTTTTGAAAAACATGTAATAATTTTAGTGACTTGGAAAAATATAAAACCAATTGACAACAAGGATAAAAAATTCAGGATAGTTTATATCGATTTTCTCTGAAACTATCAATGATACAAAAAAAAATGTTTGGACGGGAACATAATGCAGTGACAGAGTGACATAGTGACCTTGGTTTGACCTTGTGACATCTACGTAAGGTCAGTTGAAATTCAAAGTGCGCGCTGTATTTCAAAAACTAATCCAGGAATTAACATGAAACTGTCTTATTTGATAATCCCAAGAAAATAAAAGCTTTTGGGAAAATTTCGTGCACCGGAAGTGGGTGTTTACCTCAACCGTTTTTTGTTTCTTGTCGATAATTTTTTAAATATGAAATATTACAAAAGTATTTTAACAAATATTAAAATTAACAAAGAAATGAACATCTTTTGTTTAAAAATATTTTTCATAAAAAAATTTTTTTCGAAATTTTATTTTATTTTTCTTTATAAGTTATGTTTGTTCGAATTTCTAATGAGCTTTTAAATATCTATGTTTATCAATCTCGATTAATCCGATTTCTGAGGGATTGAAGGCACAATAATTTGAATCGTCAGGATAAAAGTGGAATTGGCAGGTTTCTAAATCTGTATATAGCTGAGATGTATATACAATGTATAAGAGGGGGCTAATATGGCACCTTTTGGCACATCATTTAAATGTTTCAATTTTTCCGATTCAATTCCGCTGCAGACATTTTTTTTAATTTCTATCCATGAGAAAAGATTTAATAAATGACGTGGCGCCCTCGTTGAAACCTAGATAGTGAAGCATGCCAAGTAATAAATCGTGATTTATTAGTAATAGTAATAGTATTTATTGGTGCTAACACATATGTTTACACAGGTCTTAGATAGAAAAAAATAAATTACACAAAGTTACTAAAAGTAAATAAGTACTGGCGCATAATCGACAGTTCACGTAAAATTATATGCTAAATATTCTTCCCATGAATAAAAAGCGAACTTAATTAGGAATGACTTAATTTTTATTTTATATGTTTTTAGAGACAAGTTCTTAAATTCTAGAGGCAGTTTATTGTAAAACTGAATCTCATAGTAGTTAGGTCCGGTTTGTGGGCGATTTAATCTTAAAAATTTAGGGCATAAGTTGAACTTAGCCCTGGTGTTATGTTCGTGTTTATATCCAATTTGAGCAGTCAAGTAGTCATTGAGATGTTTTTTAACGTGAATGAGACATTCAAGAATATATGCGCAAGGGAGAGTTAGTATTTTATGTTCGATGAATTTCTGCCTGCAATCTTCCCTATAACCAACGTTCGACAGAATCCTGATGGCTCGTCTCTGCAATGCAAATAATCGGTGTCGGATAGACGAATGGCCCCAAATTAGTATTCCATACACCATGTGAGAATGGCAAAGCGAAAAATAAGCTGTGCGCAAAGTCTGGTAAGACACATTAGAGTTTAAAATTCTCAATAAGAAAATACTTTTGTTTATTTTATTAGATGCTTCTTCGCCCTGCCTATCCCACAGGAGTAGATGGTCAATAAATATTCCTAGGAATTTTACAGAGACGGTACCGATCGGGTCGGCGGCATGCCTAAGTGTAAACATTAAATGTTCGGTTTTCCTACTGTTTAGTTTGAGGCCGTTGACACAAAACCAATCATTTGCCATTGACTGAGAACTTTCACTCGCTATTAAAGTGCTATTCAGAGCATTTGATGCAGATATCAAAGTCGTATCATCTGCAAATTGGACTACATCTGCATAATGAATATAATTGGAAAAGTCATTGGTATATATTAAAAATAACAATGGTCCGAGTGTGGACCCTTGTGGTACACCATGGTCTATTGGTAAATTCTCCGATGTCTCCCCTTTAAAGAACACTGATTGTTTTCTATTTGTGAGATAGGACATGATAAGTCGACAACTGCTAGGGTCAAAGTTATAAGCGTATAACTTCCGCAAAAGTAAGCAGTGGGATACGCAATCAAAGGCCTTGGATAGGTCGATAAATGAGGCAATAGCAAAATTTCCCTGTTCATAGCAGTCGATGATTTTATCCACCAGATCCGCTACGGCAGCAACGGTAGATTTTCCCGGCCTGAATCCATATTGGTTTTTGCTAAATAGGTTGTTATTTTCAAAGAAAGATAAAATTTGATTATATAGAATTTTTTCGATAATTTTAGAAAATGCTGGAATCAATGAGATTGGGCGATAATCATCCAATTTATTTATATCTCCTTTTTTGAATATTGGAACAACTTTAGATATTTTAAGCACATCGGGAAAATTACCGCTGCCTATGATAGCATGTATTAATTTTGTTAGCGGTTCAATTAGAACGTCGATAGCACTTTTAATAAGGGAAATGGAGAGACCATATATGTCCGTGCTGCAGTTATTTTTGATGCTTTGTATTGCGTCTCTCACCGTTACACAAGAGACCGGAATAAATTCAAAAAATGGTAAATTGTTTGGTATAGAATTGTTGACTAATATGACTGGATCTATGTCACACCTAGGGATGGTACTTAAAATTTCATTTGCTATGTTTGTAAAGTAAGTATTAAAGTCGCTTGCAGAAATATCGGGGGTGGTTATATTTTGAGCCTTGCTGCTCCGCCTATTATTAATGAGAGACCACATAGCTTTGGGTACATTTGATGAATTATTAATATAATTATCATTAGCTACTCGTTTAGCAGAAATAATGGCTTTTTTGTAATTTATTCGCAAACTAGTTTTAAGTTGCAGAAGTTCGGGTTGTTTAAGACGTAAATATGCCTCGTGCACTAATTGCAAATTATCTCTCATTAATTTGGCATTTTTTAATATTATTTGGCATCACCCGAATTTTTTGTGTTGGCTAAAATTAAGAATGTTTTCGGCAATTTACAATTAACAATTGGAAATTGGAAAAAAATTGCGCACAAGCTCGATTTAAATTAGCAACCTTCAGGTTTTCCATCTGACGATCTACCAATTGCGTCGAATCGACGTATTTAAGGGGGTAAGTGCCGCTTCGAAAATCGATGCGTTTTTGATGGTCAGGATTTGCATAATTCTGAAGTTAATACCAAATATTAAGAAATGATATTTTGCACATTTAGAGAAGAAGGGTTAAACTATTCGTCTATCGAATTTGATTTTTTATTAATCATCGGACAAACTGGATCAAACTGAAAATTACCAATATTGGATGGATATCTGAAGCTTCTCTGCAAGGAACTAAAAATTTAATGCCACAGAAAATTAGTGTATACCTTTGAAAATAATATTTACGTAATAAAATTGTCATTTGTTATCAAATAAAGTCGCAAAAACGTAAGAGCTGCACCTCTACAAACACGAATTTGCTTCATTTTCGCCATTGTAGTGAACGCCACCTGCATGAAACATTTTTTATCAACCCTGGAGGCGTGTACAAACAAATTTACGTACTCGGTAAAATTTCAAGCCCAAGATTATGGCGATTATCATTTTCTATTAGTCCATTCTGGTCTAACTCTGGCGCGCTTAATAATCAAAATTAGTCGATGAAGCTCAAAAATCAAACTCATGTTGTATATTTTCTGCTTTTGAGATTAAGATGAATATCGCACCATTTAACCACTCGACATTTATAAGCCAATACGGTTATCGATTTTTTTTTAAGTTTAAACCAATCGGTCTACTATTCAGTGGTAATTATGCAACAAAAAAATTTCCTGGTATACGCATTAGTGCAAAATCTAAGTCTAATTTATTTTAAACTGATTCCAAATTGATAATTTCAACTTTTTTTTATTAGCAGGGATAATTCGCTGAACAGCTTCTATTATTTTAGCAACCGAATTTTCGCCAAAGCGTTGCGACATTGTAATAATAATTTATTAGGTATAAAATTATTTGGCGTTACTTTGTGACTCTTTAAAATTGAATTTTGAAATTTCATAAAGTTTAATTCCATTACATTCTTTTAAAATCGAGCGATATTCTTCCGAATATCCCGCATGCATCAAATATTTCTTGGATCATTTTTCGTCTTCCACTCGCGCCGATTGTGAACGCAAAAAATGATCGGGGGTAATACCACAAGAGGTTTAATTTGGCCGAATAAATTTTATTTGTTTGCACGAGCCATTGAATCGACACAAATTTCGAGAATGAATTGAGATGGAAAAATCCATGAGCGCTTTAGCACGAGTGGATTTTGCCTAATCTCAATTCATTCAAGAAATTTGCGATGAAATGACGAGTGCTTAAAATAAAATTTATCCGTTTCTGATATTATATTATAGGTTATAACCTCTCACCAAACACACACACACACTACAAGCGGCATGAAATTAGGAAACCAATAACAGCTGATCGTTAATTGACCGGGTGCACTTATTTCCGACACACATAAAAGGAAAGGCGGCAAAAAACACTAATATATAAATGTTTATTTCACACTATTAGAACATGATAGAAAAAGATGGATATTAAATGCAATGCAATTCTGCAATTCACGGATAACATCAGCGCTAATCGCACGCTTGCGACATCTCGCGGCCGAAGTACGAAATGTAGTTCTGTCAGTGTCACCGGCTTTAATATCGAATATACGAGACTAAATCTATAATTAGTGAAAAGACAATATTTACCTCCCTGGCACATGGATCGGAATGAAAATCGTGAAATAATTTTCACGTGGAAGCGTGTTCGAAACGGATTTCAATTATATTTCACCGCAGAGGTATTCAGAACTGACACGAACGGCCACTGTTTAACTGAAGTTAGCTGTTTACTAAAATTGTTAATATAAAGATCGTTGTCATGGTGAAGGTAAATAAATTTTTAACCATTTGCAAATTTTGTTTGTCCGCCGTTTTAAATGCACCTTTTTATACATGAGTTGAATTATCGGTAATATTTGATGCACTAAGGATATTATATATTCCATTTTATAAAAGACCAATCAGATTTGAACTTTTTATTACTTTAACGGCAGCATCTTTATAATTGGTTTCTTCTGCCTGTGAGAGGTGATTTCAAACGCTATAACGAACATAACGAACTCGATACCTCAGAAAAAATACCAAAAATCATAACCACCACAAATCTCGAGTATTCTGCGGTTTTACAAAAAAGTTTCAAAATAAGTTATAGAAGATCGATCGGCTTTTGATTAGGTTTGGTTATAAGCTCTAAAATAACGACAGATTTATTTTATTTTTTCTTACAACCACTACTCCCTTTCTGAATTCATCACTGTCCTAGAGCATTATCGTCGTAATTGTGCGGGAGTGTTATTTTTAAAAGGCATTGTTAACAATCGACGATCTCAACAAATTAGGGCGTCTCTTGTTCAATGTTCCAAGAATAGCGGGTAGGAATAGTTTATCTTTTCGCTATGTGTTATCAAATACCTCAGCGCACTATAACTCTCCAGTTAATACTATTACATGGCTGAATAACAATGTTCATTGTTTTGTCGATATTTTTAGTGACACCTCCGCTGTTATGCTAAGAAATTTAGAAAACCTATTATAGTGCTACTTTTTTTTTAACTTGCATATAGCTCAATTTGTATTTACTGTTAAATCAGGATTTTTTTCCCTCTTTTTTTATTATTATTATTATTTTGTGCATATATAACTTTGTTTTTTTTTATCTTATCTTTATCTTTTAATTCAATTTAACATACTGTATTAAGTAATGTTAAGTTTCCCCATTATTGGATATGTGTATGTCTGTTGGGAAATAAACTAATTATTATTATTATTATTATCACACGATAGGTTAATTTAAATAATTAGTCTTCAATTGCATTGTTAGACATTTTCAAAAGTCACGTTATTTTTATCCATTTAAAAAATGTATTTATTCATTAGCCAAACCACTTTATTTTTTATTTCAAAACTCTTTGACTTCTAGACACTTTCCTTCTATGTGGAAAAGTAGATATATTACCCCTATTTTCAAAACTGGAAATAAATTACGTATAAAATATCCGAGAAGGATCCCCGCAATCGACCATTCCCAAATTATTGGATTCAACGATTGTATCACAAATCGTCGGCTTACAACCAAAACCAGATCAGTACAATTTTGTCATTTTTGAGATAATTGCAGTTCGGGCCCAAGACTCGCTATTCGAAGCACTGGCAAAACCATATAATGTGTATCATAAACAGAACATTAGAATACGCATGTGTACATAATGCACTAAGCAGACTAGAAGAAGATTTTTGATGTGATGTTAAACTTTAAAACTTCAATATCTCAAAACTGTAGAATTTTAACTTATCCGGTTTTCGTTGTAAGACGCAATTAAAAATGCTCTGATAGATGAGCAACATGTATTCAGCCATGGTAAATTAATAAGTACTAACTATTTTTTACTATGCTACGATTTGAAGTCATTATATACAACATTGTGTCCAACATCTTGGGTCCATTCAAAAAAGATTCTTAAAATGTTTGTATTTTAGAGATCAAGGCGTCTATCCTTGTAGCGGTTATCCATATAAAGATCTACTGTAGAATATAACAGTAAGAAGTAAAAATGATGGCAATTAGTTGACTTATGACTCTGTGAGAAGTCAAATGTATTACTGGAAAAAAGTGCAAAAAAAAGGTTTTCGCCTACAAAATTTTATATTCCACCTGGTTTAAACCTGCTTTACTTGCAAATAGTCGACTCTCTTTCTCTTATAAATTATATAGACAATACATAATTTTACGTTTCAACACGAAAACAAACATTTTCACGAAAATTTATAACTCATTTTGAGTCACTCATTTCAACCATGAGTGACTTGACTGTTGACTAGTCGACTCATTTCGATGAGTCGACTCACTTATGAGTTACCCATCTCTACCTTACACTATAGTACAATCGCTTAGAGGTGGCAGTGACTTATCGCTTCATGTTGCTTGAATTATGTTTCTAGTAAACGTATGTCCATAAAATAATTCAGTTCAGTCTAGGCGGGAAATTTAAAAATTCTTGAGCGTGCAAATATCTTCCCGACGAAACTTTGCGAGTGTATTTTTTGGCTATCGGTAAAGACAACTGGAAATTTGTCATTAAATTTAACCTTTTTATAAATGAAATGGATACAATCAATTCTGCTCTAAACTAAATCGAAATCGGAGACGGCCAAAACCAAATACAAGCACGTGAATTTTGAGGTTAGACTAGATAGAATGAGAAAAGACATACGTTGACCTTAGCCCTTGAATTTACATATCGACATACGTTTCGTATTTCAATTCGTTTTTCTTAAGCCTGCGAACGAGTATAGATATTTATCCAGACGCGATTATTAGATCGAAAAAGCATGAGTCACTGTCACCTCTGCGCGATTGTACTATACCTTCGAATTATCACGCAAACTCGTCCATTATAAAAATGAGTCGTGCATATCATCAAGTTCAATATAGTACTGATATTTTATTCATCATTTAGTATGTTCAAGTCAAAAGCTTTAGAATAATATGGATAATAATTTGTTTAGTTATTTTTTATATAATGTAATTTTTATGTGATGTAATTCGATTTTCTTATTTTTCGCTCACATAAATACTTATTTTACTTATGTACTTTTTATGAATATTCCTTTTGTCTGTCGGGAATAAATGTTTATTTTTATTATTATTAGTAGCTGCTTACTTTCCAAGATGGCTTAGTGAAGGGTGCCTAAGCCAATACGATATGTACAGACTTCACTAGGGCATTTGACCATGTATATCACAGAATCCATCTCAGTAAACTCCACTCAATTGGACTGTAGTCCCCATTTGATATTTGGCTCAAGAATTATTTGTTGTATCTAACTCGGTGAGTAAAGATCAATAATAGTGTTGCAAGTGAAACCAGAAGTACCTCAAGGATTGCAATGTGGACCTATTCTATTTCTCATTTTATTAACTAGTTGACCGCTTTGTCAGTCACAGGTGACTGACACCGAAGTATTCCAATGGGACAACGTCAGTCACCGATGACTGACAGTGAGTACCTACTTTAAATGCAGTGAATAATTTCTATTTACTTCGTTGAATCAGTGTATTTTTACATTGATCTCCATTAACACGTTGATCGCTTTGTCAGTCACCTGAACTTACTATTTAGCGCTGTCATAAATTAAATAAGCATATTCTTACTCATTTTATAAAATAAAGCTTGAAAACAAAGAAAACTTTTTTGACATTTTACAAAAAAACTTGTTGGCAGCCAATGTGTTAATGATTTGTTAAATATCATTATTTATGCGGAAGTTTTATTGTTTGCCGACTACCACAAAATATTTAAAGCAATAACATGTACATCAGACAGTGATAATCTGCAGTTATACATCTAAAAGGTATTATCATATATTTCATATTTATCTGTGGTGCACGTCATGTTTTTAAGTTTCATCTTAACTTATAAATGAATTAAATAAAGACGAAAAGTAGCCTGAATATATGAATATTCAACATAAGTTTGCAGAGTTTAGAAAAGCTTAAATATTCATATATTCAGTCTACAACAAGTAACGGTTTTTAATTTTACTTAAAAGTAACAGTTGTTTTTAACTTAAAAAAATGCTTTTTACCCAAATGTATTTTATTTTTTATTACAACCACTTCTCTTCATCCCGAAAAACTGAAATGCACCACTGGAAAGATATGCCTGAATTTAACACTACTTTAATGGTTTACAACGTTATTACGCGAAAGCACAAACGGAACACACAATTCTTTTTCGTTGTTTTCGTTGTTGTCGTTTTCATAGTTCAGCGTTTTCCAGATTTTTGATTATCCCATGAGCTGACGTAACGTGTGTGATATCCGTAGAGTACACTACCGATCTGTTACTTTAACATATTTGCAAAATATAGATATAGGGTGGTCCATGGGAAACTCTCCATACGATGCTGTTTAGTATCTTTGGATTCAAGAGCACCGTGTTTTTGCTTACGTTTGTCAAAAACGCAACGACTCTTGAGGCATCACTTCAATATCGGACGTCATGGTGATATCCTCAGCCGAACACTATTCTCAGATTAGTAACTGCACTTCGAACGAAGTGTTCTTTAATGAAAACAAAGCCACCTGGTCCTACGCGTACACCGTAGAATGTGGATAGGGTGAGGAGGCGATTGTCGCTCTGCTCGGCGGCACGCTTTTGAACTGAGAATGAGGATGAGCGTAAAGCGTATTCTGCATACTGATTTGGGCTTTCACCCGTATAAATTGATGATGATTGATGATTGTTCAAGAGCTTAATGAAGGAGACTATTAAAGAATGCTTGACGTATGAAGAAAACGATGATTTGATCATCATCAAGAGCGATGAAGTTAATTTCCAATTAAATGGGGATATTAATATATAGAACTGTCTGTTTTGGGCCTCAGTAAATTGGCGTGAATTGTACAACAGACCAAAAGTAACGTTGTGGAGTAGTACTGGCACGTGCGGATTATCAGGCCATTTTATAACCGCTAATACTGCTCGCTGCGAAAACATGTTTGAAATTTTTTTGCAACCAGAACTTCGGAGACGAAGAATCAACAAGAGGATTGTCTGTTTCAACAAGATCGAGCCACTGCTCATACAGCCAGAGCTTCCTCTCTTAATACTTGGGCTTTCCTAATCGAAAAATTCGACCACTGGACGTTTCCATATGTGATTTTTATCTGTGAAGGTACTTGATATCATATGAAGTATGAAGGGAAGCCTCGCACACTGGAAGAACTGAAGACCGCTATACGTGATCGAATTAAAGGAATTGACGAAGAAACGTTGGGAAGGGTGAAGGCAAACTTCGAGAACGGATCCAAACGTGTGTTCCTGAAAGTGACCATCACTTGAATGACACTATTTTTCGCATTTAAAAATAGCATGATTATCATGTTAAGAAATATTTTAAGTAGTTTTACTACTTTAAAAAATGTCCTTTTCTGTGGACCACCCTGTATTCGTATATATAAACCATGTAGTAATTTTTGCCCTCATGAGCACTATATTAAAATAAATTCATTATTTACCGCATTTCTCATGATTTGCTGCTTAAGTGCGGAGTAAAAGCTGTGTAGGACGTAAAAATGAAATTCGAAAATTCAAATTGCATTACCTCCTAAACTTTTGTCTTTCGATCAACACTTGCATCTTCTACCTCCAACTTGACCTTAAATTATACATTCCGTCCCAAATTTTGAAATTATAGTATTGAATTCAAATATCGATTTCCAGTACGATATATTGTGAAACAATAATCAATGTATCTTAAATTCGCTCTTTTATTCAGTATTTTGTGTCTTGCGTGGTGTCAGTAATAGAACATGTAGCGCAGCGATCTTTGACTGAGCTTTTAAAGTTGAAATTAATCTTGTTAATAATAATAAAGAGGTTCAGTGATTTTCAAAAATAAGTAATTTTTATCTTATAGTTTAAATTAGTAATCTGAAAATTTAATTTGACGATGTCGGCACAGTACAAATGTCAAATAATTGATCCAATTATTGGTGTATCAAAAGACGTTACTGCTAATGTATGACCGTCTCACGAAGATATTACTTCTTGTTTAGGTATTATTAAAAAAAGGAACCAACAGTTTTCGAAGTATTAAACGCTTTAACATTAGAATTGAAGAAAATACGGCAGAAAGCTTCAATACCAATACTTTCTGACCTTCGTATCAAGTTACTAATTACAAAATATCGTAGTAATGTATATGCATTTAATGAAGTACCGAGAGCCAAGGTGAACAGTGCAAGGATAATTTAAGAAAATTTCGAGAAAATTCTACAATCCATTTATTTGATATTCGTGCAGGTATGAGGAAATACGAAAAAAGTTCTCATGAACTGAATATACTCTTCTCACCGATCAAAGAACCGGTGAATAGTGATTTTGGGATGATTACGTGATGAGCCGTTATAATATAACAATCGTTAAAAATAAAATCGTATCCATATCGGCTATCCGGTCTAACAAACAGATGGCGTCACAAATGCAGAATTAATAAGTAAGTACTAACCTTCAAAAAGTAGTTGTAAAAATTTTATGAGGATCTGATGTTTTGTTCAAAAGTTACGGTGACTTTAGTGAAACAATCTTCTTTATTTAAAAAAAAATGGAAAAATCAGAATTTCGTGGTTTGATAAAACATTGCTTTTTAATGGAAAAAAATACCGTTGAAACGAAAGCTTGGCTTGATAAGTATTATCCGGAATCTGCACCTGGAAAATCGACCATAATTGACTGGTTTACTGATTTTAAACGTGGTCGTACGAATACCGATGATGCGCTTCCCTCGCCCAAAAGTGGTGGTTATACCGGAAAACATTAAAAAGGTCCACAAAATCGTTTTGATAAATCGTAAAGTGAAGTTGCAGGAGATAGCTGACACTCTCAATATATCAAAAGAACGTGTAGGCTTCATTTTGCATGAATATTTGTCGATGAGAAAGCTGTTTTCGAAGTGGGTGCCGCGTGTGCTAACAGTAGACCAAAAACATCAAGAGTAGATGATTCCCAGAGCCGTTTGGACCTATTTCGGCGAAATAAAAAAGACTTTTTGCGTCGATATGTAACGATGGATGAAACCTGGATTCACCATTACACGCCAGAGTCAAAACGGCAGTCAGCTGAGTGGACAGCAGCCGGTGATCCTCGCCCGAAGCGGCCAAAAGAGCAACGGAGACCTGAAAAGGTTACGGCTTCCGTATTTTAGGATGCGTACGGTATTTTATTTATCGACTACCTTGAAAAAGGTAAGACAGTCAATAGCGATCACTACATGGCCCAATTGGATCGTTTGAACGAGGAAATTTCAACTAAACGGCCCCAAAAAAGAAAGTGATCTTTCATCAAGACAATGCACCGTGTCACAAGTCTTTGGCTACGATGGCAAAATTGCATGAACTGCGCTTTGAATTGCTTCAGCACCCACCCTATTCTCCAGATTTGTCCCCTAGCGACTTACCTGTTCGAAGATCTAAAAAAAATATCGCCGGAAAGAGATTTGGCTCAAATGAAGTAGTAATCGTCGAAACAAATGCTTATTTTGAGGCGAAAGACAAAACGTTTTTCAAGAAAGGTATTGAAATGTTAGATAGGCGCTGGAATGACTGTATCGTTCTTCAAGGAGATTATATTGATGAATAAAACAGAATTTGACCGAAAAAATTGTATTTTCTTCATTAGACCGGAAACTTATCAGCCGATGTGTTTTATGGTCTTCATTGAACACGTAACCAACATAACCTTTAAACGTTTACGATCTAACGTGTAATTGATAGTTTCATATAATTCAAACTGGACAAATCATTCGTTAAATTTTAAATCACTCGGAAATGGCCCGTTATATTTACGTCCGATTTAACAAGAGTTAACATTACAATCGTTTGTGAATACCAAATTGATACTTTTAACGGTCCGTTCCATTAATCAGCCGTTATGTTGTTTTACGGACGTTTATGAATACGGGCCTAAAATTATGATGAAAGATGATTAACTTAAAAATAAAGTAAAAGTACAGTACGTTGTGAGGCTAGAAGATCACAATTGTTTTCAAAAGGCAAGGCAGAGTTACCTGATGATTGCAATTTAAATCAGAAATCATCATCGTACAATAGCAATGAATCGGGTGAAATCACGGATCAATTGATTAATCTTTCAATCGCCAGGAACTTCAACCCAAGAGACTACTCCTACATCTAAATTAAATTATTTTAAAATGAGAAATAAATTACCCACATTGACCAAAACGTGTGGCAGGTTTGGAGTTTCTAATAGAGCAGCCGCCATTGCTTCTGCTGTTTAACAAGATATTGGTATAGTTACCAAAGAAGACAAAGCAAAAGAAATTGATGAAAGTAAAATACAAAGAGTGACAATAAAAGTTCGTGATGATGAAAATACGGACGAGTCCAGACTAAAACACTTAAATGTAGATTGTTTAAAATATTGTATTATGCATTAGTTAGATGTATTCATTGTATTTTGTATGTTAAAGAAAGTTACCCGTTTAATAAAGATTATTTATTATTATTTTCGACATGTAAATAAAGGCAAGCACCATCGTCGTATAGTTGAAGAGTATTTGATAGAAGAATCAGGATCATGTTACACCATCCTCGGGTTCTGCATTAAATTTTAAGGAGGCCATCCTAAATGATGAGTCTTAAGCATCTTATGTGCTTCCCCTTCAGTAGATTATCTGTCAACCGCATAGGAGTTTACTTACTTTGCTTTAAGATTTTCAGTACCTTGATGGCAGCACAACTGGACTGCTAAAGTTTTCTGGATACAAATCGCTAGAAACTTATCGGCAGTTGCCTTTAGTGGCGTTTAGGAGCATTAAGTGCAATTAAAAAAAAAAACTTTAGTTGTATGTATCCCGTTTAATGCGCAATGCTAACTCAATTTCCTTAAATCCAAATTTTAACCTCTTTTCAAGCTCATACCCACATTTTGTCCGTACACTTAAGTTTATGTACTGTCCTAATCATAATTAGTTTAAGTTAAATTAGTCTGTATTATAATTTTTCCTTTTGTATTACTATTTTTTGTTACTGTAAATTTTTATAAATGGTATATCCGTTAATAAACTTATTATTATTATTATTATTATACTAAATGTTTAGGCTTCCCTATAGTTTCATATAAAGACCCATCCAACCTGAAAAATCATACTTTGATGAGCAATAATTTGACCAGATACTCGAGCAACGATTTAAAAAAAAAGTGGGTAGAATGTATTTTGTTGAGTATGATAACTGATGAGAGGTAATACGTACGAGAGCGTATCCTTAAAGTCAGAGCCAATTTAAGACATATTTCGAAGAATGCTATTAGACATAGACAATTCGAAATTCCGCTGCTGAACTTCAGAGCCAATGAGCGGCGGTCTAGTGGGTGGAGGTCCGGCTTCTCGACCCCGCTGGTGTGAGTTCGAGTCCCGTCCGGGCAGTCACTTTTTTAACACGAAAAATTGCCGCGCGGTTTTATGGATGTCTAGTGTTTGTCCTCATTTCATTTAAATGAGGCTAAGCCAATTCCCTATCATCCTCGATTACCTAACCCGAATTTCTATCAATCATTTTTCCTGACTATATAAAAATAAGCGAACCTTACATTTTAAGAGATAAATCTCATGAAGAGTTGAAGTTGCTAATTATTTCAAGATATCCCTGCCATACACAATCACTTGAACATTGTGTGGAACTGGTAACAGAGACTAGCATGTATGTCATTGGACCTGACTCAGGATATGGCTTCATCCCACCCAGAATCAAGTTTTGAAACGAAATCAAACTTTCAAGTGGTCTAGTTCTGCCAATTGCTGGTGGTTTTGATATAATTATATATTCTTAGCCTGTTTAAACATACTAAAATGTATTAAGAAATCCTCAACTGTGTTCAATTGAATTAATATGTATTGACATTAGTGTCATTTGAGAAAATGAATCGAATTTTTAGGGCTGGGTTGGAGGCAGAAGGCATTTTTTAAATTGGATAAGATTCCTCAGGAAAAATTATATATATATTTTTTTTGATTGGCATTGGCGATTAGCCATTCGGCCACTAACGTTGATCTATGATTATAAATTAGATACATTCGAAATGAAATGAAGAAATGAATAATATCAACTACCACGGACACGGGCAGATATTTCACGGTCAGAAAATGTTTTGCCCGAGCGGGGAATTGAACCCACTCGACTCGTGATGCAGCAGGCAGATGCTCACACTATACCCACGACACCACCGAGCCGCCAATTATAATATTATTTTTTTGCTGTAATTTCGCCTCGCCCTGCTGCACATTCGCACTGATGGCCCTCTATACATATAATAAAATAGTGTCGCAAATTCACTTTTGTTCGTATTTTTATTAGATGAATATTAATTATTAAAACGAGTATTGAAATATTAATTAGGATATGTAAATGCTTAATGTAATGTGAAGTATTTTAATAAGCAATAATGATAATGAACTCTCAAACTTTAAATGTCAAAATGTAATGGTTATTTTAATTTTCGTGCGTTTACAAAATGCCAGTGCTATTAATTAACGAATTAATCCGAAATACATTCCTACATTTACGATTGTTTATTTCAAGAATAACGAAATAAACTAAGCAATGTTTATCTGTTTAGTGAGTACAACTCTCCAGTGTAGATTACAAGAGGAGACTCTCTCTAAACAAAAATGCATTAACATTTATGGGATGTACACGTTTTCAACATATAAACATTTCTAAGAATGAGATGCCTGATTACATGTATATATGTATATACTATATATACGATTGTAATCTAAAGTAGGAACATAAAATTCAATACTTGTTTAGTATACATATTATGGAGCGCGTTATTGAAATAACTTGCGCAACGCATTTATTACCTATAAGAGTTAAGGCCTTTAAGCCCGAATTTATATTCGAAACAATTGTGCATTTCGAATTTATTATAATCCATGTGAAGAAATTGAGAAACTCCGACATTTGCATTTATATCTAATAATTTCATTTCGATAGGTTACCGTGCATTAGGCGGCTTTCTTTTTTCTCTCACTCTCTTGTACAGATTAAATAACGAATTATTCCGTTTTAATTAATTTTATCTCATGTGAAATCGTAAAGTCTCTTTCCTCTAATATCGATTATCGAAAATCTTTTTAATCACCGTAATTATTATCTATAAATAAACTGTTATTATTAATAATTTATTTTATTATTAGAAGTTGTAATAAATATAAACTTTCTTTATGCTTGACTTTAAATCATCGTAATAAAATTGAATTTGTTTAAACTGGGTAAACACAAAAAGTTTCTTTTAAAACAACCTGCTTAAGGAATCGAAACACAAATACGTTTTCTACGTTTGTTCGTTTTTTCATCTATGCCTTTGTTTCTGTCTTTATGGTCAGAGGTAGGAAGCATCTTACCTCACTTGTCGCAGTTTGATACAATGCGTAGGTTTTGAAGGCTTAATGTGTTCTGAAGATGACATTTCTTTCTTAATTCCTAGTTTTCTAAAAGTTACGTAAAGAATTGGCAACTTCAGTCTTGAAATCAAGCAATGGCATCTTGCCTGACCTTTTTTGGTTACTTTGAATTCTTCTGTAAAAAAGCCACAAGTTTACCTCAACATCTAATATGTGCGTTGTTAGTTCTCTAACATGATACCAAAGAAAAAAGATTTTTTATTTTTTATATCTCCCTGGTGATACTGCAGCATCACATCTCTGACGACGTGGATCTCCATTTATCTTCATGTATTCCATTTTTTGTGTTATTACTTCACCTACACTATTGTTCCCGTTGACTTGGCGACTCCAGGAAGCTATTAACCTCGGCAAATATAGTTTTGTTAAAGGACCCCGCACTAATCTTATGGGATTTATTTCCCGGTAAAATCGACTCATTTTCACATATGTTCTAGTTCATGAACTACCGAATAAAACATGTCATAGGCGCAATCCTTAATAATTGACAGTTTTTTTTAGTTACAGCCAGTCAAAGACGAAAAACCCTATCTGTGCGAGTATCGTTTAGGGACACTTGCGGCTCAAAAAATTTAGTGTGGGGTCCTTTCATGGCACACTATTTCTTGCCATTTTCTATGTTTTAATAATAATACAAAATCCATGGCCAACTTTTTGTTTTGTTTTGATTTTGTGTTTTTCTCAAAGAAAACGTAAAGCAAGCCTATAAAATGATTACATCGTTGAATAGCACAGAAAATTCTCCATAAAAAAGTTTTAATAATTTTTTTGGTGCCATTTAAAAAAATGGCCGGTGACGTCACGACGGCAAGATGTCCGCTCTTTAAAAAAATCTGTTACAAGCAGATTGTAGCAATCGAAATGCGATTTAATATTATATTCGTTTTCAATTGAAGTAAAAAACAAAGTCGCTAGAGCTTGGGGCCTCTTTCGTGAGACACACTGTATATAACATTTGTAGACCATCAAAAAACATTTGACACAATACATCTAAGGACTATATTGAGAGGTCTACAAAATGCTAGAATCGACTCTAAATGTACCTCGACGAAGACATGATCACGGATAAAATTCCAATAAAGAGAGGAATCCGATAAGGTGACAACATATCCCCTCAACCTTTTTGATCCAAACGCCCACTTTGTAAGGTCCGCTTCTTAATTCGCCCTTTAATTGGACAATGCGTTTGGCAGTTATGTGGTGTCAAAATCCAAAATCATTATTTTGATATCTTCAAACTGCAAAAAAGTGCGACTTTTGCAGTTTGTGTTAATTTAACGAAAAAAAAATGTTTTAAATTTAATTTAATTTAAAAAATTTATATTTGTTTTTTTTAAGTCCAGGAGACCATTCTGGACACTATTTGTTCATGAAAAATATTTGTGAGACTTACAGGAACCGAAACAAGCAATTTTTTTTCGTGGATCGTTCTGACATCGACTGGAAATGCCGAAAAACGATTAAATTTAATTTTTCTTCAAAAATGTATTTTTGTTTTTTTTTAAGTCTAGGAGACCATTCTGGACACTCTTTGTTTATGATTTTTTTTTGTGAGACTTACAGGAACCGAGTCAAGCTAAATTTCTTTTTTCGTGGATCGTTCTTACATTGGCTGGAAATGCCGAAAAACGATTAAATTTAATTTTTCTTCAAAAATTTATTTTTGTTTTTTTTTTCAAGTCTAGACCATTCTGAACACTATTTGTTCATGAAATTTTTTTTGTGAGACAGGAACCGAGACAAGCAAAATTTATTTTTTCGTGAATCGTTCTTACATCGACTGGAAATGCCAAAAAACGATTCAAAATTTATTTTTGTTTTTTTTTTCAAGTCCAGGAGAGCATTCTGGACACTATTTGTTCATGAAAATTATTTGTGAGACTTACAGGAACTGAGACAAGCGAATTTTCTTTTTACGTGGATCGTTCTCACATCGACTGGAAATGCCGAAAAACGATTAAAATTTTTGTTTGTTTTTTTTCAAGTCCAGGAGACCATTCTGGACACTATTTGTTCATTAAAATTATTTGTGAAACTTACAGAAACCGAGACAAGCAAAAATTTTTTTACGTGGATCGTTCTTCCATCGGCTGAAAATGCCAAAAAACGATTAAATTTAATTTAATTTTAAAAATTTATTTTTGTTTTTTTCTCAAGTCCAAGAGACCATTCTGGACACGATTTGTTCATGAAAATTATTTGTGTTTTAAAAATACACTAAGTTTTTTACATTTTCACGTTTGAATTATCAAAATCAGACAAGCATTTGACAATTCTGTAATTAAAAAAAAATCAAAATCGCAATTTTAAATATTCGGACTTAAAAAAACGTGCAATTTTAACGTTTTGCTCTGAAATTTTTAATTAAACCGGTTCTAAATTGCACTAAATTTTCATTTCTTGACGTTAGAATTATCAAAATTGGACAATGCATTTGGCAGTTATGTGGTTTAAAAAACCAAAATCACGATTTTGAAATCTGCGTACTTTGAATGTGCATATTTTGCAGTTTCAGTTAATTTCACAAAAAGAAATTGTAATCAGTTTTAAAATTTCACTAAATTTTCCACATTTCGACATTTAAATCATCATTATCGGAGAAAGCATTTGACAATTGTGCAATTTAAAAAAAAAACTAAAATCGCAATTTTAAATCTTCGGAATTTCAAAACGTGCAATTTTGACGTTTTGCATTTATTTCACGAAAATATCTGTGAAACCCTTTTTAAATTGCACTAAATTTTCAATTTTTGACGCTAGAATCATCAAAATCGGACAATTCGTTTGGCAGTTATGTAGTTTCAAAAATCAAAATTACGATTTTGAAATCTTCGAACTTTCAAAAATTGCGATTTCTGCAGTTTGTGTTAATTTCACGAATTAACTTGCAAAAAATGATACATGACAGTATAGTTATTTAAGCAACAAGGAACGTAAGGCCTGCCGAAAATGTTAATTGTCATTACGTTCCGAGTTGCTTATTAATTTTTTTCCGCTACCGGAAATATAATACTTAAAAAAGATCAGAAAATGTTCTAAAATACGGCTTTTAACATTTGGGATTAAAATTTTTATAGTCACCTATGCGTCCTATGGCAACCTAGCAACCGAGAAAACATGTCGAATTTTGTTTGTTTGTGTCAATCCAGTGACAATTTTTGCGGGCATGGATGCAAACGATGCTGCGAATATTACGTATTAGAACCTGTTACCGACAAAATCGAAAAAGGTATGTGTCCTGTTGCGACTCTTTTAAGCAGTGGTTATGTAAAAAGGAAGCCGATGCTATAGGTATAGATGAAAATGTGTTGCTCGCCTATATCTTGGAGCGTTACGTTTCTGTTTATTATTTTCCTAGGTCCGTAAGTAAAAAATTAAGTTCCGTTGTCAAGGATAAAAAACACAACGAATGTTATCAGCCACTTACGGTACCTGTAATCATGGATGCAATGCGTATTTACGATGTCGGTAGCGGAAAAAAATATTTATCATCATTTTTACGTATACATACAATCATATGGTTGGTTGTGTTGACCTTTGCAGTTTAATAATTTAATAATTTTGAGAGATGTAATCTTAAGTCACCTTGCCCGCATATTATTAGGTGATTTGAGATATCTGCGGAGGCGGGTATACATTTGTCCACGCAAAATATCCATCGCCCCCCAAAAAGCGGATTGTCAGATAATCGCCCAAATTAATGGCGATATCGCCAACCAGGGGGCGATATGTGAACTACTGCCCTAAACTGTTTAAGCTGGCTTTGGAGGAAATGTGTAAAAGACTAAATTGGGAAAAGAAAAGCATTGACATATATGGAAAATACCTAAGCCATATACGCTTCACAGATGACATAATAATATTTAGCAGCAACACCAAACAACTAGAAGAACTGGTGTGCCAACAGCGGGTCCTCATATAAACCTGACAAAAAATGATAATGTGCCCAGAAAACACAGTTGTATCTATGTAAAGGGTTTTCCAATAAGAGGTTTCATTTTGAGTAGCCCGTTATCTGGGCAGCTGTCACTTTTGCAGTTGTCATCTTTTAACATTTGACAAGTAAAAACTATGCCATTGGTAAAAACGCAACGATACACGCTCCAACAACGCATTGAAATTATTAAAATTCACTACAGAAATGGTGAAAATTGCAGTCACAGTTCGCCAAACTAAAGCACTTTTAGGTCGTCGTGAAGCACCTTCTCGGTCAGCAATAGTAAAACTAGTTAAAAAAATTGAGCTGATTGGTTTGTCGATTCCTCGTCGATCTTTGGAATTAGACATTCCAAAAACGACATTAAACCGTATTTTGCATAAAGACGTAGGTTTAAAGGCTTTTAAAGTTCAGTTAACACAAGAACTCAAGCCGGTCGATCACCAGCAACGTCGTATCTTTGCTGATTGGGTCCTTGAAATGCATCAAAATGATCCGAATTTTCATCGAAAATCATCTTCAGTGATGAGGCCCATTTTCACCTCGGAGGCTACGTGAATAAGCAGAATTGCCGTATTTGGCGCTCGGAAAATCCAAGAATACTTATTGAACAGCCTCGCCATCCTCAACGTGTCAATGTTTGGTGTGGTTTTTGGGCTGGCGGTGTGATTCGACCTTACTTATTCGAAAATGAGGCTGGTGCAACTGTTACGCTGAATGGATTGCGCTATCGAGCTATGATTAATGATTTTTTATGGCCTGAATTGAAAGATATTGATGTGGACGACGTTTATTTTCAACGAGACGGCGCTACGTGCCACACAAGCAACGAAACAATCGCAATTTTGCAAAAAAAGTTTCCTGGCCGTGTTATTTAGCGAAGAGGTGATCACAATTGGCCTCTGAGATCTTGTGACTTGACACCTTAAGACTTTTTTCTTTGGGGCCACGTGAAAGATAAGGTCTATGCCAACGCTCCACAATCGATTTAAGACCTAAAAAATGGAATTCAGGAAGTTATCGAGAACATACAGCCGCAAATGTGCGACCGTGGCGGCGATTTGGCTGATATCGTTTTCCATCGTTAATGGCATACCTTTCTCTTTACAATGAAATAAATATCTATTGATTTCTCTTAAAATATACTCTTTTTTTTAATATCAAAATGAAACCTCTTATTGGAAAACCCTTTATAAACAACCATATATCTCGGCCATGCTATAAAATTGGGCAAAGACAACCAAACAGCCGAAACGAACAGACGGATGCGAATGAACTCGGCATCTTTTAGTAAACTGGCGTTTATCCTTAAAAGTAAAGACATACCGTTAGGATTTAAGAAATAAGTCGTACGGCCTAGAGACCATGACGCTCTCAACATTGAGCATGAACAAACTAACATGTGCCCAGCGCCCGATGGAACGTGGAACACTTGGAGTAAGCTTGAGAGACCACATAAGGAACGAGGCAGTCCCTAGAAGAACCAAGATGACCTATGCTGCCAGGCTCAAATGGAACTGGGTGGGACGCGTTTCCAGGCAGGACTTACAGAGATGTACAGTCCAACTTACCGACTGGCTCCAAGAATAACCAAAAGAGATGGTTAGATGATGTAATAGAAATATCAGGAAATAAATGGTACCAGACAGCACATGACAGACCGGCATGGTACTCTAAAAGGGAAGCCTCCCTTCAGAAGTGGACATCGAATGGTTGAAAAAGAAGAAGAAGAATGGATTTAGTGGTCTTTCTGAATTTTTTTATGCAGATGTGTTGAATCGCTATTCGCATTTTGACCATTTTTAAATAAGTTAATATGTGTTTTATGTTTAAAATAATAACAAACTGGCTGAAGGACTCCGGTCGATGGCCATTGTATTTATTATGTATTTAGTAAGTACAATAAACGTTTATTATTATTATTTAATAACAAAGGAACGGAGAAAGAAATTATTTATAATAATAGTACTTTCCTGACTTTTGAATGAGAATTACTGTTAAAGTATTTAGGAAACGTATTGAGAAGGTGTAAAGAGACACTCAAGAAAACCCCTAGGGAAGAAGCAGGATTCAGTCAGAAGCAAAAACCACAAGATCTGGATGACAAGAAACGCATAGGAGAAAATAGAGGATAGAATGAAAATAAAAGAGAAGTTCCTATCGTGTAGAAACAGCGAAGATAGAAACAAATTAGAAAGCCAGTATAAAAAAGGTAAAGGCATGGATTACAAGATTTCTACTTCATCTGTATACATGATGTTTGTAGTTGAATCGGTTATTTTATACAGGGTGTTAGGTAAACATGCGGCAAAAATTCAAAGGGTTATTCCTTGGCCTATTCTAACAATATTTTGTCCTATGATGATTTCTGAAAACCCCTTTATTTCATATTCAATATTTGTTGATATCATTAATGTAAATAAAAGTATGGCGTACGCCAATGAGTATATTAAGTACAAAATATTAATGAGTTTATCAAGTACAAAAAATTGCTAACGTTAACTTGGTACGGCTGTTTTATCTACTAATGTACAAGTGGATTTCATTTGAATACTTTTCGGCATTGTTCGGTCGCAATTGTTTCGATTAAGTGACGTTTGGTTGTTTGACGTGTCTTTAATAGTAAGTGAATTCCTCCACTATGAATCACTATATGAACGCCGAGATAACTGACATGTATTTCATGTATGGACTTGCTGATGGCAATTCATTGCAAGTTAGACGACTGTACATTGAACGGTTTCCTGGCCTTAACATCCCCGGCCGAAAAATCTTCGGAAATATTCATCGACGTCTTCGTGAAACAGGCACATTTAAACGAAATGGAGGACCAGGAAGATCAATGACAGTAAGAACAGTACAACTGGAACATAATGTGCTGGACATGATAGACGAATATCCAAGTAGTTCTACGCGAAACATTGCCAACACTTTGAATGTACGTGATTGGACAGTTTGGAAAATTCTTAAAGGTAATATGTTGTATCCATACCACATTCAGAGTGTTCAGGCACTACTACCTGCTGATTTTCCTTCACGTATTGCATTATGTCAATGGCTTTTACAAACATTAGTTATAATCCCTCAATTCTTTTCATCGATGAAGCCAGTTTCTCAAGAAATGCAATTAAAACTTTTCATAACAACCATGTGTGGGCAGATGAAAATCCGCATCAGGTATTTGAAGATGGTTTTCAACATCAGTTCTCCTTGAATGTTTAGGTTGGAATTATGGGCGACTGTCTAATTGAACCAGTATTTCCACCAGGAAGACTTACCAGCGAGGTGTATCGCAACTTTTTGGAATACATGGTACCTCAGTTTCTGGATGATGTAACATTGGCAACAAGAATTATATTGTGGTTTATGCACGATGGTGCACCACCACAATTCAGTTTGGTTGCTCGTGATTATTTAACAGCAACATATCGAGATCGCTGGACTAGTCGAGGTATGCCACACGCTTGGCCTGCTCGATCCCCAGACAACCCCTGGATTATTTCTTATGGGGCTCTCTGAAGTCAAGGTTATTTATCAAGATTATTTAATACAAAATTCATGAAATTAAATATAGCATGGGCAGTAGTGAAGCCTTTCCTAAAACCGAACTGTGCATTATTTAGTATGTCATTAGTCATTAGTTTACGCTACTCCAGACGAGAATTTGGACGACTTGCGAAATCGCATAATTGCTGGGTGTAACTCAATTAGAAACAACCCTGGTGTGTTTGAAAGAGTTTCTCACTCAATGATGAGAAGATTGAATGCTTGTATCCAGACTGGAGGAAATCTTATTGACATTTATTGTAGATTCAGCAACTTTACAGGTACTTTTTATAATAAAATGTTGTAACTTTCGCATATTTTGTTCACCCTATATGTTCGAAACAAAGGGTTTTTTTCAGAATTCATCATAGTACAAAATATTCTTAGAATAGGCCAAGGAATAACCCCTTGATGTTTGCCGCATGTTTACCTAACACCCTGTATATTGTAAATATTTAGTTTTTTTTTTCGCTAAAAATCATTGGCTTAAAGATTATTAATTCTGTTGCATATCTTTGTACATTCGTCTTCCTTGTACTGTTTGGTACATTATGGATTATTTTGTTTATTAAAGTATTGCATTCTCGTTTGGTCAACTGGTTGACAATATTCAAGTCTTCTATATAATTATAGTTTTTTTTTTCTTTCAGATGTCTTTATATAAATAAGGACAGTGGTTAGTTGTAGTGGTGTGATTTTATTTTGGGGAATTCCGTTTATTTATATTTGACAGGTTGTGGACTGAAGAATTCTATCGATCAACATTTGTTTCGTTTATTTCAGATCTAAATAACAATCATTCCTTGTAACCTCAGATTTACCTCGTACAAATTTTTCCTCATAATTTTCCATTCGGATTATCGTGTCGTGAAAGAGTTAACGGTGGCGGCGGTGGTAAATCGATATTGTCGGTAACCTAATATTTCTGGCGATAATAAAACATTTGAAAATTTAAATAATTACCGCATTCGTGACTGAAGGAAAATAATTCACATTAAAATGATTCCTGGTGAGGTAAATTAAGTCAGGCGAACGCATGATTACGCCCTTTCATGCCTGCGCCCCCTTTCCCTAAATTAAGGCCGAAATAATCTCCGCGCACTAAATACACACTCTTGCTGCCTATATGAACTTTAAAGATACACTCAATTTGATAAATAATACCCAACAGTCACGCCACTGCGTATGGCACGTCCAATTTTTTTAACCTTTCATGTTTCAACTAATATATCCAAGAAATTACCAACGGTTACCATGGCAATGGAAATAATCGGGGTAACAATTCAAAAATTATATTTTATATTCCTTTTCATTGACTTACATAACATATTCACGATCAACTTTTAGGAGAGGAAGCCATGAAATTTGTTAACACGTTGTATGCCACGCTAATTTTACATGGCTGCGTTACATATTATGGTAAAATATTCATTACAATAGACAAGTTAGTGTTGTAACCATGTGTGCGCCTTTATCCTGCCGGTGGCCACCGGTGGCCTCCACGGTGCTGCACTGCATATCTTTGTTTTCGCAGGGTTTATTAATTTTCTTTGGTCCTGTAGAGAAAATAATGCAATATCTAAAACTTGAGAAAACAGGACAGGTTGCTATTTGAAAGCAAAGTTTGCTGCCATGGCAACAAAAACCCTAAAAAATGTTCAATGTCATTACTAGATGCACTGCACTGCACATCTTTGTTTTCGCAAGGTTTATTAATTTTCTTTGGTCCTGCAGAGAAAATAATGCAATATCTATAAACTTAGGAAAACAGGACAGGCTGCTTTTTGAAAGCAAAGTTTGCTGCCATGGCAACAAAAACCCTAAAAATTGTTCAATGTCATTACTAGATGCATTTTTAAATACCAAACAACTTTAATAAAAATCCTATTTAGATCCGGTTTGTAATTTAAAAATCATGCGATATTTTTAGACACCCTGTAAATAAAGTTATATTTACATGTTCCATATTGCATTAATTAACAAACAACATTTTAGTAACGATGATAATACTCAAAAATTTAAGAGCATTAAAATTTGATTCATGGTAACCGGTGACCACCATGGCAATATAATAATACATTGGCATTAATTAAGTTTGCAGCAGGAAATTTTGACAAAAGTCAAAATGAAATTTGACAGCCAGAGGTTGGTTTTTAACCTTATACTGAATCCGTTTCCACATAAACGACTGACTCTACTACATAGATGAGCACTAGGAGTCCATTACTGTGTCTACGTTATAGCCCGATGGGGAAAATAATCATTGTTTCTTATGGATGATGATAGGCGGCGTGGTTCACACAATTTATAAATAAATAATGAAAGACGTATACAACAACCACGGACCCGAGCGAATACTTCTCGAAACCGAAAAGTCTTTCGCCCGGGCTGGGAATCGAAACCACAAGGCCGCGGTGCAACCGGCACAAGCACTCGCCTGTACCCACTACACCAACGGACCGCCCAATTTAAATATATAAAGGATAGATTTTAAAGTTGAATTCCAAATTATGCAGGTTTTACTTGAACACTTTTCATTGAGTTCAAGATTCTAAAATTATTGTCTTTGAAACTAAATTCAGCAAAATTTTAATTTCTCAAAGTTTTGAAAAGTTGACTTTATCAAAATTCAAAATCGTACTGCTCCTACACTTAAAGTGTAGAGGTAAACATCTTGAATTTTTGACATTTTGTACTCATTGCAAAGCAAATTTTCCAGCACTTTCTGGCTTTCTGATGATTCATTTTGTCATTAAAATTGAAAACTATAACATCTTGTTATAGTTATTGCCTTGAAAATATGAAAAAATTAGTGGAAAAATATATTAAAATTTGGACTAATTTTTCTAAATGTTGTAGACTATTTTCCTGGAGCAAAACCAATAAGTTCTGACACACTTAAAAAATTATGTACGTTTGTACGATGTAAGCTTAAAAACAAAACAAAAATATAATCGCAGAATACCGTTTATTTCTACAGATCAAGTTTCGAGTGTTCGTTGCTGTTTTTTCATCTGTGACATTGTTTTATTGAAAAATATGTTCGTTTTGGATTAATTTGGAAATTTTTACACTTATTTCAGCCGAGATTAATTTTCTACAAATTTTCCAATTTAAAAATGCAATTTTCAGTTCTAGATTTAAGGGTTGCCACTTTGTTTTGTGTTGTTTGTGTTACAACGTAAAAATTGTTTCGTTTTTTTTTTATTTTGATTGCTGAATGCAATTTTCTTTTTTACAGTTGAAGTTATCAGTGCAGCCCACTTTGTTTTTATCGGTACAATTTCAATTATTTTAGTATGATATCGGAAATGGATCAGTTTCGGATGATTTTGAAATATGAAGCTAATTTCAACAGAGTTTAATTTTTTTCATTTTTTTTATTTAGTTTAAGTTTTATGTGTTACAAACTTCTTTTTACTTTCTCCGTTACGAAGTACGAGAAAGTATTGTGATTGTGATTTTTTTTTCAAACTTTTTTTTTACGGAAATATCGGTTTTGGGGTCCCTAGATGCCATTTCAACAATTTCTGGAAAAAAAAATGGTGATGTGGCCATCATGTTACTTTCTCCGACTTGATGGTATCATAGCCATTTATATTTACGTTTTCATGGTTTATTGAAATCATATTTTAAATGTACGAGCGTTGCGTAAACTCGGATGAAACTGACGTTTAAAACGTCAAAATTATGAAACATGGAAAAATTATACTTCAAATTCAAAAACTCGGTTTACTCAAAAACTAACGAGATTTCGAAAAAAACTTATTCTTTAGAAGTTGTTCATTTTTGTATTCTCTACAATTATTATTCACACAAATTTACTGTAACTATTATCGTTTCATAATTATAAACCAAAAATTGAAAAAAAAATAATAAATTTTTTTCTCGAATAACAATGATTTTATGAAAAATGTTTTCAAACAAAAGATGTTCATTTTTTTGTTGTCTTCAATGTTTGTTTAAATGTTTTTGTGATATTTTTCATATTTAAGAAAATATTGGCAAAAAACAAAAAACAGTTAAGGTAAACACCCACTTCCGGTGTACGAAATTTTACCAAAAGCTTTTCAGTTCTTCAGATTATCAAATAAGACTTATGTTCAGAGTTTCATATCAATTGCTGTATTAGTTTTTGAGATACAGCGCACACAGACAGACACACACACACGCAGACACACATTTTTTTTTTCCAGAAATTGTTGAAATGGCATCTAGGGACCCCAAAACGGATATTTCCGTAAAAAAAATTTTTGAAAAAAAAATCACGATCACAATACTTTCTCGTACTTCGTAACGGAGAAAGTAAAAATTGTGTCTGTGTGTGTCTATCTGTGTGCGCTGTATCTCAAAAACTAATACAGCAATTGATATGAAACTTTAAACATACGTTTTATTTGATAATCCGAAGAACTGAAAAGCTTTTGGTAGAATTTCGTACACCGGAAGTGGGTGTTTACCTTAACTGTTTTTTGTTTTTTGCCAATATTTTCTTAAATATGAAAAATATCACAAAAACATTGAAACAAACTTTGAAGACAACAAAGAAGCGAACTTTTGTTTGAAAATATTTTTAATAAAATTATTGTTATTCGAGAAAAAAAATATTAATTTTGTTTTAATTTTTTATTTTTTGGTTTATAATTATGAAACGATAATAGTTACAGCAAATTTATATGAATAATAATTGTAGAGAATGCCAAAATAAACAACTTCTAAAATATAAGTTTTTTCGAAATCTCGTTAGTTTTTGAGTAAACCGAGTTTTTGAATTCGAAGTACAATTTTTGCATGTTTCATAATTTTGACGTTTTAAACGTCAGTTTCATCCGATTTTACGCAACGCTCGATGTACATTTAAAATATGATTTCAATAAACCATGAAAACGTAAATATAAATGGCTATGATACCATCAAGTCGGGGAAAGTAACTTGATGGCCACATCACCATTTTTATATATGATATATTAATCAGTTTCGTAGGACATCAAAAATAGATTCCTTTGAAATAAATTTTGATATTTTGAAGCTATAGTTCCTGTAGAAATTAATTTACTACAATTTTCTTAACCGCCGAACGCAGTTTTCTTTTCTACAGTTCAAATTTTGAGTGTTATCGTTACGTTTTCATCTGCAATATGCCAATTGTTTTAGTGGAATGTTTAAAATAGGTTCTACATTTCGAGTTTGAGAGCGCTATGTTATTTTCAACTGTGACATGTCAATTGTTTTAGTAGGGCGTCAAAAATGAGTTAATTTTAGACAGAATTTGAAATTTTAGCAAAGATTATTTCACCGAATTTTGATTGTTGACAGTTTGTTTCTGTATATACTATGTTATTTTTTTTTCATAGTATGTCAAAAATAAGTTTGTTATGGATAGATTTTTAATTTGTGAAGCTACAAGTTTGGGTAGAAATAAATTTTCTACAATTTACATAATCGCCGAATACAGTTCCTTTTTTTACAGTCTTTTATTAAGTTTTGAGTGTTGCAAGTTTGTTTTCATCTCTGATATGACGATAGTTTTAGTAGGATATCAAATATAGGTTCGTTCTGGACAGATTTTGAAATTTTTCAGGTAGTTTTAGCAAACATTAATTTTCTACAATTTAATTTTCTTTTTTAGAAGTTTTGAGTGTTGCAATTTTCTTTTCTACAGTTTAAGTTATAAGTGTTGCTGTTTTATTCTTCTGCAAAATGTCAATTATTTTAGGAGGATGTCAGAAATAGGTCAGTTTCTTTATGGATTTTGAAATATTAATGCTAATTTCGGCTGAGTTTAATTTTCTACAATTTTATTAATCGGCGAAGGCAATTTTCTTTTCTACAGTTTTTTTTTGTGTTTTCATTTGTGATATGTCGATCGTTTCAATAGAATATCAAAAATAGTTTTGTTTTGGATAAATTTTGATAATTCTAAGCTAAATCCTGCAGAGATTTTTGTTTTAATTGTTCTGAACAATGAAGGCAATTCTCTTTTCTAGTGGGCCTGCCCAAAGTACCGAATGTCTAAAGTGCTGAATCGGTATTTTGCCCAAAGTGCCGAACGACGCCAAGCGACGTCGCATCGTTCGTAAATAAGGCGTCAGAGCCGAATGCGAATCGGCAGAATCGGCACTTTGGTCATTTGACAGAACGTCTTCACACGCACCAACGAGTAAGGCCCAAAATGTCGAATGCACACCCTCATGTGTGTTTGTAATGTGCGAAAATAATTTTTGGTAATACAAATTTATCAATGGAAGGTAGATAGTTTCAGGCTTGCAGATTTTTTTAAAATTTAAAATACATAAAACAAATTGTATTTTTGTTTCAAACGTTTTTAAACGTATTATAACATGAATACTCGGCACTTTGGGCCTTACTCGCAAGTGCGTGCGAGGACGTGGTGCCAAATACCGATTCGGCACTTTGGGCATTCGGCACTTTGTCCCGGACCCCAAGTGTACCAGTTTTTAGTGTTGAAATTTTATTTTCATCTGTAATATAACAATTTTTTTAGTAGGATATTAAAAATAGGTTGGTTTTGAATGGATTTTTATAACCGCGGAAAGTTATTTTCTTTTTACAGTTTAAATTTTCTTTGTTTATAATTTTCTTCGTTACTGGTGTTGCTATTTTATTTTAATCTATTATTTTCAATTGTTTTACTAGGATGTCAAGAATAGATATTTTTCGGAAGGATTTTAAAAACCAATTCCGGCAATGATTATTAATTTTGCAATATTTTTTTTAAACCGAATGCAATTTTAGGTTCTTTGTTACCACAACTCCAAAAACGCCGATATGCACCGTTCTTTATACATCATTTTATTTGATTTATTAAACATCCTGTAATTTCAGCGTGTCAATAATTAAAATTTGCCCTTAAATATATTTTCAAAAAACAAAAATTCTAAATTCGCTTCAAAATGTGTATATTCTTACAAACAAAAGCGATTTTTAAATGGTGAGTTTTAATCTTCTATTTTTCTGTCCTTTCTTTAAATTTTATTTACCGAAATCACTTAAATGTCCAACATATTGTAAACCAAAAAATGTTAAAAACAATGTAATAAGTTTAGACTTAGAATTGTTAATTTAACGCCTTGTAGGAAGAAAGGGTTCGATATTTAGTAGCAGTAAAGTAACTAAAGAGCTAAATTGGCGTCCATTTGATCTAATTTTTGTTCTTCATGAATTTACGTAACGTTTAATTGTAAGGTATTTATTTAATTATCTCAAATGTAACTAAGTGACCCATTTACAGAGATATTTTTAAAGTAAAATATGAACGAAAGTAACTTAATTAACTAATAAATATCAAAGGCAAGGGTTGTATTAAAATTTTAATGCAATTTTAGTCGAATTGTATATTTAATTTCCTGCTCCAGCTCAAATTGGCAATAATTATTATCGCCAAAAAAATATGCCTGAAATGTGTGTATATTCTTCAAAATCATAATTGAAAATTTGTGAACAATTTTTTTTTTTGTAAATTCATGACCTGCACAATAGTCGATCAATTTCCAAAAAACAAATATAAATAATTTTTTGAGAATGACATATTAGGAATATAATTTAATTTAGTTGACTTATATTTTTTTTCATTTTTGTCTATTGCCCAAATTTTTCCAAACCACAACCACTAGGAAAGTTCAAATTGCCAAAAATCATTATCGTCAAAAATTAAGCCCGAAAATGTGTGTATTTTCTTCAAAATAATATTTGTTTATAAATTCATAACCTGCACAATAGTCGATAAATTTCCAAAAAGCTAATATATTTTTTTGAGAATGACGTATCAGGAATATAATTTAATTTCGTTGACTTTAATCTTTTAATTTTTGCCTTTTGCCCAAATTTTTCCAAAGTTCAAATTGCCAAAAATCATTATCGAGAAAAGGTAAACTTGAAAATGTGCGTATTTTCTTCAAAATCATATTTGCAAACTTAGAAACAAGTTTTTTTATATGCATTCAAACAAATATAATTTTATGAGAATGACGTATTAAGATTATAATTTAATTTAATTGACTTTTATCTTTTAATTTTTATCTCTGCCCCAAATATTAATAAACCACAATCACTAAAAAAAATTGCGTATTCATATTTTGTGACGTAGTATTTTAAAGACATGGTATTCGCACCTACAATCAAATTTGTATTTAAAGTTAATTTTCAAAATTATTGCATTAATAATTACTCGAATATTTACCATAAAACGTGAAAACTTTTTGGTTTGCAAAGAATTAATCGTCATCTTGTGATAACTGAAAATATTTTTCTCTTAGTCGAATCTGTAGTAAACAATAATAAACTTATACCTACCTAAGTGTGCAGTGTTTAATTTTGATATAAAATGACCAAAAACAGCATTTTGAATCCCATGAAAAATGTTCATTATATAACGCTGAGTTTGATAATCAGTTTGTTAGAACATTCGTTTGAAAGTCCTAATTAAATAGTTATATTAAAGGAGTTTCATAACTTATATATTAATTATTAGCTGCAAAATGCGCGTTTTCAAAAATATTTTGACCTGGTGGGGAATGAATCGGCGCAATAAAGTAATGTTACGTTGTAATAAATTTACTCCGAAGTCCATTAAATAATGATTAAAAATTAGGTTTGCCAGGCAAGTATATAATTATCCTATACCGTTAATTATCCGGGGATTAATGGGAAGTACTGGTATTATAATTTAGTTATCGTAACTCCAGAAAATCACTACCCATATATTAATCCAAAGTACGAAATAGAAGCAAAATTTCTCTTCTCTTCTCAATTTAAACATCCGTTAGAGATAATGAATTTCAGTTATGGTACGGCCATTATTGTTCTTATATATTAAGGTGTGAGCCACAGAATTTTGTTTCTGAGTTGGCCATGCCTGAGAGAGACAAAGATAGCAGTCATATCTGAGATTAATTTATTTTTTTAAATCTAATTCAATTGAACTGATGTAGTCTCATGACGTAATAATATGCGACATACTTATACATTTATCCCACAGTCAACTCTGAAACAACATTTTGTTAGGTAGTTAGGTACACCTCTGCTTGATTTGATTATAAAAAAAAGACTGTGGTATTAGCTTCCAGCTTGAGTGCGTCGGTTTACAAAAAGACCGAAAGAGAATGTAAATTCAAAAAAACGAAATATAGCCTGAATATATAAATATTCAACCTGTTCGTAACTCTGCAAGCAAAATTAAGTCTTACTAAGACTATATAAGTTTTATCGGGGGTTATACTTAAAAAACAATTTGCGGATGTGAGGAGAAACGCATTTTTAGTTGTCCAAACAATACATATTGTTTGGGATTAACGATTGCTGTACATAATGAGCAATTGGATAAAAATAGCTATGTGTTAAATATAATTATTAACTGTATTTGATTTTGTGATGCACTAGAATTGACCTTATTGGTATCATAAAACCGACAAATCATACGATAAAGGAGTATTTGGAGAATGAATAAATTTTAGTGCAGTTTTGCACTATTTATAAGAACAATTTTCCAAATGGACCGTATTTAAAGGGACTTCCAAAAGTACATAAAATGAGCTTGTCGAATGTATGCTTGACGTTTATCATGAAGAAGTTGCCAACGAAATAAAGCTAGGTTTTTCTTTCTTCAATAAAATAGGTGGGGAGGGGGATATATTGTATGATAAGTGGTCCTACATCAAAATGTTCTACGAGCTACCCCTGCAGCTGGCTTAATATCGGAACCACAATGCGACTGCATAGTATACATTGTGATGGTTCACGAAAACATTTTCCGCCATTTTGGTTTGTCAGTGTAGGGTTAAGTTACGTGTTGTGTTATAGGTTATGAATCTAACTGAATTTTTGATAAATACTTATAAATAAATATTATAATCTCATTAAAATTGGCTGGTAATTACACTTATACATTTGTTACGTACAAATTGATAATTAGTTTACATTACATTGCAAACATTTGTTTGTATCGTTTCATGCGAAACCACTATGAACAAGACACACATTTTGTTTTTATGAATAAAATCGCAATGTTTCATTCTTCATCTAACTTTTAATAATTCTGAAATGCATAGACTTATTCATGATGATGGTTGCGACTGTACTACGTGGTAATCCATAATAACACTGAATGAAACATAGAGTGTGCATAGACTTATGTTTACATATGGTGTATAATAATAGATCTTTGTGTTCGTATTACAGGAAGAAAATTTTCATATGTAGACCGTGAAAAAATCAATTTACATGAATTTGAAGCTTTGTTGGCAGAAATATCTTCAGACACAGAGTCCTTACAATCAGATTATGGATCTGAAGAGGAAAAATTCATGGACCATCCACAAGAACACTTCGATATAGAAAATATAGAAGTAATAGATAACGAATTACGGAGCAATTTGTATTGAGGATCAGTGGGAAGAAGAGTTGCAAAAAGATAAGTATATTTGGTCAAAGGATTTAAAATATTGCAATATTGTCAACAACTTTACAGAAGATAATGGACCAAATATTTCTGATAATGCCGAAACACCCACAGATGTATTTCTACCAATGTTTCCGGATACTTTACTTCAACATATTTGCTTCCAAACAAATCTACTAGCAACTCAAAAAAAGAAAACATATTTCGAACCTACTACAGTCCAAGAAATAAAAATATTATTTGCCGTCAACATATTAATGACTCGAAAGAAGTTGCCGACCTTTAAAGATTACTGGTCATCCAGGCCTGAGCTACGAGATTAATTTATTTCGTCACTGTTGTCCAGAGGTTCCAGTGGTTGTTATCAAATATACATCTTAACGACAATATGCCGCCCAAAAAATAGTAATAACTTTGACAAACCATATAAAATCCGACCGTTGTTATATGCTTTAGATACAACATTTCTGGAAAGCTAGAAACCTGGAATGTTCCAATCCATTGATGAGAGAATGATTAAATTTAAACGTCGAAGTATATCTTAATGCCAATGAAACCCATGAAACGAGGTTACAACATTAGGATCAGAGCAGATCAGACGGGATATGTGTGCCAATTCCAAGTGTACTCTGGAAAAATAATTGGAATTGCCGAAGAATCATCAGGTGCACGAGTAGTGTAAGATTTAACCAAAACTCTTATTGGGAAATATCAGTATATCTATTTTGACCATTTTCTTTAATTCTGTAAATAGAAAATAGAATTACTCTACGAATTTATGGTTGTGGTACAGCAACGAAACGACCATAAAATATGCCGACAGACCCAAAACCCGACAAGGAAATGGAAAGGGGATCATCTGATTGCAAAGTTACCCAAGATGGTATAGTGATTGTTAAATGAATTGATAAGAAGCCTGTATATTTTTTAATATCCTGACGACCTCTCAACTGTGAAAAGAAAACAGAAGGATGGAACATCCCAAGAAATATTGTGCCTTGAACTTGCAGACTGCAATCGGCATATGGGATATGTCGACAAAGTTGACATGATGATTTATATGAAATTGACCGAAAATCTAACAAGTGGTATCACAAACTCTTGTGTTACTTTTTACATATATAAGTGTTTATAACGCTTTTGTTACCTTTGCGAATCAAACAACAGATAAGACAATGAACCTAAAAATGTTTCGACTGTGTATTATCAACAGACTTATTGGGGCAGGAAATTATAAAGCAAAAGACAGAAAAAGTGCTGAACACAGTTTGAGCAAATTTAGAACTGTTCCATTGGAAAAAAGTTATGATAAAGCTTTGCACACACCAGTGCATTCTACATCTTGACACTGTCATCACTGTAGTACACGAGATAATCCACATAGGACTAGTTGGATTTGCAGCACTTGTGAAGTTGGATTATGTCTAACACATAATATCACACACATAATATCAGAAACACAATTGTTTTGCTAAATTTCATTACGAATAAAATATTTAAATATATATTCTTAAGTTTCTTAGTGGCAATAACTTGAAACCACGCTGTATTGTCATTATATCTTTGTAATAAAGAATTTTTTTCATACACATATGTATTTTTACCATTCACTACCAAAAAATTCCAAGTTACTAAAATTTTTCTTTTGTTAGGACTCAAAGGGTTAATGCATCTTTTAACTGCATCTTATTTTTTATATTTTTAGTCTATATTATTAATTCTATGTATTTTAAACTGTTTTTTAAATTTTATTTTATTTCAAACAATCTTAATAATAAGATTCTGCTTCTTTTATTTGTATACGTGAACTTAATATGTTGTATTGTGCATAAATGTAAACATTGTATTTATACAAGTAAAGGACCCCTCACAAATCAAATGGAAATTGGCTTTCGGTGAAATTGACCAAATTTTGGATATGTTGTTCCTTTCGGTGTCCAGATCAAAAGTCTCCACGGGCACAAATATCGAAAATCTTCCCTGCGAGCAGTACCCAGCTCCGAAGGTTATCAACATGGCAGGAGCTAACGCTGATCTAGCAGCAGCAATGTTGGAGAAGGCAAGAGAGCCGAATGTAATTCAAGCACTGGTTGAGCAGGAGAATCTAGCAAGAAGACGAGGTCGATGGATTCCGCTGAATGATCGTCAGATGCTGGACTTTTCGCGTTTGGACTTGGTTTTTTTGCGTGATCTCTCTGTGGGGATTTATCAGGTCAACCTCGCCCCGGCATATGTACAGGATAAAATGCGAAGAGACGGCACAGATGAATTCCATCTTGATATGGATGCTGACAGAGTGGGTTCCTGCTTCCGTAATGCAACAAGACATCAACTATGGATTGCATACACAAGTACCGAAGAAGAGAGACATGATGGAGACCAAGAAGTTTCCGGTTATTATTGCACTTGCCAATCTGGTGCGAGAACGCTCGGTTCAAGCGTTCTCTGGTTTCTCAGTTATGTAAGACATCAGCAAAATATTCGCTACCCTTCTGATATCACATTGCACAGTGTAATGGACGTAGCTAACAGACCAATTGATCCCAGACCTGACGATATGGAGATAGATGATGACTGATCTTGTAGGATATTGAGCTTAAATAATGAACAATCACCCTAAAAGTGGGAGGCGAGGGACTCACTATAAGCAAGCACCCCGAAGGGATGAAAGCATCGCTACGTCCACGTCGTTCATCCTGGGTAAAGCTGAGTGCGATAGAACGAACACATTGCAGAATCCTCTTCTTCTTCTTCTTCTTTGTGGCAGGGCACTGTGGCCGTTTCTCATTACCAGGTGGCGATGACAGAATCTGAAATCCTTAAGAGCCGAACAGCTGGGTACTGCTCGCAGGGAAGATTTTCGAGCTTTGTGCCCACGTAGACTTTTGATCTGGACACCGAAAGGAACGACATATTCAAAATTTGGTCAATTTCACCAAAAGCCAATTTCCATTAGATTTGTGAGGGGTCCTTTGCTTTATGTTTAGTTTAGTCTGCTTGAGATAATATGTTTTTATCATAAATATTATTAGTATTATGCCATCTCCATACTGCCTATCCAAACACTTAGAAGAAGATGTATTCAGGCAGGACCCTGTAAACAGGAAGGCGGTTGAGAGACTGTCTCTGAAATTACAGACCAGCCTTACAGACTCTTTTCATGAGGCCTGCCTCGCCAGGAAGGGAGGCATATCTGCCAAACCTCCCTGGTGGTGCCCCGAGCTTGACCAAAAAAGGTCAGACTCTCGTAAAGCCTTTAACAAAGCAAAGAACTTCCGACTTGAGGAGGACTGGGCCACATATAAGAGAACCCAGAGAAACTTTAAAATGGTCCAAAGGGCTTCATGGTGCAACTTTTGTGAGGGCATTAACTCCGTATCGGAAACAGATCGCACCAAGAAAATACTATCTGGGTGCTGCAGTGCACATTCGGGCATATTTATAAAAGAGGACGGCACCTATATTGCTGACCTCCGAGAATCCCTAAGTCTGCTTCCGAAGTGACACTTTCCTGGCTCCAAAAGCGGATCTGATGTAAACCATCAAAATGACCCAGAATACTTCCCCACAGCGGAGGACTGGAACATGAGCATGGAAATTGTTACCGAAAGCAAAATAGAATGGGCAGTAAAATCATTCTCGCCTTTCAAATCGCCAGGACCGGACGGTGTGTATCCTGCCCTACTACAGTGAGGTTTGGTGCAGATACTGCCGCTACTGTGCAGACTGTTTCGGGCATGTATTGCAATGCAGTATGTACCGGGACCAGAGAGGGAAGCCAAAGTGATTTTTATTCCCAAATCAGGAAAAACTGACTACACCGCAGTCAAATCGTTCAGACCAATCAAGCTCACGTCTTTTCTTCTAAAGACCTTAGAGAGGCTGTGCGACAATTATATCAGTGAGCAGTGTAGCTTGAACAGCAAACTACACCCGACCCAATACGCCTAGAGGCCAGGGAAATCGACTGAGTCGGCCCTTCATCATGTGGTATGCAGGATTGAAGGATCGCTGGCGAACAGCGAACAGCCCTAGGAGCCTTCATAGACATCGAGGGAGCTTTTGATAAAGTCTCCTATGCCAATATAGAACAGGGTCTAAATAAACATGCGGTCCCCACAACCCCACAACCATGGATTGGGCTAAGGAATAGAACTGTAACTGCCTCAATAGGTAAAGAGAGCCAAACAGTAGCTGCCACAAAAGGTTGTCCACAGGGCGAGATGCTATCTCCGCTTTTATGGAATGTCGTTGCGGGCGGCTTACTACGGCAACTAAACAACGCAGGATACCATGCTGTGGGTTACGCAGATAACGTGGTAATCCTACTCATTGGAAAACACGAGAGTGTTCTGTTTAGCCTAATGCAGAAAGCTCTTAAAATCATAGAGGAATGGTGCGAAAAAACGTCTCTCTCGGTTAACCCCAAGAAGACAGAATTAGTACTATTCACAAGAAAAAGGACGATCAACACAGGTAGACTTCCCAAACTCTTTAATAACCAGTTATGCTTGGTAGACGAGGCGAAATACCTCGGTATAATACTGGACTCCAAGCTCAACTGGAAGAACCACCTAGAACACAAGCTGAAAAAAGCCTGTGTCATCTTCTGGCAGTGCAGGGGCGCGCTAGGACCGACCTGGGGTTTTAAACCAATGGAGGCCCGGTGGCTGTACACTGCAATTGTCTGACCAGCTCCGATATACGAAGCGTTAACCTGGTGGCCGAGAACAAACCAATCAGTAACCAGGAAGGAGCTAAAACACCTACAACGATTGGCGTGCCTGGCTATGACTGGCGCAATGCGCACAACACCCATGGCTGCAATCGAAACTCTACTGAACCTGACGCCGTTTCACATACAAGTAAGGGAAGTGACAGTAAGCACAGTCTTAAGACTAAAAGGCAAATAGCACGTGGAGCCCGACAGAAAACGGTGTGAGACACCAGGGCCTAGATCCTAGACCCTTGGCCGCCCGCGTGCAAATGATGAGTTGGCCGCCCCCTCACGTGCAGTAAAACATTTCTTGGACCGAGGGGGTCTTTTATTTTTTTCAATTCCAAATTTTTTTATTTTCTGTTATAATAATAATAATACCTATTTATTCCCCAAAAGACATATATGCAATTACAGGGAAATGTAACATTATTTAAGACTAAATTAAGATAAGTATATTTTTTAAAGTTTTAAAGCAGAATCATGTCAGAGCGAAATGACTAAAGAATCTCCAAGTAATCCGGGACTGCCAGATTTATTTTTGCATTGTACAACTCTGAATACATTGCCAGAGGAGTATTTTTTTTTTAATTCAGTTGGATACGTTGGGCAGAAAGTGAAGGGTGAATAGCTTAATTAAGCAACTATGCCCGTATAAAAGGGCCTTACGGACCAAGGGAGCTGAATCTACCAAGCAGGAAGCTCTCACTTGCAACCATCGAAGAAGTTATCACAGCAACGAAGTTCAGTCGATGCGAAGAAAAAGAAAAAACATCTGATATGCAACTACTGCAGGAAGCCCAATCACATGGTTAAAGTGTATAGGAAATGAATTGCTGACGGCCGTCCTACAACGCCTAGTAAACCGGAGTCCGACACACATATACTACTCGTCACTGTTAGCTCAACTAAAATACATACTGAGTCGTCGAGATGCAGGGATGACATGGCGCGACAAGCCACATTTTAAGTGATGAGATTTGCTTTAGAACGTTCAAGTCTTTTTCAACTGAACACACAGTGACCACTGCAAATAGTGAGAACATCGTGAACATCGTCATCGGATTACGTGTAGAAGTTGGGGCAGAAATGGTACACAATTACTTTGGCTGAAGTTTGGTGTATGCCCCGAATCAAGAGGAATCTGTTCTCTGTGCTTGGCGTCCAGGATTAGTCAACAATTGGAGGGAGCTCGGCATAGAAGACTGTGTAAGGAGACCGTGAGAAGTTTAAACCCTATCAAATGAGGTCAATGCAGTGAGTAAGGGAAACCTGTTGCAGTTGTGCCATGAACGATTCATCAGCTGAAGTCTGCAACTTCCTAGCGAACAATTCGAGGGAGCTCGTCATGGAGGACTGTTCAAGTTTGTCGTAAGAAATTTGAACCCTATCAAATGAGGTTAATGCAGTGAGTAAGGGTTGTGCCATGAACGATTCGGACATCAGAACAAGCGCTATGTGCAATCGCTTCTGAGCAGGAAGCTTGACATAAACGTAGAAATGCATAGTGAACTATGTGAAGGTTGCATTTAGAGCGCATTCACACGGACATCTGCAGTCTATTTCAAGAATCGAGGTCTGGATATCGTTATTTTATACTTTTCAAGGACGATTACACAAAATTCAGGACAGGACAAAAATCCAAAGTTTCTTAAAAACTGAGTCAGTCCCTAGTTGAGGCAGAAACAGTCGGGAGCTGCCAAGTGATAATGGCAAGGAGTTCGACAAAAAACAGACGAGGACCAGTCTACACAAGAAAGGTATTGTTCAACGTTTTATAATGCCTTATACTCCGGAATAAAACGAGTGCAGTGAGAAGGAAAATCGGTCGGTAATGTAAACTGCTAGAGCAATGATGAATGCGCATGGAAACATTCCTCAGGTACTTTGGGCTAAGATGATACACACAGATACCTACATCCTTAACAGGACAGGTCAAAGGAACATCACCTTTCGAGTTATTATATGGTTTGAAACATTGGTTCAAATTGCTGAACTCATGTCTATTCATATCGAAGGAGCAAAGGACGAACATGGATCCGAAGGCCATTAAGGGTACCATTTACTTTGTTGGATTCTAAAAATCTTTTTTTTTATTTTGCATTTTTTTTTAATCTGTAGGTCAGGTGTCGTTTTTTGATTTCACACAATTTTTGTCGACCGAGGAATTTCCACAAGTGAGACATGCCCGTGTGACATACCAACTTTGACAATGTGACAAAATAATTAATTTTTATATAAAACTATCCAAAAAATCACAATTTGTACTTAAGGGGTCTTATTAAATATCTGGGAAAAACATTCAAGTTAAAAAAAAAATACCGAAATTCACCTTTTTTCAGGTCTGTAATGTAGACTGTACCCTTAAAGGAATCCTAATCGGCTATGATAACGACGACGGATACTGGATCTATAGTGAAAACGACAACAAGCTCTACAGATTCTAGGACGCCATGTTCGAAGAAAAATTAGAGTTATTATACCCCCAGGAAGCAACGAAGTTGAAGAGACGAAACCTACTGACCTGAACGATTGAAAAAGACGAGAAAATAGAATTCTGGAAACCCGATGACAGTGATTGGACAATTTTAGGAATGCCGGAAACCAATAAAGAAGATAATGCTGGTGAGACTACGCTAAAACTAGGCAACCGAGTTGATCTTACAGCTCCACAGTATTTCCAGCATTATGTGATGCTCATCCCGATGACCTTCGAGGAACCAGATACCTGCAATGACGCCACAAAGCAAAAAAAACGCCAATGGACCAATCGGCAAATTCAAAGCCATATTATTGGCGATCAAACTATCAGAGTTAATCTAAATTGTAAAACAATACTTTTCGCGATTTTTTTGTTGCAAATTCATCAATTACAATTGAAATATCTATTTCACCGATTTCATTTTCAATTGAAATTATTATAGTTTTTTTGATATAGTTGATCGTAAATAATTTGTAATTAATTTTAATTTAGAAAAACTCCTTTCGCCGGATGCCACAGCTATCGGTATTGTTAAAAATATTCTTAGACTAATACTGAAATTTGGAAAATAAGGAACTAACAACGGAAATAACCCAAGTGTTCCTCTCCGATTTTAATAAAATTTGGTGGATTTGCAGACGGGGCCAAAATATTCGATATGGATTTTTTTTAATTCGGTTAAAAGACATGTTTAGGGGGTGAACTCGTGCCTTCTGAACAAATTTTGTATATGTACAACATTTCAAATTCAATCCACTCGTGTAAAAAAAAATGTGTGTATGGCGTGTAATTGCTGCAATAGTGATATTCGTTAAAAAAAGCATATATAAAGACATAAACGACGATGACCAAAACTAGTTGAATAATATTTTTCGTGGAATCCAAATATTTATTCAAATATTTCCTCTAAATAAACTTTTCCACTGAAAAAGGTTTTATGTTCACTAGCGAAAAATACGAAAATTGAGTTTTATAACAACTTATATTTTGTTTTCATTTTTTTGTTACACCAGAGGATAGGCTTTGAAATTTTCTACATTTAAAAAATTATGCTGTCATGATTTATTTATATAGAAGTTATAGCCAAACAACAAAAATTTGGTTGATTTTCGAGGGGCGAGTTCACCCCCTAAATATGTCTTTTAGCCGAAACAAAAAAAAACACGTATCGAATATTTTGGCCCCCTCTACAAATATACCAAATTTCATTCAAATCGGAGGGGAACACTTGGGTTAGTTTCCTTGTAAGCAGTGGTGTATTGGTAAAATAAGAAGTAAGGGAACGCATGGTGAGAGCAAGAAAATAGTCCGCGACTTTCCACAAGCTGCTTGCTGAAAGTTTTTCAGAGGTCATCTGATTTTAAGCAAACTATTGTTTTACTTGAAAGCTTTTTTATTTTTTTTATTCTTACTATACAAAATATTACCAAACACAAACGCGTTCCGTTTCTAAAAGAAGGTGCAGGAACGTCGTTCCTCCACGTTCCCCCTCCAATACACCACTGCTTGTAAGTCTTGGCTAATTAAATGATTTAAAATGTCTTATGGTTTTAATTGGAAATGATTAGAAAATAGTTCTCTAAAAGATAACAATTCTTTTAAGAGGTCCATTCCATCTAAATCTTTTGTCAATTTTCCGTGTTTGGTTACCTGTAATTTTATATCTAAATCCATACAACATTTTCTTAGATATTAGAATGAAATACAAGCAAAAATTTAAACAAGGAGCAGCAGTTTTCTAACAGTTCAGAACGTTCGGATATCAAATTAATAGCGATGCCAAAAATTTCAAAATAAAAGTCAATTCTAAATTTTTCCCTAGGATCCAAAACACTTTCATCGCATGACTCATAATTGGACATCCGCTGTTTTTATCTTACACGAACTTCAGAAGCTTTGCACCACTTCTTCCGCTTCTTTGGTAAAATCATTACCCGGTTAGAAATCGGATGCACTTCAGGCAGCGGTCCAGGCCACCGGCCGTTATTTCGGCGACTAAATTTTACAGATTTCGGACCCGCAAACTCTCTATTGGTGGTCCACGGGCTTCGTTGGTTTCGCCGCCTCCCTAACCGCCGCCCGCGTGCCATGCACGCTCTAGCCCCCCGGTAGGATCGGCCCTGTTAGACACGGTAGAATACTGAGAGAGGCGGGATCAACCATGCCTGAACTCAAAGAATCCCTGGTCAGTGTCTCATCGAGACACCTGTTTAAGCGGCAATACGAAATAAACGATCAGATTGATGATAAACCAGAAATCACCGTTTATACCGACGGGTCTAAGAATCATAAAGGTGCAGGGGCAGGCATTTACTGCCAGGAACTTAACCTCAGGCTCAGCATCCCCCTAGGTAGGAATGTGACGATTATTCAAACGGAACTTTTCGGGATACTTGAAGGTACTCGGAAACTATTGGAACTGGCAGTCTCGACAAATCCATTTTGTTCCTCACTCACAGCAAATCAAGCATAGCTGCGCTATCGAGACCAAGGGTGGCTATCAGAATAATACTGGAGTGCAGGCAAGCTCTAGACAAACTCGCCAAAACCAAGAGTCACAATATCTTGGATTAAGGGACATTCAAATAATGAAGGGAACGACTGGGCCGATAGGCAAAAGGGCCGCCCTGAAAAGGGAATCATCTAAGGCTTTGCCACTGGCACCACTCACTATCTCCCAAATACGTAAAGGAAACTCCCTTGAAGAACACAAAAAGGAATGGATACAAACTGACAAGTATGTGGTCGTCAAAAAATTCATCTACTCACCAACACCGAAGCTGAGCAGGAAATACATTGAATTACTAAGAAAAGTTTGCGACTGCTAATCGGCACCCTTGTTGGGCACTGCAAACTAAACAAGTACCTCCATAACATAGGGGTGGTAAAAGATCCCCTATGTCGGAAATGCGAGCAAGAAGAGCAGACCCTAAGACACACCCTGTGTGAATGTGAGTCACTCAAACAACTCAGGTGGTCCGTATTCGGAGAGGAGTGGCCAGATAGGTCACAACTGGGCAACACTCCACGAGGCCAACTACTTGACTTCACAAGAAGTTTAAGTTGGCTTGAGGAGTAGGACTCAGGAGGCTTGACCTATGTAAACACTTTGTAATGCATAAATAAAATTATCTATCTAGTGATATTTTTCATATTTATTGATTTATAAAAAACCTTATCCTTTATAAATTAGTCATTTTGGCAATCTCTATAGTTTTGTTATCGTAAATAGGGAAACAACTATTTCCATTTTTTCTTTTTCGAAAAGTCTCAACCCAAATGAAAAATTCCGCTCGGCATTTTAAAAATAAAGTTGATGTGGGTATCTAAATACCGCAACATCATATTTGAAAAAAAAAATTTAAAGTGTCTTAATAAAGTGCTCTTGATTTTTCAAAATAACCAGTAATAAAATCATAAAAAATAAATATGTAGCAAAATTGAATTTTTTTATTTTTTTCAAATAACTCTAAAATTAGTCAGAATATTCTAAATTTCTTTTAACAAATTATTCAGCATTAAAATACGAAACTATGCCTTTATTTAACCAACTCTCTATTTTTTATGGTTATCGAGATGCATCGAATTTGTAACACCCTTTATACTATATTACAAATTAGATTTAGCAACAGTAACGATTATTACCTGCGGCGGCTTGTGGATTTGCCTAGGGGAGACAAAGACAAAGATGCCACACGTGCTGTATTACTTATTCTTATAGAGGAAGCAAATATTCCGTTGCCGTATCGGTCAATTTTTCTTCCGCTGCCTCACCGCTGATTATTACCATAATAATAATGCATATTTTCTTTGTGATTAATTGGAAGGCAATGAAGAGGATAAGATAAAATTAAGTTGATTATTTTATTTCTAGGATAGTGTAATGAACATTTTCGGTGGTCAATAAACCGTAAATTGTTTGGGGAATTCGTACCAGACGAAATATTGTAGATAATGAGAACAATAACGCGCACATCATTAAGCTGCCATTAACATGTAAGGATGTTAATTAAATGAAAATAATTAATAATCTCGGTAATAAATATAACTTATCTACCGTGCTCATGTGAGAAATAGTGTAATAATGACGGATGCACGTACGAAATTTGTAATTAGAAACGAGATTTTTATAAATGGCATCATTATTTATGGTAACAAAAGCTTGTTAAAAAAAATTAGGCTTCGTTCGAAATGATTAAATATTCAATTTACATTCATGTACTTGTTAAAAATAAATTATACAGACTGTTATGCGTAGATTACAATATGGCGAGAAAATTTGCATTCTTTAGAATTCAAATACTAGCAGTTATAACTCGCACTGTTTCTAAAATATAGTTTTTATAAGGCTATAGTCAGAACAGACCTTTTTTTATTACTACGTAATATCGTATGTTCATTAAAAAAAAACCTCAAGTGTGCCATGACTTTTTCGTTTTAAAAATTTCAGTTGGTACACTTGACACTTGTTGGGAATTGACATATAAACGTCAGATCTTTCTAGAAGTCACAATTATTCCGTGCTTGCAATGGTTTACAGCAACCAGCAAAAAACGTTTCTAATTGAAAGTTATTTCCGAAATGGGATTAAAGTGGATGGAAATTGGGTGTATTCATTCGACGCACCTTTAGCAGAGTTTCAGGAAGAATTTCCTAACGTGCCCATTATTTATGATTAATTTAAAAATACTTTATCACGATCTGTTGTATTATTTCGTGAAACGGGTAGTATTCTCCGTAAACCAGGAAGTGGTAGACCAGTTAAACGAACTCAAGATGCTATTAACACAGCCCAAGAAATTTTGGAAGATGAACCTACGACTTCTCTGCGTCATTTGTCACAGCAAATGAATTTATCGGTAGGAACATGCCACAAGCTTCTACGAAAAGATTTGCAAGTATACCCTTATCGCATAACATCGGTGCAAGAGTTATTACCTGTTGATTACCCCAGACGACTGGAATTTTGTCAGTGGTTTTTACAAAATGTAAACGAGGATGTTTTACAAATTACAATTTTTACTGATGAAGCTTGGTTTTACAAGGATGGGTACATTAATTCCCAAACTATGAGAATTTGGTCGGATGAAAATCCTCGTATATATCGAAAGAAACCACTACATCCAAAGAAAGTTGGCGTTTGGGCAGCGATTAGTGGAAGAAGATTAGTTGGACCGATATTCTTTGAAGGTAAAATCCTATTTTTATTATTAATAATAAAAATTCAATAACCGTGCATTCATTTTAAGTACGATAACTGCAAACCATTATCGTGCAGAAATTTTATTGCCTTTTATAGATGAATTAAATGATGACGAACTGCAAAGTGGATATTTTCATCAAGACGGACGAACTCCTCATTGCACAGTGGATAATTTGGCCATTTTGGAGGAATGTTTTGAGGACCGAATAATAAGTCGAAATGCACGGATTCTCTGGCCGCCCCGTTCATGCAATTTAACACCATGCGATTTTTTCTTGTGGCCATACCTGAAAAAATGTATTTATGCACAACGAGTACACAATCTAGAAGTCATGCGGTAACGAATTCGAGATAAATTTATAGAAATTAACAATAATCCAGTGTTGTTGCGGAGCGTAATGAAGGATGTGCGACGAAGAGTTCAGGCTTATGTTCAAGAAGAAGGAAGGCACATACCACATTTAATATAATTTTATAGTGAAAATTTTAACTTAAGTATCTATAAATTGACTACAGTTTGTTTCATTTTGAGAAGTAACATAACCTCAATATGTGTAACCAACTTAAATTTTTAAAATTAAAAAATCATGGCACATTTGAGGTTTTTTTTTTAATGAACATACTTTATATCTGCAATCAAGAAAATATTTTTTCGTTAGAATGGTTGCGAAAGTTACTAGATGGTAATTCATTTTTAAATATAGTTTAATATTTTTTCTAAACATAATAAACATTTTCTAAATTTATGCGATTAAGTAATTGTAAAGACTTTAACTAAATGAAAAAAACTTTGTTGGTATCAATCTTTATTACAACCGGGTTAGTAAGTCCTGGAATCTGACAGTAAAAGGTGATGCTCAGCCAATCAGAACCACTGTAAATGACAATTTCACAGTTGCCTATAGAGGCGTTATTCACATTTTGTGATTAAAAAAACTTGAAGTTGGCGGCGAATTAAACCGAGCTGTATATTTACGTTTTGGGATTAAAAGAAAACATGAAGTTAGCAACGAATTAAACCGAGCGATTATTGAGTATAATATTCTCGCCCATCTGAGTGCGATCAATGTAGCAACCTAGATGTAACAGTCACGCGAGATGATATACCAACCAAAGTGTAATATTTACATAGAGTTTTATATTTTCAACAAAAATTGATTAAAGGAGGTCACGAATATTAAATAAATTTACTCGTTGAAGAGGATGGTTGCGACCGTTACTACGTGGTAAAACTTAAAAATGCACCGTTTTAATCACAACTAATTATTGTACAAAAATATTATAAAACGTGAGAACACAATTCTTCTAAAACAAATATTCACGACTCGAGTTTCGACGAATTCCGTCTTTATCAATTGATATATCATATAATGTGAGCCACAAAATTTTGTTTCAAAGTTGGCTGTGAGATAAGTGAGGTATGTCGCATATTATTACGTCATGAGACTAGATTAGTTCAATTGAATTAGATTTAAAAAAGTGAAGTAATCTAAGACATGACTGCTATGTTTCTCTCTCAGTCATGGCCAACTCTGAAACAAAATTCTGTGGCTCACACCTTATAATACGTTTTACAATAATTAGTTGTAATTAAAACATAGTAAATTTTCCAATTCAGTCTGAAGTTACTTGAACTTTTCAGCATTTCTTCAATATGGTATCTATTACATTTGCAAAAAATATTTTCTGAGTTTTTAAAAATAGTTTCTTTTTATATCCCACGCAAATATGTACGCGGATTTGATAAAATCAAAAAGTGGGGAAAAATTAGGTCGGTTTGCTCGTTAAGGAGATTAACTGACGGATTACGGCTCTGTTCGAAAGTTTATAATGCCTCCAGGGGATTAAGCTTAGTGCCTTTGCTGCAGTTATACAAAGTTTTAATAATATTTGTATTGATCGTTGATTATACAAAGGAAATTTTTGAAATTAAACGGAGATTTTAATTAACATGAAAATTAGGAAATTTTTGCTACAATTAAATTGCTACACTTCAGAGTACATTCAGAATTTAATGTATATTTTAATGGAATCACAAAAAAATTGGAACAACTATTTTAGAATAATGACCCATATGTTTGTGAAATTCCATTAAATAAAAACTCGATCTTTCTTGATCCAGTGACAGAAAACGAATTAATTAGTATTGTGAGAAATATGAAAACTAAAAATAGTGTTGGATATGACGGTATTCCAGTATCCGTGCTTAAAGGCTGTATTCAATATATAGCCAAACCGTTGTCCGATATTATCAATGCAATGTTTGAGACTGGTACATTTCCTGAGCAACTTAAATATGCAATGTTCGTGCCAGTTTTCAAAAGTGGGGACTCTGATAATATGTCCAATTATAGGCTTATAAGCATTTTAAGTACAGTATCTAAGTTATTTGAAATTGTAATATACAAACGCCTAATAATTTTTTTTGTAAACCAAAACCTGCTCTCGGAGAGTCAACATGGCTTTCTGAGTGGAAGAAGTACAGAAACTGCCATGTTTGATTATATAAATCTTATATTATCAGCATTAGAAGAACGGATGGTGGCCTGTGGGGTCTTCTTGGATCTCTCTAAGGCCTTCGATTCCATTGACTTTTCAATACTATTGTCCAAACTTTATAACTACGGCATACGTGGTGTAGCACTGAAACTTATAAGTTCATATTTACACAACAGAAGTCAGTCTGTAAAACTTAAGGACACAGGATCAGGAATAGAAGTGGTATCGGGGGCTCTGGAGATTTGCGGGGGGATTCCGCAGGGCAGCATCCTTGGCCCTTTCCTATTTGTTGTTTATATAAATGATTTGTCGCTAAAGATACACGATGTAGCAAAAATGCAAAATTATGCTGATGATACAAGTTTACTGTTAAGGGGTCGTACTTTTCCTGACTTAAAAGCCCTAGGAGACCAAAGTTTAAACTACATGCATAAATGGTTCTTGGATAATAAACTCTTGTTAAACCCTGAAAAAACAAATTGCATACTCTTCAAAACGAATCAAGCTTTAGATACTCCAAATGATATTTGTTTAAATGAAGTTCGGTATCCATTTGTAAATAGTGTTAAGCTTCTGGGAATTACTCTAGACGAGACGTTGACTTTTTTAAAACAGATTGACTCAGTTTGTGTAAATATAAGCAAAGCTATCTATGGATTGAGAACCGTCGTGAGATATACTAACTTTGAATTGGCTTACCTCTTTTATTATTCAAATATTTATCCATATCTTAGATACGGAGTAATTATTTGGGGAAGTTGTGTCAACGTCTATCGAGTATTCACATTACAAAAGAAGTCAATGCGACTATTAAACAGGTTGAAATATCGTGATAGCTGCAGAGGTTATTTTTGTAGGCATGGCATTTTAACATTACATGGTTTATACCGAGTGTCTGGGATAAGGGGCGAACATAGGGATTTAACATGTAAAATTAAATATGTGTAATTATTAGCTCCCCTATTCATTTTAGAAAAAAATCGTAAAGGAATATTTTTTAGAGAATTAAAAATTGTAAATGCATCATCCATTTAATTTACGTTTGTACCAGAAATCACCTCAGAAATAATAAAAATAAGTTGAACAATGTACCTTTAAAAAAAACCCTTGCCATGAGTTTGACAAATGTCATGTCATAGTGAAAATAATTTTGCTAGTCAGATATCAATCACGCATGGTAATTACTATGAACAATAACGTTTGGCTCGTTCTAAAGTGTGAACTAGCATTCTTCGGTAAAACAGGCAGACTGCAAAAAGTTAAGCTTAGTTTAGTTTTTAGTTAGTTTATTAATTCGCAGCAAATGTTGCTATTTTAAATATGTAAATGCATATTCATGTAAGGATGTTGTTCTCCTTAAATAAACTACGGCAAGTCTCCAATTTAATTTTGTTAAAAAATAATCTTAATTTTCTTTACTGGGCTATGAATATCCTTTGAATATGACTTCTTTCCCACGCTGGTATATTATAGGAGAGATAAGGATATACCTATGAGTTGAAGAGAGTTATAATTGACTCTGGTGTTAAAATTGGTTTTAGTTTAAGAACTGCATAGTAAGCAGTATTTAATTTACTACACTTATAATCAATATGCTGACACCTGGTGCGCTGCTCGTTCTCAGCAATCCCAAGAAATTTGGTGCTTTGATTTAAATTAACAATTGATGTCTTTCTATTAAAAAAAAACTGAATGTTTACTGTTTTATTGTTATATGGAAGTAAATTATTAGGATTCATTATGGTCTGTATTTGATAGATCCTGCATTATTTTCCAGAATACACGCCTCCTTTCTTCATCCACTAACAGTATCTCCTTATGGCATTGACGTTTTTAAGAATGATAACCATGCTTCTTCAGAATTTTCTGTACAGAGAATTTAGACACGTTGCACTCACGAGCAATGCATCGTATGCTAGTTGTTGGTTCAGCAATTATCAAACCCAAAACTGTTTCTTCTGTTCCGTTTGCATGTAATGTCACGAACTTTGAGTAAACTTACGCCACTGCAAAATGTTTTGATAATGAATACGCTCTCTTCATTGGCATAACTCAGATTATTGTTAATAGTAATTTTAATGCGTGAATTGATATTTGACTAGCAAAATTATTTTCACTATGACATGACATTTGTCAAAGTCATGGCAAGGGTTTTTATTAAATGGTAAATGGTTAAACTTATTTTTATTATTTCTGAGGTGGATTCTAGCGCAAACGTAAATTAAATGGATGATACATTTACAATTTTTAATTCTCTAAAAAATATTCCTTTACGATTTTTCTCTAAAATGAATAGGGGAGCTAATAATTACACATATTTTATTTTACATGTTAAATCCCTATGTTCGCCCCTTATCCCAGACACTCGGTATATTTATGAATGTATTAAGTTCCTATGGAAGCATAATAATAAATTCATAACCAGTACCTTAGCCAACAACCATGATACTAGACATGGGCATGTTTATCGTCTCCCAAATCATAGATTGTCTATGTATGAAAAAAGTGCATATTATGCTTCAATGAAACTATACAATCATATTCCTAAAAATATTAAAGATGCATGTAGCTTTAGCATTGCAAAGAAAATGCTATTTAATTTCCTATGCTCTATGGAGCCATATTCTTTGAGGGAATTTTATGAAAAATGTAAATTGTAAATATTGTTATAGATCACCATTATCTTCCATTTTGACAACTTTTTCATGTACAATATTATTTTATGTATTTATTGTCTAGAGAAATAAAGAGAGTGTTATGTTATGTTAATACTTGATTTCTATTCTTATAAGTCTGATGTAACTGTCATCACTTCATATTGATCAAAAAAGTTTAACATTTTCTATTTTTAATTTTCTCTCGAAGATTGTTATAATATTTATCATACTGTTAAGGTCAATACTCACTTCCAATTAAACGAATTTTACCAAGAGCTTTACAGTTGTTTGGATTATTAAATAAAGCTTATGTTCAAAAATTAGTTTTAATTCCTGTATTAGTTTTTAAGATACAGTGCACATGGGTAGATACATAGACACTTTTTTCCAAAAATTTTGGAACACTTCCATTGACTCTGTGGAGGACCTCATCGGTAGACTTTTGGTCGCTTCTGCAACTCTTCGGGATATACCTGGCGTTTGCATTAATGTTGGTGGTCGCACCAGTTATTGTAAAATGCATTGTATATAAGTAATTATATAATAATGATGTAAATAAACATTGCGTTTCCTTTGGTGCGCAAATCTTGTTTTTCTGCTTCATCCCGTCAGTTGTAAATTGATAAACAAATAATGATTATTTTCATGGGTTTTACCAGCCCTTAAAATTTGGCCCTTGAGTTCCAAATCACCCTGCATGTAATTCTCTACAAAATAGTATACATGGTAACAATTTCAACTATCAGTAAGTAGGGATAAATTTATCCCAAAAATGAAGTACCACCTAGGAACGGTAACCAATCCTTCTCATTAGTAAATAATTCAATCGTTTTTTCAATTTTCGAATATTAATGGAAATTGGTTTGGGGAATCAAAAAATATTTCAAAGAAAAGAAATTAAAAATTGTATTACCGCCGCGATTTTAACTGTTATTACTACCGAGCAATTAAATTATTTTTTGGATACTTTATATAAACAAATAGCAAAATTGGGAACATTTCATCCATTTTGAAAACTGCAAATAACCAAAAAACGTTTTAAATAAATGAGGTAGGGAATTAAATCATCTACAAAATGGTATTACTGGCGTGATTTCAACTATTACCATAACCAAATAATTGAATTCTTTATTTCACAAGTTTTTTTCAATTACTTATGAAAAATTTATTCACGAAATGAAAGAAAAGAGATGGAGAATTGAATTACATGCAAAATGGCACTGTCGGTGTGATATCAGCAGTCATCAGCACCAAGTTATTCAATTTTTTTAATCGATACTTTATATGGACAAATTTAATCTATTAATACATTAATTATTAATTTTTTTCTGAGCAGCAATTTTGGAATAATTTTTTTTTTTCAAATAAAAGAGATGAGGAGTTGAATTTTCTACAAAATGATACTACTGGTGCAATTTCAACTATTCCCATTAGCAAGTTATTTAGTTGCTTTGAATGCTTATCTCTAATTATTTTTGGATCAGCTATCATCACCTACTTTAATATAGCCTACAAAACCCTGTTTGATTTGATGCAATTTTTATTCTATCCTCCAAATTGCTGAGCCTAAACGAGTGTTACGCAGGTGGAGAGTAATGAATCAAACATCATTTGCTTTTCTCTAATTTAAAAATTAATAAATTTTTAAGAACCCTGGAATTTGTTTTGGGTTATATAATACGGCTCACCCACTACCTTCCGTATCTACTTTAACATATATACTATAAATTGAATGCAATTTATTTGTAATTGTATCTGTGGGTTTTATACACTGGAGGAAAAAAAATTAAACACTTGAAATTCGTGAAATTTTGACCATTTTCAAACCGCCATAACTCGGAGTATTTTCAATCGATTTGATGAATCTTTAAGGGAAAAAAACTTTGAAGTGTCTTCTTTAAAGTTATACATATGAACTTAAGCGTAACCCCTTTTGTCTCTCTCTAGCACCCCTGTGAAAAAAAAATGTTTTTGCAGGAAACCATGTGCAACTTTGACAATGTCCATGGAGTTGGAAAAATTTTGTCGATTCGATCCACCATAAAGGCATTAAAATTTGATCAATTCCCTATGCAGGACTCGAAGAACGAAATTCCTACGACGATTTGGCACCAAGTTATGGGTGTTTGAAAAGAAAAGTTAATTTTGAGGTTTTTCGCACATTTACATTTAGAAAATTCTTCTATCAATGAATTGCAATCATTAAATTAAAATGTGAAATCTAACCTGCAATAGTTTTCGTGTGTTTTAAGATAGCTCTTAAAGGCAGATTGTGGAAATTATAAAGTCTCCTACTCGTTGGGTAAATACAGATAGATTAGAAAAGAAATTTGAATTTAATTCTATTATTGATTTTTTAGAATTCTTAATTTCAACTGAAATACCAATTGTAAGGCCCATCGAAGCAATTCCGACCAATTTTGAAAAAATGTCTGCGTATGTGAGTACCTCTGTGCGCTGTATCTCAAAAAGTAATAGATATTAATACTTCAAACTTAAACTTTATTAGACAATCGAAAGAACTGAAAAGCTTTTGTTAAAATTTTGTCTACCAATTTTACTCCAAGCGATATTTTGTTTTTACCTGATATATTTTTTAATTTGAAAATGTTTATATGAATGTTAAATATAACAAAGAAGTGGAGATTTTTTAAAGAGAAAAAAATTAAAATGCCTTGTCTGGTCTATAAAAATGGAATAATAGTTACATCAAATTTGTATAAACCTATCCAACCCTTAGAAGACGCCCCAGAGATTCCTCAAATAATAACGATCATCAAATGTCCAACAGACCGTTAGATTATTTTCTTGTAAATTAATTTACACTCGAAAAAACTTGTGTTCTAAAGATTGAAGTGCCCCTTATTTCCACTTAAACCTAACCTAGAAAACACGTATAAAACCTACTTCTTCGTCAGAGCACGAGAGATTTAATAGTTTTAAAGGCATAAAGAAAAACTGCTTACGGGAAGAATTTAAATAAAACAGAGGGTGGTGGGTGGACCCTATCCCATCCTCGATAAATGAAAACGTTTGTCAAAGTCTTATCAATTAATTTATACTTGCAAAACCCTCCTTATATTCCAGAGATTTTAGGGTGGAAGACAAGCCACGCACTGGCCTTCTCTTCCACTGAAACCTAACATAGAAAACACTGATGAAACTAATTTCTTAGACAGATTACGAGATATGTAATAATTTCAAATGTAGAAAAACAGGAAACTCTGTTGAATTAAACTTATTAAAGCGTGTGTAGGTAAAATATAAATGAAATAGAGGGTCGTGGGTTGGCCCTACCCCACCCTTTAATCCTTTAAATATGCCCCAAAGCTTATATTTATTACTAAAGGTTTGTCAAAAGTCCGAAAACTCGTTAGATTATTTTCTTATCAATTAATTTACACTTTTAAAACCCTCGTTTGTATTTTAAGGATTGAAGAATGAGATAAAACCCACCCACCGCCCTTCGTTTCTTCAGGAACCTAACCTAGAAAACACTGTTTGATAAAACTAATTTCTTAGTCAGATCACGAGAGATGTAATAATTTCAAAAGCATAAATAAAGAGCGTTTGTGGGAAAAAATTAAATAAAACGGAGGGTGGTGGTCGGTTGGTGGGCCCTATCCTACCCTCCAGCTCTTTAAACACGCGTCAGAGTTCCCATAAATGAAAACTTTTGTTCCCAAAAAGCCGTTAGATTATTTTTTACCAAATCATTTACATTTGCAAAACCCTTGTTTGTATTCTAAGGATTGGAGGATTAGATACAGCCCTCCCATCACCCTTCGTTTCCACTTAAACCTAACCTAGAAAATACTGTCAGATTAAACCAATTTCCTGGTCTGAACTTATAAGGAATAAGTTTCTTAGAAATGGTATTAGTTTTTCAAAATAATCGATAAATATGTATTTAATAATAATAATTATTTAAGACTACTTACACCATTTTTATACCCACTATATAACATTTAATACAGTAGTAAATTTAAAAATGAATTATTTTGTATATTCATGAATTACTAGATTTTTTTGATGTAACACTATTACCTACTGAAATTTAATATTTCTTGTACACATACGTTTAATTTTCAGCAACCTTTTAAATTCAGTTAGGCAGGTATAATTTTATATTGGTTAATTTTTAACCGTAATACAACGAGCGGTATGATTATTACCGATGATATTTTAGAGCTGCAGATTCAACGAGTGTGTAGCACGAGTTGAATGTGTTGCTTCGGTTTCAATGACTAAATATTATCGGTTATTGATCGTACCACGAGTTATATTCAGTGAGAGAATATAAGGAATAAAATTTTATAATCTTGATGACAACTCTCATATTGCAATGTTTTAAATCGACTTGCAGCATAAAGACTACGTAAACTGTCGGCACTGCTACTGTTTATTAATCCCGGTATTTGTGGGCGTCGTATTTTTCACCATTTCACTGATTTCACTGTTGGAGATCTTAACGGTTTCTTACGTCCATTTTGACGTTTAAAATTAATACATGCTGCTATGCATTTCCTTGCATCTGATGAAAATAGCTGAAACTACATTCTAGTAGGTCATCAATGCTATTTCCCTCAGTCTTACTTTTTTTGGTCACCGATATAGTGCCTAAGAATAGAATGCATACTGTAGGGTGTAGGAAAGTCAAATTAGGAGGGGGGGGGGTGGCTTAAAATTGAATTGCGCCTGGGGCCTCTCAAGTGCTAAATCCGTCACTGTAAACAGCAATTATGGAAATATTTCAATTTTTTTGGGAAATTATTGTTTCTATCACCACTAACGTGGTATTCAATTGTCTGCAATACATATTCAATACTTTTTAGATTAGTATTTTCATATTTTTTAAAGATAGGAAATTAAATTATTTATAAAATAATACAATTGTTGTAACACCAGCTTTCACTACCAGCAAATGAGTCAATTATGCTTACTCTAATTTCACTCAAACGGCTATTTTTGCAATTTTATATTTTTTTATGTATATTTTTTTTTAAATTTGAGCCCGGAAAAAAGTAAAAGAGACGCAGAAATGAATTATTTACAAAACGGTACTACTGGTGTCCGTAACAAAGTACGACAAAGTATTGTGATCGTGATTTTTTTACGGAAATTTTTTCAAAACATTTTTTTACGGAAATGTGTTTTGGGGTCCCTAGAAGTCATTTCAACAATTTCTGAAAAAAAAAAATTGTGTCTATACGTGTGTGTGTGTGTGTGTGTGTGTGTATGTGTGTGTCTGTGCGCGCTGTATCTTAAAAACTAATAGACCAATTGATATGAAACTTTGAACATAAGTTTTATTTGATAATCCGAAGAACTGAAAATTGCATTCTAAGATTTTAAAAAAGTGCAAAGTTCATCCCTGACGGAATTAGCTATAAAATTTCAAATTTCATCAGGAATGAACCTATTTTCGACATTTGATATGCCAGCATACTATGGGACATCGAGCAGTTGCTAGAAGATAGCCCGTTATAATATTAGTAATAATAATAAATACAAGAAAACGAAATGTAGCCTGAATATATGAATATTCAACCTGTTCGTTAATCTGCAAGCAAACAATTAAGTCTTACTAAGACTATAAATATAGTCTTAGTAAGACTTAATTAAGTCTTACTAAGACTATATTTATAGTCTAGCAAAAAATTAAGAAAAAAATGCAGATTAACGAACTGGTTGAATATTCATATATTCAGGCTACATTTCGTTTTCTTGTATTTATCTTATGCTTTCTGCAACAAGTAAAGTTGTTTCTAAATTGTTTAGTAATAATAATAAAAATATTTAAGATAACATATAAAAGGATAACAAGGAAATAATTGGTTCTATAGCCAGTAGACGATGGGAGTACACAAGTAGATACAATATTTGGAGAAAAAAAATAATTGTTATGTCCCTACGACAAGGCCAAGACCAATATCTCAACAATTAGAAGAAAACGGACCAAAATAAGTAACGTTAGGAAGGTTTTTACATTACGAGAGGAAAGTTTGAAAGCACGAGCGACGTAATTTAAAAATTTAACTTCTACTGTTTTCGAGATAAGGCATTTTCGAAGCACTCTATATGTACAAGACATTTTTTAATCACCAAACATTTAATTACTGATCCTTGTTATTTATAGGGCTTTTCTAAATCTACGAGTACTATCAATTTCCTGTTAAATCCATACAAACAAAAGAATTTAAAAAAATTATTAACCAGCACATTTTAGATTTTCACACCGACGCCGATGTATTTTTAATTAATTACCCGAACACGTCTACTCATTACAAAGAGTATTGTGAGTTCGAGTATCGGGCTTTAATTAAAACGTAGCAGTGAAAAGTACTCAACGAAACAATAATTTCACATATATAGCGAGTCATGATTGAACTTGGAGTACTTTTATTATTTCGAAACTGGTTATACGGTAGATCAATTAATCTTACAGTTAAAGGCATTAACGTATTGGAACTACTCCATAAAAAAGTATCTATACACACATATATGTGGAGCCGGCCATTCCTCAAGAGGAGCCATTATCCGTAAACTACGAAAGGTACGTATGAATTAAGCGGAATTAATAATCGACACACGAAAATAACGTATTTATGCAATCAACGGTCGGCCATTGAATAAATGAAGCCAATTAATAACTGAAATTAAAAAATGTACTCCACACCGTTACTTTAATGAACATTATAAATTCCGATCGGTGATGGTAATTGATTATTTGGAAATGCATAAATTCTATTAATTTTTCGTGAATTTTATTGCTTAAACCTTCGTCGAATTTAATATTAAATTTGTTGAATTATCGAACTGATTTAACTAGCCGATATTACCGGCAAGTATAATTTTTTCAACTTAGAACTTAAAGAAAATATATAGCAGACATAATTAATGTAGTTGTTGTATTGAAATGAAAATTAGTTCTAGGGAAGTCACATCTATAGTTTGTTCACGTTAAAGATGCAGTCGGTGTAAACACAAGCCGTGAGCGGTGTAACAGCTATAGCACAGGGCCGTTGCGCTTACAATGCATGTACAAAATGCACGACGCGCTTTGCAACCGACGGGCACAAAATACAAACTGAATCCGGCATGACCCGCTCAAAACTCGCATCACTGAACGAACCAATCGTATAAGTCTAAGGAGGTGATCACGTGGCTCTCACGCAGCTTTACACCGACTGCATTCTTTACCGCATTTTACAAAAAAGTATAGTGTCCATTGTGTCCATTTTATTTAACCTATAAACCACTATGCAATAATAATAAAACGAGTACTTGGTTTGTTTGTAACTGGTGTTTTTAGAGGTATAGAACTTTAAAATGAAATAAAACATATAAAAATCAAGGTAATGACCATGGTATTAGCTTTAGTGGAAAAGTCATTTTATTTCATTAGTGTTTAACCCTTAACTCGAAGTATGTGTCTGACAGACACATACTCTTTCAACTTTGCTATTGTGAACGTACTAATCATATGACCTGAGGGGACAGATCGCGTTCAATGTGTTTAGTTGCAATTGGACGTTTAGTGAATACAGGTCAATTATGAAAAGTTGAGGTGTCTATTAGACATATACTTCTAGAAACGGTTGAATACTTGCGGTGTCTATCAAACAAATACTTCTAGATGGTACACAAAATACTTAGTAAGTTATTTTAATTTCATTTACATCGGAAATATTATTAAGCATTATTTTTAGACCCGTCGGCAGACAATGGCTGCAGTTCCAAGTCCTTCAGGTGGTCATGGTCGATCCAAACGACGTAGAGAAGAGGTTTTTCGCTATAATGATCCCAATTCGAAACCAAAATTATGAAGTGTTTAGAAGAACTAGAAGCAGAAGAAGATTCTACCCTATGATTCGGACAATGATACAGATTAAGAGGAGAAGTCACAAACACTCTATAGAATTGATTCTTTAGAAACAGAATATGAGGACAATAATACTGACAACCAAGACATGCATCCTTCACATACTAGACAAGAAATAGCCGATAATGTTCCTGAGAATTTCTTAGGCAGAAATGGATTCAAATGGAGCAGTACGGGACCACCAACTAGACTGAAAACAGCTCAACATAATATTGTGAGAGGTATTCCAGGAATTACTAATACCATACGAGCGCTTGACCTTAAGCCTGCAAATAGTAGATATTTGGTCACTCCTACTAGACCAAGAAATACGTCAAGAAATTATTCACTGGACCAACGTGAAACTTGAAGGTATTAGGGTAAACGTGACAGAACAGCGAAAAAGTAATTATAGAGCTACAGACGAAATAGAAATAAAAGCGCGTTTGGGACTTCTTATGTTGACAGCAATTTATAAGTCCAATAGCAAAGATATGCTGCCATTGTTTTAAATTTACTGGTCGCCCTATTTTCCGTGTAGTTAAGTCTGTAAAAAGATTTGATATCCTTATAGGGGCTTTACGCTTTGACAATTCTGCTACTTGAGATGAAAGAAGAAAAGATGATCCAGCAGCTGCAATAACAAATACAGTTCAATGGTTTGTGAACAATTGTCAAAAATTGTAATCCTTGAGGGTATATGCCTGCATTGATGAAATGCTTATTCCCCTTCAAGACCGTTGCAAACTTAAAATTTACGAATTAGAAACAACCTTACTTGTTGCAGAAAGCATTAAATAAATTCAATAAAATGAAATTTAGCCTGAATAAATGAATATTGAACCTGTTCGTACATTTAGTTTTATTGAATTTAAAATTTGCATACCTGCCAAGCCAAATAAATATATTCTAGAAGTTCTGACACTTACAAACGCTCGTACTAGTTATTTAACACGTATCTTTATTGTGCAAGAGGAACAGATGGCCTAGGTTTATCAGATATCGAAAAAAGCTATAAATTCCTACACAAACCATGCTAATATTGATTACTCAAATTGTCAGCAACAATAGGAATATTGCTGACAATTGGTTTTCTTCAATGGAGTTAGTACACGAGCTACAAAAACAAAAACTGATATATCTTGGAACTCTCAAGAAAAAAAAAATGGAAGTGCTCAAGGAGTTTTTACCCGACAGAAAACGTGAAATTGGTTTTCTCGTTGTACGGATTCACCAAGGACATCACTTTACTGAGCTACATGCCCAAAAAAAAAACAAAGCTATTTTGGTAGTTTCAAGCATGCATCACTGCGGGAGTATGGATATGGAAAGCAATAAACCTGAGATAGTAGCACGTTTTATAATTCAACCAAAGGAGGCATCGATTCCATGGACCAAAAATGTACTAATTATCCAACTAATAGGAGAAGCTGGCGATAGCCATTATCAATTTTCTACATGTTGGTAAACGTATCAGTGGCAAATGATTATGATGGTTTGTGGAGGGCGACCAAATGGTCGCAGCACTTAGACCATTCGTTGGTCCTTTGTGCCAACTTCTGAGCCCTACTCCTCAAGCCAACCCAAACTTCTTGTGAAGTCAAATAGTTGGCCGTGTGGAGTGTTGCCCAGTTGTGACCAATCTGGCCACTCCTCTCTGAATACGGACCACTTGAGTTGTTTCAGTGACTCACATTCACACAGGATGTGCCTTAGGGTCTCCTCTTCTTGCTCGCATTTCCGACATCTTTTACCACCCCTATGTTATGAGGTGCTTGTTTAGTTTGCAGTGCCCAGTAAGGGTACCGATTAGCAGCCGCAAACTACTTCTTGGTAATTCGATGTATTTCCTGCTCAGCTTCGGTGTTGGTGAGTGGATGAATTTTTTGGCGACCACATACTTGTCACTGGCAAATAGTTACATTTTATACTTATGCTTTCAAGATGTTTCACTTCTAAAGAGATTTGTTTTTACGAAAAATTTAGCACTGAGCCTTGTTAAGCCTCATCTAAATCGTAGACTTTTTGTTATGAATATACGACAAGAACTAAGGACTCTTATTCAGAACGTACTTGGGAATAGCACAGAAACAATACGCAAAAACCTAATAACTTGAAAAAAGGCGAAAATGGAGCCTTTGCCCCAACACAAAAAAAAACAAAATACGAGCTATAAAGTTATAAATTGTTAAAAACCACAATGCTCTAGGAAGATATGCGTAACGTGTTGTCAAGAATTATAAATCTTACATTAAATATTCCATATTATATACAAATTTTGATTTATTTAGGTATTTTATTTTATTTTTATTTTTAACAATGTTTTTCTGTTGCACTAATTGTAACAATGTGATAATAGTATATTTTACAACGAGCATATAATGATGGCTATTAATCACGAGAACGATATTTGCGGAACGAGCCCTAGCCGAGTGGAGCAAATCGTTTGAGTGATTAAACTTTAAAACAAAAAGGGCTAAATTTATGAAACTTTGCAGGCAAGTATAATGACACATAATGCATCTGATGCCATATTTTTTGTTACTACTGTACTTCCGGTTTCACCGGAAATACCGTCAACTTTTTTTAATTTAAATGGGACACCCTGTATATTTTTACATTTTCGAATATTCCGGTGAAACCGAGAGTACAGTAGTAACAAAAACTATGACATCAGATGCGTTATGTGTCATTATACTTGCCTGCAAAGTTTCATAAATTTTGCCCTTTTTGTTTTAAAGATTTTTACTTGGTTCCATACTTTATCCCAACCCTGTATGTAGATTTTTTGTGTGTACACTTTCCACATACAATATTGAAGAAGATTTTCATCTTGTGGAACCTGATTTCACGGTATAGTTTCGTGCTATTTGATCAGTGACATCGACGCCAAATTTAGTTCTATTATAAAACGATACAGTTTCAGGTAATTTCTTAGCACTTTTATGAATTTTGACGAGTTTAAGTTTCGTATTTAGTATAAGTAGATGTTTATTTGGTTTGCTCTTGTAAACGGTAAGTGTGCATCCATTGGATTGGTACAACAACGTTAAGAAACGAGCCATGCTGTCTTTTTTCAGTTGGCAAGTTTGCGGCAGTTCCCTCTACAAGCAAGGAAGTATGTTTAGATCTTAGTTTTAACGCCAAAGAAATACTTGTAAAAAAATACCGATTGTTACAGAGTCACCCTTCATTGTATACGGTTTAAGAAGTTTCATTACGACAAATTCGCTTAGGTGGGTTGATGCATTTCGAGCCTTGTCTTTTCCTAAATACGGAAAGCCATTTACCACATATTTCGTCTGTACATCAGACACCAGCCAACTTCTTATGCCAAATTTGTGGGGTTTGTTTGGCATATACTGGGTAAATCCGCATCCGGTCTTCGTTGGAAAGAGTTGCTCATCCACGGTAATATAAGCTCCTAATTAAAGAAATTTCGATTGTTTTCAATAAATTTGTTCCAAACTGCCGAGGCTAAAGCGAATTTATCTGTTTGCAAACGTTGATTCCTCTGATTTCTTTTGTCGAAACGAATGTATCTCAGAATCTGAGTAAAATCCCTATTTGTTGTTCCACAAATATTGAAGCGTCAAAGTATTTTCTTCGTACGTCCCACTTGCGTACAATATTGCAAGAAACGCCTTCAATGTTGCTTGCGTAATTGTCCACTTTTCCCAAAAAGCTCGAGAGGCTTCTAACTCAAAAGTACAAATTCGTACATGTTCCAAAATATGGTTGACAATCAGTAATACGAACGCACTACTTAGATTTCCCTTCATCATGTTTCTTTTAGCATGTGATGTTGGCCCGTGTACATCTGAACTTTTAATCCATCAGCAATAGCTCCTTCTTCAATTCATTTCCAAATTGTTCCGTCTAAAGCAATTTCAGTTTGCTGATTTGGTACGTTACTTCCACCTTCGTCTTCAGAACTGGAAGGGAATCGCACGCATCGTCTTGTACGTTTGTTTGGAATATTTTCGCAATCACTGTCGCTTGACTGATATATTTATTTATTTATTTATTTATTTACAAAACCCAACATACTCAATGTCCATTGACAGGGTTACAAAATAAAGTACAACTATAAATCAAAACTTAAGGGTCTTTCAATAGGGGTGATAGTTTTCTCAACTGAGATTTCTCCGTTTCTGATATAATTTTTATTTACTTCCAGGTGTCAAAGTATTCTGAATAGTGTGCAGTTTCATGATGCAGCGGTTGACGCCTCTCGGCGTCATAAAAAAATATTACCAAAGTTCGAGCTCAGTTGTTGGTGCTCAACGTTTATTCACTCGAAAATTGAGTCGCCGTCATCGGTAATATGTGCAGGCTATACGCTGCACTGTTGAAAGATTTGAACGTGAGTTAACTTTACAAGACAATAAGCCACCAAGAAGACAACGAAATTTGTGAAGTGAGGAGAATATCGCAGCGGCAGCGGCCAGTGTTGCCGATGAGCCAATTTGTCGATGGCAACAACTGGGGCTTTCTCAGACGTCAACTTGGAGAATTTTGCGTAAGGATTTGGGCTTGCATCCTTACAAAGTCGTACTGACTCAAGAACTGACGTGAAACGACCACAGATTTCTTCTGGAGTTTACTGATTGGGTATTTTAAAGATGATCCTGATTTTGGCTAAAAAACATCTTGGCCGCTGAGGTCATGTGATTTGACACCCTTGGATTATTGTCGCTAGGCACACGTCTACGCCGACAATCCACAGACTCTAGATCATTTGAAAGCCAACATTCGTCAAGCTATCGCCGTAATATAGCCGCAATTATTGGACGGGGTGATCAAAAATTGTCAATGTCAACAAAGCCGTGGTGGACATTTGAACGATATTTTGTTCCAAACATAACTGCATTGTCCAAGCTTCAAAATAAAGCAAGAACTGAATTAATATGTCAAAACCGTTGCTGTTTTATTTAAAATTAAAATTCTAATCACTCTTAATGAAAGACCCTTTACAAATTAATCACAGAATAATTAATAGTGTTACAAAATAATATCATAACTACTAACATAAAATTACAAATCACTTTTGAAGAATAAACTTAAATTTAAATTGCTTGAAGAAGTTTTATTGGATCGCGCTTAAATTGAGGAAATCTATATTGTCTTTATCAGGAATTTCCTCATCACTACTCTCCATAATAGCACTGTTATCATCACTGCCTTGCACTAGTCATTTTGACTGGTACTGGTATAAGTGTCAATAACAAAAAACATATTTGTTACGAATATATATAAAGTAACATTAAGTTCATAAAATATATTCTCTATTTATAGCTACAAAAGTCATAACATTATTTCTGTAAGCAAATGTTACACGTAGCAGGAATTTAGAATTGAATTGCACGACCAATAAAAATGACAGCTCTGGTAAATCTAGTGTTCATTGAAATGCGTGTGCCACTAGCAACAAGGCCACGGTTCTTCTTTAAAAGCAAAATTTCGATATGCCTGAAGACGAAAGTACATGACCAATATGTTCTGCCTGTTCTTACATATGAGGCGGAAACCTTAACAGCCAGCATGGTAAGAAAACTTAAAATAACCCAACGTAAAATGAAAAGATCAATCATAGGAGTATCCCCACAACAATGAGGACCTACGGAGGATAACTAAAGTGTCAGACGTAATCGAGCAAATAACAAAACTCAAGTGGCCACGTGGGTTGAATGAAGGACGGGAGATTGACAAAGAAGCTATTAGTGTGAAGATCAAGAGCCGATAAAGCTAACAGAGGAAGACCACCTACGCATTGGACCGATTACCTAAAGAGGATCGCAAATAACAGGATCCACAGAACTCAAGGCAAGATTATGGAGTGCTATGGAAGAGACCTATGTCCATGAGTGGACGAAACGGGATGGTTAATGATGATCATGGGGTTCTTCCCTATTCAAACGTACTTTACGACACATACGATGGTCAAACAGCTTCAATTCTTGCACGAGGTGGATCATGTAAGCTGGCAAACCTACATCTTTCCGAAAAATCTTCCATGAAGTGGATGGATACAAATCGAATTGCTGTGTACAATGGCAAATACACTTATTTGGGTCTTCCTCAATAATACTCTCCATCGCAGCAATAACTTCTTCGATGCGCTTTCTCGGATGGACGATTATGTCGACCGTAAACTGGTAAAAGTTTTGCGAATTGAACCACAACTTGCGATATAAATTTGCACAATTTGCAAGCGTTGCTCTGGCTTAAATCTGTTCATGGTGATATAGCAAAACAAACTGAGCAGAAATCAGCTGTCGCTGGAGAAAGTGTTTTGGACGGTTATTGTGAATTATAAAATTTAATTTTTGGAGAATCTTTTTTAAAAATCACGTTTTCCGAAAGAAAAAGTTCTTCAATCCAGTGGCGGCACAATAACAAATATATCCCCCCGTCTTATTTTTGAAGAAACAATGAACATATTATTTATTTGTACGATTTGTCCTGTATTTTAGTTTTGTCTAGATCTGTAATACCGTTCTTCGTCCACGTAACCTCACCCCAAACAAAACACATGGAAAACAAAAAATACGTTTTCTTCCTTACACCCTTATAGCTAATTGTTTTTTAAGTGTATATCTCGATTAAACTTTCTCATTCGTATTTATGAATTTTCAAAATCGACGCACTAAAGCTGGAAGCTATTGCAACAAAGAGTGACTGCCTGAAGTAGCTTCTCAAATCCATCCAGAAATATTGTATTTTTGATATACTGGAAAATGATCGACGTACCCCCACTGGAAACAAAATGTCAGCACTTGAAACTTGACTTTTAGAAAAACGAAATTTGCATGTTGTGATTTAAAAAATTCCAAAAAAAATAGTGACTGCCTGAATTAACTTCAAATATCCCAAATGCTTCCAGAAATATTGTATTTTTGATATACTGGAAAATGATCGACGTATCCCCACTGGAAACAAAACCTGAACACTTGAAACTTGATTTTTAGAAAAACGAAATTTGCATCTTGTGATTTAAAAAATTTAAAAAAAATAGTTACTACAAGAATTAGTTTCAAACTTCTCAAATCCATCCAGAAATATTATATTTTTGACAAACTGGAAAATGATCGACATACCTCCGCTAGAAACAAAATGTCAGCCATCGAAACTTGATTTTTAGAAAAAACAAAATTTGCATCATGTGATTTAAAATTTTTTTAAAAAAATAGTTACTACAAGAATTAGTTTCAAACTTCTCAAATCCATCCAGAAATATAGTATTTCTAACATACTAGAAAATGATCGATATACCCCCACTGGAAACAAAATGTCAGCACTCGAAACTTGATTTTTATAAAAATATAATTTGCATTTTGCGATTTGAAAAATTCTAAAAAAAATAGTGATTGCCAGAATTAGCTTCAAACTTCTCAAATCCACTAGAAATATCGTATTTTTGACAAACTGGAAAATGACAAAATGTCAGCCATCGAAACTTGATTTTTAGAAAAAACAGAATTTGCATCTTGTGATTTAAAAAATTCCAAAAAAATAGTGACTGCCATAATTAGGTTCAAAACTTCTCATATCCATCCAGAAATATAGTATTTTAACATACTGGAAGATATACCCTGACTGGAAACAAAATGTCAGCAGTCGAAACTTGATTTTTAGAAAAATATAATTTGCATTTTGTGATTAAAAAAACTCTAAAAAAATTATGATTGCCAGAATTAGCTTTAAACTTCTCAAATCCATCCAGAAATATTGTATTTTTGATAAACTATAAAATGATCGACATACCTCCGCTGGAAACGAAATACCAGTACTCGAAACTTGAGTTGTAGAAAACAGAATTTGCATCTTGTGAATTCTAAAAAAATAGAGACTGCCATAATTAGCTTCAAAACTTCTCAGATCCATCCAGAAACATAGTATTTTTAACATACTGGAAAATAATCGACACACCCCAATTGGAAACAAAATGTCAGCACGCGAAACTTGATTTTTAGAAAAATATAATTTGCATTTTGCATCCATGTTATTTAGAATCTTTGAACTCTACATGGAACCTTAATTTTATTGGTAGCTGTTATAGAACATTTTTTACACCGAAAATCTATGAGACTAGCTCTCAACATCTTTTATTAAAAAGGCATTTTTTATTTTCCAATAGACATATGATCCAATTACAGTTTTCAATTTAAGTTTCATCCCGTAATTGCAAAAAAAAATCCTTTGGGCAGTTATTGTGAAATATTGAATATAATTTTTATCCATCGTAATTAATGAAAGCATCACATGATAGACATACGATCCAATTACAGGGGAATACTTATTATAAAATAGTACAACAGTAAATATAGTTACAACAATTTTGAATTTATTTAAATGGTGGATTACCATTAAAGGTCGCAACCCTTCTCAAGAGTGTACACTAAAATAATAATTATTTCTGTAAGAGTACAATGACTTATTTCTAAAGCAATCGGATAACCCTCGTGAAATAAGAAGATAATACACAGGAAATGAAACGTGTAATTATAAATTCCACATCATACGAATTTACAATTAATTGCTACACTAATAATCTTGAATGGTACAATAAACAACTTCCATTGAACAACTTATACATCGTAATCCTGAATAATACCATACAAGTATTTTATTTTTATAATTTATGCATACATTCACTTGAATGTCACCGGAATTATCACAGTATTGTATTATATTTTACGCAATTGTATTATCCTAAAACTAGTTTTTTTTTTTTCTTTTTCCGTTAGGTGTAGGACATATATCAAATTGAATTTGTGTATAGAAAAAAGAACCGAAGCATATGACACACATGTAGTTTGAAATGCAGTCAATATAAATCTAGCGAGTGTGCTATTTAGTTTGTGAAAGTTGGCATTATGTTGTTTGCATTTTCTCTCGATATATTTCGGCGACACGTTTTTCATATGTATATTAGTGTGTATGTGTGTAATCAGATTTGGACAAATAGAACCGTTACTTGAGCCGACAACTTTCAATTAATGTCAATTAGTCTCGATTTGCATACTGTACAAGGCAATTGTTTGCTATCAAAAATGTTTAATCGTTAAACAGTTTGCAGTCCACGCAGAGTTGCAGATGTGTGCGAATTGTAACCGTGCGGTGGTACAGAGCTTATTAACACGTTCTCACACTAAAGTCGTCAATGGAATAAAAACGAACAAATTGATTTTAATGAAAAAGTTATGTTTATTCGGACGAAATATATTATGGATGGGGCCGCATGCTAATCTTGCCCACTCCTCAAAATTCAGGGAGCCCAAAATAAATTTGTGGCTGGGCCTAAAATGTAATGTTACGGCACTAACTTTAAATTTCTTTTAAGCCCCCTAAAATTTGAGTAGTGGGTAGATTTGCATGCGGCCCCACTGTATTATATTTCGGGCTGCAGCCCCCCCCCCCCCCCCCCCTAGATAACGCTCCTCAAATTGTTACTGTCTTCTCTCATTTGCTGCCGCTTTGGCATTTTTATTTAATAATGATTGAGATAATAAAATATACTCTTTAATGCCTACTGTAATTCATTAACAAATGTTTCTATTTCCTATATAGGAATTTATTTAATAAATATGAGGACAACATAACCACTCCCGAATTAAAAACGTGTAGGACATTCAATGGAGTATAATTTCAACTCTTCGAGGCTTGAAAAGAGGTGTCGGTACTTACCTGTCGTTTAACACTGGAGGAACTATCGCTAAGACTTCCCGATGCTGTAAATATTCGAGGCCCGCGCGTCCTCTGTCGAGCGCCTCCGCCCTCGGTACTCCCAGATACTATCTGTAATTAAAAAAGAAACCAAACTCAATTATCAACTATCACATATTAATTACAATTTGTCAGAAAATCTCCATTACCACTCCTGAACAATATTAAAATGATTAAAATTTAAAAACTTAATACAGATTCCGGAACCACTAAGCAATGTAATAATAATAATAATAATAATAATGGGCTTTATTATCCAAAATGTAATGTTGTTAAATAATTCTTTTAACATTACAGTGCAAAATTTATTTTCCTAATTATGCCACAGTAATGGTAATGATCAGCCAGGCCCTTATTAACACGTTGGCTGCCAACTACGAGATAACTCGTACTCTGTATTCCGGTCCAGGAAGCCGACAACGAGATGTCTCGTAGGTAATTTTCTTGCCATTACCGTGCAATTGCAAGTTTGTGGAATATCAGTGTAAATAAATATAGATGGTTATAGAAAGGGAAAAAAATCAAGTTTGTTTTACATAAATAGAACATGTATTCATAAAAATATATGCATACAAATATTATTTACAATATAAAGAATATTATTTTTCATAAACTGTCAATTTTCTGTCTATTTTGGGGGTTACTATATACTGTAATTGCAGTTTTAACAATATTATGCAATTAAATCGAATTGTGTTTTTTGACCGGAATCCTGAAAATTAACGTAGCAGTCAATGTGTTCAAATATTTTCACACCATATGCGTCAATTTTGTGGGTATTATTATGATTATTATTCTTCAAGCGCAACTTTTTTTTATTATATATATATATATATATATATATATATATATATAGATTTGTTTAACCGCATATACAGACCCAACTTGCCATATTCTACCTACAAAGTCAGACCAAAAAAGACGTTATCAGACCCGGCTGCGGGTCTGAAAACGTTTTCTTGTGGTTATCGATTACTACAAGTGTACTTTGATTATAGACCAATTTTAGGTGGGTCCCAAAATGTGGTCGAATATCACCATTTTATACAATTTTAGTTGATGCGATTCCTCACCAGAGGTAGTCCGGTCGATCTGTATATATTATATTCAATACCACCATGTCGTACCGACGATCTCATGCAGGCAGTCTGGCAACATCGTTCTCTACTTTTTTTATCATAAAACGCGATGTGTATGATGCATTTAACTCTACGTTAGGCGCGCGAACTAGTCATAGACCAGTCTTTTAAAAACGATTATAACTCGATAATTCGCGTTATTTGTGCATGCATCCTTATAAGTAGTAATTAAAAAACATCTCAATTTAGATTTTTAGTCACTTGAGTTTAGTGATTTCATGCAATAGTGTGATTTATTGTACTCCAAATAGCAATGGATTCTTCCCGGTCAACGACTGTAGACCGCGCACCTACCGTAGGGTTAAAATAAAAATGTACATACGAATCTGGCCTTTCAAAATTTCTTTTTGTTTATGACCAGTGACGGCTTGTGGGGTGACTCATGGTACGGCCGAGGTAGCAGAGGTAATACATATAGGTGTGGTTAAGCCGCCAGCCGTCTCTGCAACTTACCCCAATTTTGGAAATAGGATATTAAAATTATTATTTACTATAAGAATTGCTTAATTGATTTTGATTAACTTTAAGATTGAAGGTTTTTATACAAATGGTCCTATTAAAACTAATTGCGAATTTATAAGGGACTTATAAATAAGTTGACATTACTTAGAATAAAATACAAATATTTATGAATGATCTAAAAGGACACGGACTTTCCAATTTCTTTACTGAAAAATATCCAATTAAATATTTGAAGTACTTTATAAAGTATGTGCGTCATTATAATGTTTATTTTAAAATCACTATTTAATTTAAAAGCTTGCGTAGTTCATGAATACTTGAATATACAACTATTTATAATAGTACCAATATTACATTTTCCGCTATCTAATTAGCTTAAAATTAAATAGATATTTTATATTGATACTGAAATTAAATCATTGTATAGTATCATATTATAATAGTTACAAACAAGCTACATCTGTGATATTAATATAGACTGTGGTAACAAATTTAATTTTAAAAGGTCAGAGAAATAAAAATAAGGGATACAATAAATAGCATAAATAACAGTAAAAGCACTGATATACAGGGTGTTGTATTGCAAAGCGAGCCATAGGGATTTACATTTAAATTTGAAATATGATAATAGTGGCTCCCCTATTAATAAATCATATGTTTGAACAAGGAACATTTCCCGATGTTTTGAAATTAGGTATAATAAAACCGATTTTTAAAAGTGGTGATACTAAAATCTTTTCAAACTACAGACAGATACCTCTACTGAATATCTTTTCAAAAATTGCCGAGAAAATTCTTGCATCACGAATTATTGATTTTTTTAATGAGTATAAACTATGTAATGAAGCACAGCATGTTTTTTTAGGAAAAAAATCTACTTCTACGGCACTTTTTGAATATGTGCAGACAGTAACTGATGCCTTGGAGAGGGGGGAAATGCCTATTGGAGTATCTCTTGACCTCTCTAAGGCGTTCGACACAGTGGATCATCCGATTCTTTTAAATAAACTTTACTCCTACGGTATACGAGGAAAGGGTCACGATTTAATAAAAACATTTTTAGAAAACCGTAGAAATAAGTCATAAATCAAAATCCAAAATATTGAATCGAACATGCAAAACTCAAATAGCGGGGTGCCACAGGGGAGTGTTCTGGGACCAATACTCTTTATAATTTATGTCAATGATTTGCCAAAATGTATCTCTCCTACGGAGGCGAAATTGGTAAATTATGCTGATGATATATGTGTCTTAGGGGCAGGAAAAAATATTAATGAACTTAAACCGAGAATTGAGGTTACGATAAATAAAATCAAAAATTGGCTAAACAGAAACAAACTGGTATTAAACCGAGAAAAAACAAACCTAATATCTTTTCAAACAAAAAATTCACTTAAAAAGTGTTACATAAAAGCGCTTGGCGTCACAATAGATTATCAACTACGTTGGAACGAGCATTGTTCGCAGTTAATAAAAAATTGAACTCGATCGTGTATTCCATAAGGTTGCTAAAAGGAACCTTTGAAACAAAACATTTACTGCTTTTATGCCATACCAACTTCGAGTCCGAATTAAGATACGGGATAATATTCTACGGTGGCAGTCCTGCAGCAAATAATATTTTCTTACTTCAGAAAATAGTCGTCAGAATAATTTTTAATTTAAAATATAGTGAATCATGCAGCAGTTTGTTTAAAACGGAAGGAATTCTAACTTTCCGTAGGTTATATATTTATGAATTGTTAATTTTTAATTTTAAGTGACTACAACATACCTCAGCACAGATTGACGATGACGGAACAATCGCCCCAATATAGTGCAATTGTATATTTTAATAAACTTCCCCAACATCTTAAAGAAATACGGTTGCTAGAGGAATTCAAAATTGAATTAAAAAAATATTTAATTGAAACCGAATTATATAGTCTTGGTGACCTCTAGATCGGTCTACAATATGTTTCTGGCAGTTTTGCTTTTATTTTATGTACTATGTATTATTTCTTCGGTACTCTGCTTTAGTTTTATTGACGTATTTGTATTAGTTTTGTTCCATTGGATGTATTTTATGTTACACTGTATGTACAAACTATGTATAAATAAATTTGATTTTGATTTGATTTGATTAGTTATGACAGAATCGGTCTTCAAATTATTTTTAAAGCTTTTTAAGCTGAATGATTTGGTACCTTACTCTATTGTTGCTGCAGTGTATTTATCGAGATATTTGCAAAAAACTTTACAATTATTTTGAATTGGAAACAAAGGTTTACCATGATATCATAATGGCGGATAATTAATTTCATTATAAAAAGTTTAACTGTCCCATCTGTACGATGTTATTTATTACTTGTATATACCCCGTATCTATTTAAAAACGAGCAATGCTCTATTAGTATAGACCTAAAAAAGATATAAAAAAATTCTCTAAACTGTTTCTAGGGTATGTGGGGGGAATCAGTATTACCACAAAAATGACCTTCACCTTGCAACCCCTGGGTCTGTAGCCACCCCGACTCATTTTTTTTTAATGGCAACACCCCCTCGGTGATACCTCATTAGAAAATTGCTATTTAACAATAAATAACAGTCAATTAGTCAATTATAATATTTTTTACCTTTCTTTTAATTTCAGACTTAATTACTGCTAAAGTACGACGCCACGGACCCAGCGCTCGCAGTCGCGCGCCGTGTAGCGTGTTTTGTCGTACAAATTAATTTCTTTCATACTGATGTAATCAAATGACCATTGGAAAAATAGATTTTTATATGAACGAAAATGAGGCACATAATGGTATTTTTTCAAATTTTTAAAGGCCTTACTTTAAATATTTTAATTGTTTGTAATAATTAAAAATTAACAAAAAAAGTAATATTAATTAACATCAGAATGAAGAGAGTTCCATTACCTTTAAAATAAGCCCTAACTGAGCTCCATACGACTAATAGTTTTTAGGGAGTTATAGCGATCTAAAGACATGTATAATAGGGTGGGTCGAAAATTTTAGATTTGCGACGGGTAGTGAAAAAATGATAGTTTTTATGATTCTATGTAAGGGAGCATCTCGCAGTTTTACCCCCAAAAATCTATATTTTCAGAGGGCAATAACTCTACCAGTTTACCATCAAAATATGCTCCCAATGGACTTTATCTAAAGCTTGAAGACCCATGAGTAATTTGTGACCAAAAAGTCGCACATATAATATGTACAGTATGAGTTATTGGATGAAATATGAAAAAACTACCAAAATGGCCATTTTTGAAGCATTTGTGCGAGCTGGGGGTAAACCCATGATCGAAACCACGGTTGCTCCCTTACAAAGAATCATAAAAACTATCATTTTTTCACTACCCGTCTCATATATAAAATTTTCGACCCACCCTAATGTATAATTAGCGAGTTTTCAAAACTTTTAGTGTCTGTATTTTCAAAAATACCGACGATAAAAAATGCGAAAATACGGGTCGGCTTATTTTCTATAGGAAATGCGTACAAATTGTAGACCCAATATTTCCGTTCGATTTGTAAAAGAATGCTTCATATATACATATACAGGGTTAGGCAAATGTGTCGGAACACCTGATTTCTGGCTAAACGTCTGTTTTTTTCTTATTACTTTTAAAAGAAATGTTTATGGATTTATTTATTCTATTCACTGACATATTTTGATTTTCAGCAGCTACCCTCTTTCGCGAGATATGACGTCATCGGCGAAACTTTTCCAGCAATTACAAAGATATGAAGTTTGATGGGTGTTTGACTTGTGGTTTTTTAAATATGTAATAAAATAATTCTACAGTGAGGTGGCTTTTTACACTGTTTCCTGATAAAAAAAAAACTTTCGTGTTTTTTATGTTTTCTGTCACCGACAGATGTTACCCATGTGAAATATTAACATTGCTGTTCAATTATGTTAGTTCACCAACTGAACGTGAAATAATTACGTTGTTAATGATTGCTATTTTTTGGAAATTAGCAGAAATCTCTGTAAGGTGCATGCAATATTTTTAATGCAGCATTTATTGACAGAAATTACAATATTTCTAAATCAAACTTTTCAAGGGTTGTGCAAAAGCTTCAGGAAATTCACAAATTTTATTTTCCATTATTTATTTATTATTAAAAAAAACCACAAGTCGTAAACCCACTAAACTCTATATCATTGTAATTGCTGAAAAGGTGTTTATTTGAAAATGTAAAAATATACAGGGTGCTCCATTTTAAAAAAACTGTCAATGATGTCATATCTTAAAAAATTGGTTAGCAGTTAAAAATGAAAGGACGTGACTAAATAAAATAAATAAACTCATAAACATTTCCTTTAAAAGTAATAAGAAAAACACAGACGTTTAGCCAGAAATCAGATGATCCGACGCATTTACCCAACCCTGTATATATTATTGTATTGAAATTTTATAGATTATTTCTATTTTTGTGACTTGAAATGTATGGATTTATTTTTACAAAATATAGATTATAACAGGGTACTTACAATAAATAAAATGAAATAACAAAGAATACATTCCACATTTTTGTAAATAATCTAAAAGAACACGAACTTTATGACTTCTTTATTGAGAAAATATTCAATTATTTTTTTTTTAATTTTTCACATAAAGACTTATTAAACGTTGTCATAAGAAACCAAGAAACCATCTATATAACCTTTTATGTACGCAATATTTCTATATCAACTAATTTTAACGACCGTTGCTATGAATAGTATACATATACATAGCAACGGTCGGTAAATCTGCCACAGCGGACTTTCGTGTTTAACTTAAAAACAAGGCATCATTGTAAGTATAAAATAAGAATAAGAATTATTTGAGTTTATTTATCATTTTTGATAATATTAAAATTAAAAGTACAATTAGTAAAGTGTCCAGATAAATTAATACCGTCTACACATATTTCATTAATATTTTAATCATTGCTGTTAGAAACTGTTCCAGATGATGTGGAGAGAAGGTAAACTGTAGTATTTACCGGATTTAATATTTTGTTTGCAATTTTAACTTCTGGTACTCAGATTCTTCAATATATCCTTCCACCACACTCTTTGAGCGCCATCCACCAATACTGTTTTACACGTTGATAGCCACGCGGCATTCCCTTTGTGCCGCGGAGTGGTATCTAACTATATGGACTCATAAAATAGATGGCTTGAACGATTATAAACATTTAGGTTTCTTGAAATTATTTTTTTCGTTATTGCATTATACTCAATACATATTATATAGTATTTGAAGAAACTGTTGAATCACAAGAACTTTCAGCATAACAGGGTATATATTTATCTGCGGAGTCGCCTCCTCTAAAATCGTCCACCCCGTCATCGGCGAGTAAAAATTCATGTACATATACACTTAAAACGCAAGCACTTGTTTATCGAAACATCGCACTGAAGAATGATATCTGCCAGCATACGAAACATTTAGGCAACGCCGCAGGGCTTAGGTAGGTCGGTTGAACAACAATTTTTATACAATTGGTCGCCACTTTGTAATAGCCGTGTGTTGGGCTTATTGAGGTGGATTAAATATAGTGAATCTGTATAAAAGGTGGTCTCAAGTTTGTTCAATCTTTATGGCGGGTCTAGTAAAGTCGGTTAGATACGTATATATATATATATATATATATATATATACCGGGTGACCCAGGGATCTGTAAAAGCCCCATAACTTATTTACTATTTGAGATATCGACTTCTAGTTTTCTTGAACTGGTACCCACACTTATTCTACATATTCTAAAAATATGTATGTTTTGTACAGGGTGTCCCAATATACATAACAGGACAAAGTTATGTTTTTTTGAATGGAACACCCTATATTTTATACTTTATTTTCAACCCCCTTGTGAAGCTGATAAAAATAGTATAAGATAGTATGGGTCTATTATGGACGATTGGTTAGTTATGGGCAAATTTGTGGCAAAAACAAGACACATTGAAAAAATTGCAGAAGCGCTCCTAGCAAAGCTAGCGTCATTTTTTATATACTAAAGAATTTTCCACATCATGAAGAATAATAGAAATTGGCTTTGGTTCTTTTTTGTTCATACTGCTATACAGGGTCAACATACGCAAAATAATGGATAACTATTTTTTTTCAAATGGAACCCCCTATATATCTTGCCACCTATGCATGGAATTTTTAATAAGCTTTCCAATGATGTACAATTTGTATAATGAAATATTAAGGATTCTTGAGATTTATCCATAAAAACATTTTTCTTTTGTCACCTCCTGCTCATTTTTGGATTTTCAGCCAAAACCATGCATTTTCTGAAAAAATAATAAGAGACCAAAGTTGTAGAGTAGAAAATTTTCGATCGATATAGGTCTTTCGACGTTTCTAATTATGCGTGGATTGCCCGCCAGAGTGCACAAAATCGTGACCGTATATGCATTTTAGCGTTTTTCTCAAATTTTTTATTAATAAATTGCACTATACTTTATTTTTCACGTCCTCTAGCAGAAAAACGGGTAATTATAGAACTATTCAAATGACCTACGTCGATTGAAAATATTCCGCTCTACAACTCTTAAAAGAAGCAATTTTTGCCCAAAATGCATAGTTTTCGCGAAAAATGCAAAAAACCATTGAAAAACGCAAAAATTTATACATACATTTTCAATTTGCATTTTTAGGGAAAACTATGCATCTTTGGCAAAAATTGCTTTTGTTAAGAGTTGTAGAGCGGAACATTTTCAATCGATATGGGCCATTTTAATTTCCCTATAATTTTCCGTTTTCCGCTAGAGGGTGCGGAAAATAAAGTATAGTGCAATTTATTAATAAAAAATTTGAAAAGAAAACGTTTTTGCGCGCTCTGGCGGGCAATGCACGCATTATCTTAAAAGTTGAAAGACCTATATCAATCGGAAATTTTTCGTTCTATAACTTTGACATCTTATAATTTTTCCTGAAAATGCATAGTTTTGGCTAAAAATCCAAAAATCAGCAGAAGGTGGCAAAAGAAATATGTTTTTATTGATAAATCTCAAGAATCCTTAATATTTCATTATACAAACTGTATATCATTGGAAAGCTTATTAAAAATGCCATAGATTGGTGGCAACTTATGTAGGGTGTTCCATTTGAAAAAAAATAGTTATCCATTGTTTTGCGTATGTTGACACCCTGTATAGCACTATGAATAAAAGAGAACCAAAGCCGATGTGTATTATTCTTTATGATGTGGAAAATTTTCTAGTGTATAAATATTGATGCTATTTTTGCCAGGAACGCTTCTGCAATGTTTCCAATGTGTACATGTTTCTACCACAAATTTGCCCATAACTAACCAACCGTCCATAATAGACCCATACTATCTAATAGTATTTTTATCAGCTTCACAAGAGGGTTGAAAATAAAGTATAAAATATAGGGTGTTCCATTTAAAAAAACATAACTTTGTTCTGTTATGTATATTGGGACACCCTGTACAAAAGTATACATATTTTTAAAATATGTAGAATAAGAGTGGGTACCAGTTCAAGAAAACTAGAAGTCGATATCTCAAATAGCAAAGAAGTTATGGGGCTTTTACAGATCGCTGGGTCACCCGGTATATATATATATATATATATATATATATATATACCGAGTGTCTGGTATAAGGGGCGAACATGGGAATTTAACATGTAAAATTAAGTACGTGCTATTATTAGCTCATCTATTCAATTTAGAGAAAAATCGTAAAGGAATGTTTTTCCATTTAATTTACGTTTGTATCAGAATCTCTAATAATTACACATATTTAATTTTACATGTTAAATTCCTATGTTCGCCCCTTATCCCAGACACTCAGTATATACTTTTTGCATAAAACCACGATTAAGAAAGTTTTTTGAAAAATAATTTTCGTTTCAAAATCTCAATTATTAACCCTAATGATAACCGTTCCGAGTAAATGCTAAACATTTCGGTTTCAGGTCGTGTGGATATTTCGGTTCGGAACCGATTCAGTTTCCCCTTGTGTTTCCCAAAAGGTTTGAAGTGTGGGGGAGGTTAGAAGTGATTCGTTAAATTAGTTACCGCTAAGAAATGTTGTATGTGTTTTCCAGTTGTCATTTTTGGTTCCGGTTCCGGTTTGGGTAATGCTGAAAAAATCCAGTTAATTTTTATTGTTTGGTTCGCGGTTCGGTTCCGATTCATTTCTCTGATTAAAATTGGGAAAAAAAATATTACACATTGTAAAATCAGTACGCTATTTCTTTGTATATATTGAGAATCGATTTTTCGAGTCAAAATTTTTATTCTTGTATAAAGTGCGCGAAATAGATGTTTTTTTGGTTACGCATGAGAATTTCACTTTTGAAAAGTTTTTTTTTTCAGTTTTTTCAATTTCAATTTTAATTTATTTATGAAAATGCCGAAGCTTACACACGTCAGAGATGGATCCACATGCATATACTAATAGATTAAAAATAGTAGAGTACAAGCAATGTATGAAATATAAGTTAAATGTTTGAGACAGTAATTTATAAATAGATAAATAGGTTACGTTACTTAGAAGATTCAAATTTTATAGAACAAAGGACATATGAAAGTACAAAACATTATATACATAAAATAACATCATAGAATGCATAGCATATGAGTAAAACAGTTTAAAATATGATGTATGGCAAATCTGTATTTAAAAACAATTTAATGTTGATGTAGTGAAGAAAAATCAGAACTACAATCCTTAGTGAAAACACAAAATTTAACCAGAGGTAAGACAGGGGTAGTTAAATAAAATTGCATAGTATGTTAACAGGTCAAATTGCAATCACATTTCTCCACTATTTTTTGAAACGCCAAAAATTCTGCACATTTCGAATTAACCAGCACAACAGTTATAAGATTTCAAAAATCAAACTTGTGTTGCATTTACAGGCTTTTGGATTTACAAAATCCTCAAACGAGTAGAATAATTTGGACATTAAATACAATTTATTATATGAGAGCCTTCTAATTTATGAGGGCAGTTTATTAAAATTTTAATGCCATAATAATTGGTGCCATTTGAGATTTTCCTCGAATGCATAGAACACACGCAATGAAAACAATACTTTTTCTACAATTAAGAATAAAATACCTGAATATTGAGAATTTGGCTATACGTTTCACAGTTAAATAATGTAATTAATTTATAGTGAAAAAATATTATTTCAATGACGTACTTCGTAATTTAAGAGCGATTTAAGCTTTAGAGCGAGTTCAACGTAAATTTGTCAAGTACATATATGGATCGTAAATTTGGTGATGCGAGTATCTTAAACCATGATTATGACTACCTATATAGTTTTTTAAACTTAGATTCTTTAGAAAGGCGTAGAATAATATTAGATTTGTGTTTTCTTCATAAACTAATTTCGGGTAAAATCAATTGTCCTGAGCTGTTAACATCTTTAAATTTTACAGTTAGCTTTTCATATATAAATGTACGTCGTAGACCATTATTTAGATTACCTGTTGTGCGCACAAATTATTATTTAAACAATCCAATTTTTAGATTTATGTCATTAGCCAATGAGATTAGTTATAGGGATAGTATTAATCTGTTCGGGTCTAGCCTACTTAGATTTAAATTAGAACTTAGGAGAATTTGTTTTAATTTATGATCTTTTTTACCATGTACTAGTATTTCTTTTTATTTTCTATTTTTTGTCATTATGTAATGTATGCTATTATTGTAAAAGGTGATTCCGTTAAATAAATAAAAAATAAAATAAAATAAATTTGATAGCGATGCGAAAACATGTTTCTTCCATCATTGAAAACTAAAATTTTAGCGACACCAATTTATAGAGAAAAAAATATAAATAAATTGGACATATATTAGCACTGGGAATAACCCAATTAAAATTTCTAAAAGTTGAGTTATATAATAATTATGGAATACCCACCCCCAATTATTTTTGTTATTAAAATACGCAAACATCAATCAATTTCTTCCATTCTCCTGACTAAAAAGGTATTCAACGTTCGTCTGAAATAATTCACAAAGTTGATTTCGACTATTGTTGGCATATTTGAATTTCTTTTGGGAGACATCCACGGATTTGAAATTTACGTTCTAAAATTGAAAATTATAATTCAAGAGCACGAAGACAATGATTTTATGAAATTAACGAAAGGAAGTTAAAAATTCACAATTCCTAGTCCTTCTAAGTCTCTAAAAACGCAATTTTGATATTTTGAAATTAGTCAAACTCCCGGTTTGTTGAATTTGATTATTTTAGAATCAAAACAAGTTTCGTTTAATTGAAAAAAAACATCAGCATAACGTCAAATCACACGTTTTTCAAATTCTTTGTCTAAATATTATTTTACATTTTCCGTTACGAAGTACGAGAAAGTACGGTGACCGTGAAAATTTTTTCAAATTTTTTTTTTACGGAAATATCAGTTTTGATGTCCCTAGATGCCATTTCCACAATTTCTGGAAAAACAAAATTGTGTCTGTGTGTGTGTGTCTCTGCGCGCTGTTTCTCAAAAACTAATAGAGCAATTGATATGAAACTTTGAACAAAAGTCTTATTTGATAATCCGAAGAACTGAAAAGCTTTTGGTAAAATTTCCTACACCGGATGTGGGTGGTTACCCTAACTGTTTTTCATAAAATTAATGTTATTCAAGAAATTTTTTTTTTGGGTTTATAATTATAAACGAAATTGTTACAGCAAATTTATGTTAACAATAATTGTAGAGAATGCCAAAATGACAACTTATAAAGAAATTCTAAATCTCTTTAATTTTTTATTAAACTGGCTATTAGGATTTGAAGTATAATTTGTCATTTTCATCTTTCATCTTTCATAATTTTGAAGTCAGTTTCATAAGATTGTACAAAACGATCGATTTAAATTTAAAGTATGATTTAATTTGAAAATAAACCATGAAAGTGTAAATATCAATGATGATATCATCAGAAACATGATGGCCACATCACAATTTTTTATAAAAAAAGAGTTGCGGAATATCTTAATCAGTCTTGATCAGAGAAACTTTAAAAATGTCAAAAACCTGAAGGAACATTTACAGAACTCCAATTTCATTATTTTTTTAAATATATAACTTTTAAACGAGCTGAACGATAAGAATCGTTGAAAACCCGATTGTGCCAAAATTTAGAATCTTAAAATAAACTATTTTTTTGTAATAATCAGTTTAAAAGCTGGCAACCTAAAAAACAGTAAAAGGAAAGTTTGATTTTTAAAGATGTGTAACTACTGGCAACCCAAAAGCCTATAAATGCAACACAAGTTTAATTTCTTAAATCTTATAACTGTTGTGCCAGTTGATTCAAAATAATTCGAAATGTGTAGAATTTTTGCCGTTTCAAAAAATAGTGGAGAAATGTGATTCAAACAACTGTGATATTATAGTATATTTTAACTAGCTCATATCGTATTTAGGTATTCGATTTTTTTATAATTTAAACTGTAAAATATGGACCGTATATAAAACAATAATTTGAGAATATTTTTACATTTGTAGACACAGCTATAATTATTTCACCACACAGTGGCTTCATCGCGAAGAAGAACAATATAGTTTATCTATCTGATGATGCCACTGTGTGGTGAGACAATTGAAGCAGTATATCGATTACTAACAATAAGTAAAAAAATTGTGTTATATTATAAAGTTTATAATTAAACTAAGTCACAGCCTTGTTATTCCAACATTATGAAAGCTTTGTGAATGTCCTTTCTTTAAGTTATAGCCGCTAGTGATTTATCAAGGCATATAACATCTATATTGGTTTGATGATGTCGGTTATTGAAAAGTCAAAATGAGATACAATTAACGATCTTCAAACAACTTTTGAAACACTTATCTGTTAAATCGACATATAGTATGAAACACTTGAGATGTTTATCTCAATGAAAGAAAACAAATTGTTATTATAAAAGAAAATTCATCATCAGAAAATTACTTAAAATATGGGATACCGCAAGGATCTATCCTCGGACCCATCCCATTCCTAATATACAGTGCGCGCCTAAAGTATGGAATATATTCGGTAAAACCGATAAAAAATATTTTTGGAAAAAATCCCCGAACAGGTCGATTTTTTTTTATAAAAATACACATTTTTGCTTGAAAGTCGATTTTTTCAGTCGTCATTTGTTTTTGAGTAATGACATCATCCATTTTGTTTTTAAATGGCAACCCCCTATTTTTGTTTTTGATTTTAATCTTTTCATTGTCGAACTGGCTGAATAGATTGGAATTTTTTCGAAATCTTTTCAGTTTTTGAGTAAACTGACTATTAGCATTTTAAGTATAATTTGTCATTTTCATAATTTTGACGTTATAACCCTTTAATGTATAATTTGACAAAACTGATACAGAGAAAAATAGAAAAATATATACTTCATTTTGAACCATTTTTTTGGAAAAAAGGTATGTAGTTAAAAGGCAACATCATGCATTGAGTACATGGTATGACATTACATTACATGCGAAATCTCTCAAAGATGATTCTGTGGACAATGTACAATTAGGTATCCTATTTCTTCGTATAGTACCCAAGAAATAAATTCCCTCGTTTGCCAAATGTAGCATTAGAGACAATAATGTATAATAGTTATCATGATAGACTCTATTTTTTCTGTCGTGAATTAATTCTAGCTGAACCTAAAACCAAAGCAGATGTTACTCCTAGGTCAGGTTCGTCAACTGGCACATCTTTTTGTTCTTGACCAGAGCATAAATTTCAAAATAGGCAAATCTTAAAATGCCTGATATAACATAGAATTTGAATCCCCATTTGTGGGACTTCATTGGCATATATTGTTTCATAGAATGCCTTACTTTGGAGGAGCACGTTTGTTTATGAGGTTTTGCTCCAAGGCAACCGAAGAAAATGTATTTTTCATAAAATCAACAGTAGGTATAATTTTGTGAAGCTTTTCGTGTCCTGGCTGATCACGGGATGTAAAAGAGTAGTTATTGTTGAAGTGTATGAACCTTCTTATCATCTCGAATTTGTTGATTGACATCACATCAGATACTGGTGCAAATTTTAGTTCCTCACTCCAAAATGACCTCGTATTAGGCATATTTATCAATGAAGTATATATTATTATGCCAAAATACTGCATTGTGTAATGTTTCGTAAAGAAAGGTGGTTTTTCAGTTTTGGTCTGAAAATCATAGGAACTGGATTCTTCTACAACTTTTGTTAGCAAAACACTTTCTCAAGTGTTCTTCAAGTGACAAAAGAAAAATGTTTGTATGGATAAATCTCAAGAATCCTTAATATTTCATTATACAAATTGTACATCATAGGAAAGCTTATTAAAAATTCCATGCATTGGTGGCAAGATATATAGGGTGTTCTATTTGAAAAAAAATAGTTATCCATTGTTTTGCGTATGTTGACACCCTGTATAGCAGTATGAACAAAAAAGAACCAAAGCCGATTTGTATTATTCTTCATGATGTGGAAAATTCTTTACTGTATAAAAAATGACGCTAGCTTTGCTAGGAGCGCTTCTGCAATTTTTTCAATGTGTCCTTGTTTTTGCCACAAATTTGCCCATAACTAACCAATCGTCCATAATAGACCCATACTATATTATACTATTTTTATCAGCTTCTCAAGAGGGTTGAAAATAAAGTATAAAATATAGGGTGTTCCATTTAAAAAAACATAACTTTGTTCTGTTATGTAAAACATACATATTTTTAAAATATGTAGAAGTGTGGGTACCAGTTCGAGAAAACCAGAAGTCGATATCTTAAATAGCAAATAAGTTATGGAGCTTTTACAGATCCCTGGGTCACCCGGTATGTTCTCACACCCCCAATAATAAATTTTCGAATGAAAAAAATGATGAAATATATAATATGCAGAGTCTCTAGCAACGGTGCGGTAATTTAGAAAAATAAGCGCTTTCAAAAATATTAAAATTGATTCGCGGTGCCATTTGAAAAAGAATCAAGTTAGCTTTGTATCTTCAAAATAAATCACTAGAAATATCAGATGATAGAATTTCAATTTTAACGAGTCATGATAAACGGTTGTGAAAATATTTCATCATTACATTATGATTATTAGGAATATTTATATACTATGGGTGCCCACTAGCTCTATGATAAATTTTAACATAAGAAAGTAGATTTTATTTTCACAAATATCAAAATAGCTTTGATTTTGTAATCGAAAATTTGAAAACAAAATCAGAAATGATAGCCTATGCTCAAAATTTCCTTCATATTCTCCCAAGAGGAATCGCAACCAATAGATGTAAAGTGTTCACAATGCGGTGGAGTACATTCGAAATAATACTGATTTTTCAAGATTTCCAGACAATTTTATCCGTTGGTTTGAGTTATTGCATTTTGAACGTGGACCAAATTGCAGTAATTTTTTTCAAATACATTGCATTATAAAATCAATGCTATTTTGAAATTTGTGCAAATTAAAGTGTAACTCGTAAACGAAAAAAAACTGGCGGAACGGATTGGCTCCCGCTTTCGATGCCAGGCGTCATGGGTTCGAGCCCCAGGCTCAAGCGGTAGCTTTTATTAACGAAAAGTTATCGTTCGGGTCATTGGTTGTTCAGTGTTTGTCCCATTCAATATGAAAATGAATCTATAATATTAAAATCAACGTTAGTGGCCGAATGGTTAATCGTTTACGCCAATTCCCTTAATCATTCACTCTGCTTACCCTCAATTCCATCAAAGATCTGTCCTTGGCATTTTGTCTTAAAATATCATCTACTTTTATATGTCAAAGTTTGTCATAGAGCTAGTAGGACTCCCTGCATATACCATATACCGTCAAAAAGTCTGGCACACGTGATATATCTTGCAAAACATGTTTTGTACCGAAAACGCCTAGAGAGGTCAAGAAATATTTTTTCTTTCACGTCTAGTTACTATTCATTAGACTTTTTTTTCAAACGGTTCATCGGACTTTCCCGCTGATAAATAAATATTGTCATTTATGGGAAGTTTGAAGTGTATTCAAGGTCTACTATTTTAAGTTCTCGCCAAAAATTGCGTGAAACATATAGTTTGCACAGAATCCCAACAGCCGATTAACCGCAGCTCATTTTCTCTTAACCGGTTTTTGAGCATTACACGAAAAATTTAACCTTACCATAGTCTAAAAAAAATAATTAATTACTATTGACTAAATATGATAAACAAATGTAATGCGCGACCAGCCTTGTTATTTTGATCAATTCTGTTAGAGTAATGGATCTTGTATTATATAAACAAACTTGCTCAATTTTGGCTTTTCTATTACACCTATTAATTGCGGTCCATTGTTGATTTATGATACTGTTATAAACGATATTTGCAAGTGGTCATTAATGTACCTGCAAAGTCCACTAGTGGAAGTAATAAATAATCCGTATTTCACGCTATATTAAACCACGTTTCTTTAATAAGCTGACGTGCAAGTGAAATTTCCAATTAATCAAGGCGGCGGAGAAGCAAGAGCAGAGCAGATCTCTGGTCCAAGTATGACACGTATATATTTTAATAGAAGTCCTTAATCACACATAAAGGAAAGTAACGCTCGTCCAAAACGAAGAGAACTCTATCATAACAAAGATTTATAACGGCCACGTCACATCATGTCACATTTCTCCACTTAGTTTAACTCCTGGTGGCTTATCGCGGGATCGGCGCACTGTTTCTGCCTCCTCTTTTTCTTCTGCTGCTGTTGCTGCTTCTCTTTACACCACGCCAGCGTTTCCCAAACGTAACATGAGACTACTCAATAAAAAAAGGATTTTGAAAAAAATTAAAATCCCTTATTTAAAAAATTGATAAAACTAAGCAAGTTTTAAAAGCCGCGAGCGACAATTAAAAATCAAATTTAAGCGCTAGACATAACTAAAAAAAACGCAAAAAACTGCATATTTTTTATGTCTAGCGCTTAAAGAGTATTAATATGCCACCCGACATGGATTTTTAAATAAATATGAAAATATCATTAGTTGTGCCCTTAAACCAAAATAGCCGTAAGCCATGTATCAAAAAACGCCCTACATGACCCGAGAAGCCCCAAAATGGGGTCTTTTCAAATACAATTTTTTTAACCACTAAAAAATTATTTAGAAAATCTGAAAAAATTACATATATTACTGACCCAAATTCCAAATTAGGTGAATATGTTCAAGGTCATTGAAGGTTATTTAAGGAATTAAAAAAGTGTTTGGAAATTAAAAAAAAATGCCCACTAGTTTAAGAGCTGCGGGAAACTCTATTTCGTCATATGATTGCTATCAATAAATACCATCCATGTGATTTTTTTCATCTATCAACGTTTGGTACGACATCTACAAAAATTCGAATAACTAATATTTTTACGATATTTTGATATTTTTTTATATATTTATGAACAATTGAGCAGTCATTTTATGTAAAATTATTATCAGTATTTTGGTATTCATATTTTTTCAGTTTCGTATAAACAACCCCATTTCTTGTCAAGATATAACCCTCGAAAATAGGATTTTGTTCTTTGTATCCACTAAAAAATGATTATAAAAATCTGAAAATTCATATATATTTTGACCCAATTACCAATTAGATTTTTTAAATAATTCTTTAGTAGTTAAAAAAATATATTTAAAACAACCCCATCTTGGGGTTTCCCGGATCATGTAGGGTTTTTTTTTACATACAGCTAACGGCTACTTTGGTTTAAGGGCACAACTAATGATAATTTCATATTTATTTAAAAATCCGTGTCGGGTGGCATGTTGACGATCTTATACCGGGATACCCTTTGATTCTTAATTTGGCTCGCGAATATTAAGTTATCAACACTTGCTGAATCTTACTTAGCCCCGACATAATAAATAAATTACGTTTTAAAAACGTTATGAGTAGATATGGGTGAAATGGCTCTTTTTATGAGATGACTCATGGTAAACAGTGGACTTGAAGTTGACTTTTTACCTGACTCATGACTTTATTAAAAGAGTAAAAAGTATGTTTGGGAAAAAAAGGTCCTCACTTGGAAAAAATTTTATATTATAAAACGATAATAGTTACAGCAAATTTATGTGAATAATAATTGTAGAGAATGCCAAAATGAACAACTTCTAAAGAATAAGTTTTTGTCGAAATCTCGTTAGTTTTTGAGTAAACCGAGTTTTTGAATTTGAAGTATAATTTTTCCATATTTCATAATTTTGACGTTTTAAACGTCAGTTTCATCCGAGTTTACACAACGCTCGATGTACATTTAAAATATGATTTCAATTGAAAATAAACCATGTAAACATAACTATAAATGGCTAGGATACCATCAAATCGGAGAAAGTAACATGATGGCCACATCACGATTTTTTGGGACCATTTTTGTCGGGAGTTTTTTGAGGACATTTTCTTCGGGACTCTTTTTCAGGACGTTTTTCCAGGACTTCTTAATTATTTTAAGGACTTTTTTAAGGCCTTTTCTTCAAAATTTTTTGTCGGATTTTATTTTCAAAACTTTTTCAGGAATCTTTCTCAGCACTTTTTCAAAATTCTTTTTTAATACTGTTTTTCGAGACTTTCTTATAGGACTTTTGTTCAGAAGCATTTATTTGGGACTTTTCTGTCTATTATATACTTCCTTTCAGGATTATTTTTCATGCCCTTTTAAGGATTTTTGAATGTCTTTTTCAGGTATTTTTCTTTTTTGCTTTTTGGGCGTCAGGACTATTTTTTATAGAACTTTTTTTAGGATTTCTTTACTCGACTTTTTTAGGACGTGTTTTGTCAGAACTAGAACTGGGTAACGGGAATGAGTAAGTCGACTAAAATAATCGAGGAGTCAAGTGACTCATTATTATAAGTTTTATAAGTGAGGACCTTTTTTTATCATTATAGTATAAAATACAAAATTTGTGAGGTGGCGACTCTTTTATTTATTTTTTTGCTCATCAAAATTTTGTGGGGTAAAGAGTCGACTTTTTTGTAAATATAATCTAGAATATGGTATAATTATTTAGGGAAATTCAATTCATTCCGAAAAGCTTCTCATCGCACAATTTTTTTATCGTCGATTTTGATTCGACACTCAATTCTGCATAGAAAATTTTTTATTTTACATTTTTCCGATTAGTGGAAGTGATCGAAATTTGTAAGTAAAATAGGTGAGGCGAGCTCTTGTACGGACTATTTTGACTATCCTCAAAAATTTACTTTTTAAGTTTAGGTACACTTTTCTTCAAAACTATAAAAGATATCAACACGATTTATTTTTTATTATTTGATTTAAATAATCATGTCAAAATATAACAAATTTATTATATTTGAAAAAAGGTGTTATGTCCAATCAAAGAAAATTGCTAAAATTCGGTTCTTCAAAGTTGAAAGAAAAAAATTGGCGTTTTGGATTTTTTTTTAAATTGCTGAATGATTTGATTATGATATTTTGCATGTTAAAAAGTGGAGAATTTTAGAGTGTTTTTAAAACATGGTTTTAATTGAAAATAAACTATGAAAGTGTAAACATAAATAACTATACCATCAAATCGGAGAAAGTAACATAATGGCCACATCACCATTTTTTTCAAATATATCATCGTTTAGAATTTTTGCTGCCTTGCCTTTCACCTATATGCGCCACACACTTTTCATATGTCGTCGTGCCCTTGACGGTGATTTTTTGTTGTTTTAAGTAATAACAAAAAATTACATTTTTAATTATTACATTTAATATGTTAAAACTAAATGTGTACCCAACTACAGGATACAAACTATATGCTACTTAATTAACTTATAATTAATTACTGTAAATTTAAAAGGAATACTAAAAATGGAACAAAAATTAAATAAAAAATTAATTATATTCATGTACCAAAGGTTAACATATGTGATACAATCTACATACATATTTTGTTAATTGATATAGCTTAATTCAAGAAGGCACATCTCTCTTGATTTTATCAAAAGAAACGTTAAATATGTCCAGTCATTGCGGATACGAATAAGGCGAATTAATGTTGAGTTATAGCAATGAAGTGTATTTGTTATGAGATTCATAAAACTTTCTTTTCTACTTTGGTTTAATAATGGACTTTTTGTTATACCGAAAACTGGTAAACAATGAGATTGATTCTTGAACAGTTTTTGCTAATTTTTAAACAATTTTTGGTGAAATTTTAGTTGTCGCATCAAACTGTAAAATTTCCGTTAACGATACCTAATAGGATAATTGCATACTGAAAATATTCGATAATGGATATTGGGGCGTTAGCCAACAGTGTCGCAAAGGTAAAACACGGAGACGTAAAATTGTTCACTTTTTACCGGCGAAACGTAAGAAATTGTCACTACAATGAACGGGAGCGGCGGAGGCGCGGTTTATTACGACGCCATGCAAAAAGTTTGTAAAATATTGTATTTAACGCGTTGTTTGCAAAACGAATAGTACGGAAGAAACAGCGAGGGAATGTTTCATTCGCGGCAAAAAGATTCGGTGTTTTTATTTCGCGATCGAATTGCCTTGCAGGGTAAATGTAAACATAACCTTTAAGTTTTTATAAACACATAAGCAAGCACTTAGCGTACCATAAGCATAAATTGGTTTCAACTTACTTGGAAGTAGTTTTTTTTATCACATCCTTAGCAACTTCGCTTATCTCTATAGTTGTGCAAGCAATATTTGAGATTTATTATGTTTTAATATGCTTTTAAAATCGCCGTAGAAGTATTTTCTTGTGTCAAATATTAAATTTGTACAAAATAAAAAAAAATCACTGCAGAAACTTGTTGCAGACAAAACTCACTAAAGCAGCGTTTCCCAAACTTTTTTGACCGCGTCCCGGTACGAGGTTTTAACACTTATCGCGACCCACCTTATAAAAAAAAACATTTATTTACAAAACAAATTTTATTTTTTAATAAAAATCAAGTTATTTAATTGTCTATTTCATACACAAAAATTGTAATTAAAATTGAGCCATCTTTGCAGGCTGGTATTCAAAATGCATTCGCCCCTTCAAAATAACTATCGGCCCCCAAATACGGATTGTCACATAAACGCCCAATTTAGACGTCGATCGCCCACGTTGAGAAACATTACTCTAGCCGAATGCGTATTTTTCATTTTCAAAAATGTTTGAGGTAAAATGTCGGTAAAACTAGCCCAAATGATTTTTTTGATTATTTACTTGTTTTATTACTGGAAGTCTACAGAGTTCACTTTTAAAGTTTGAATATAATCCACTAAGGAACTTTCTTGGAAATTAATAAAATCTACGCGAATGCATGATTTTGCATTTTCAAAAATTTTGGAGTCAAAATTTCGGAGAAACTAACCCAAATTATTTTTTGATTATTTACTTGTTTTATTGCTAGAAGTATATAGAGTGTGCTTTTAAAGTTTAAAGATAATCCACTAAGGGACTTTCTTGAAAATTAAGAAAATCTAGCCAAATGCATATTTTTCACTTTCAAAAATGTTTGAGTTGAAAATTCGGAAAAACTTGAAACTTAAGTAAAAAATTGCCTTTTATTGCACGTGTGATTATTGCAATATTTGGGCCTAGGATGTTTGCCTATTTTATTATAGAAATGAAAATTAATCCGTTTTGAGTAAATTAAAGTCTGGAATGTTTTGTAATTGGTTTTTATTTTCAAGGCAACTTGGAAAATGTCCAACCACAAAATTGAATTCAGTGTTTAAGGGTAAATATTTCAAAATTGAGGCTAAGAGCGTTAATAGATTTTGATAGAATAACGAAACGCAATCTATTTTGTTTAAATTGGAAAACGTTCGAGAATACTGCAACTGTTATTGTGTTTTTTTTTTGGGGGGGGCTTGTAAAATGTTTGACCTCAGAATTGAACAGGAATGTGATTATTTCGAAATCTAGGGCAGGAATGTTTGCAAAAATGAAGTGCACTGCATTTTGAGTGAATTTAAAAATTTCAATTGGTTTTATATTTTTTGGCGATTTGGAAAATGCTTGACTTTAGAAATTAAATCAAAGGTGTTCAAGTGTGATTATTTCGAAATCTAGCGTAGTAACGTATGCAATTGTTTGCAGACAAAATAAGTGCAATATATTTTAAGTGATGAAAAAAAAATTGAGAAGTTGTTTCAATGTTTTTTTTCTTCATTTTTTGGCGGTTTGGAAAATGTTCGACCTCAGAATTGAAGCGGGGATGTTGAAATGTGATTATTTTGAAACCTAAGGTAGGAATGTTTCCAAAATTTAGTAGATATTTAAAGTGCAATGTCAACAGTTTAAGGTTTTTTTCAATTGTTTTAATTTTTTTTTCGGTTTGTAAAAAGTTCATCAGAATTGAACCGGAAGTTGTTCAAGTGATTATTTTAAAATCTACGGTAGGAATGTTTTCCAATTTTTATAGAAAAATAGAGTGGAATCTATTTTAAGTGATTTTAAAATTTGTTTTAATTGTTTTTATATCTTTTTGGCGATTTGGTAAATGCTCGCCTTCAGAATTTAACTGAAGTGTTTAATTGTAATTATTTTAAAATCTGGAGTAGGAATGTTTGGAAAATGCTCAATTTCTAGATTGAACCGGAGTGTTTAACATCTAAGGTAGGAATGTTTGCAAATTTTAATAGAAAAATTCAGTGTAATCTATTTTAGGTAGATTTCAAGGGGTTTCAATTGTTTTTACTTTCTCCATTACAAAGTACGAGAAAGTATTGTGATCGTGAAAATTAAAAAAAAAATTGTTTTTACGGAAATATCCGTTTTGGGGTCCTAGATGCCATTTCAACAATTTCTGGAAAAAAAAATTGTGTGTCTGTATGTGTGTGTGTGTCTGTCCGCGCTGTATCTCAAAAACTAATAAAGCAATTGATATGAAACTTTGAACATAAAACTTATTTGATAATCTGAAAAACTGAAAAGCTTTTGGTAAAAATTCGTACACCGGAAGTGGGTGTTTACCTTAACTGTTTTTGGTTTTTTCCAATATTTTTTTAAATATGAAAAATATCACAAAAACATTTAAACAAATATTGAAGACAACAAAAAATGACCATCTTTTGTTATAAAATATTTTTCATAAAATCATTGTTATTCGAGAAAAAAATATATATATTTTTTTAATTTTTGGTTTATAATTATGAAACGATAATGGTTATAGCAAATTTATGTTAATAATAATTGTGAGCAACTTATAAAGAATAAGTTTTTTTAGAAATCTTATAAGTTTTTAAATTTAAAGTATAATTTTTCCATCTTTTATAATTTTGATGTTTTAAACGTCAGTTTCATCCGAGTCTACAAAATGCTAGATGTGCAATTAAAATATGTTTTAAACTAAAAATATACCACGAAAGCGTAAATATAAATGACGGTGATACCATAAAATCGGAGAAAGTAACATGATGGCTACATCACCATTTTTTTAAATTTTTTGGCAATTTGGAAAATACTCGATTTCAGAATTGAGCCAGAGGGGGGTATTCAAGTGATTATTTGAAGGAATATCCGGAAAGTAGTCTTTAAAACTATTTATTAGCTCCGAAAGATGTTCTTAAATTGAAACTGATAGTGTTTCTAGATGTAAATCTTCTTCATCATAATTTGCATGGGTTTCAATAAATTAATGTAATGTTTCAAAAGATTTAAAATTTCTCTTGAAAGTCGTTATTTCCTCAGTCATTTTTTTTTTAAATTATTGCAGCGACTTTTTCCGATACTTTGAAAATATTTAAACCTAAGCTTGAAAATTGAAATTCAATTAATTGAATGCAGCAAATATGTCGCACAAATAAGCTACGTTTATTAACCACTAAAAATCGAAGAATCTATCCTTAAATGAAAAAAATGGTATCGTTTTTATATGGTGGGTGTTCATTCAGAAATACCAAAGTTTCGCTTTTAGCTCAGACGTTTTAAAACGTTTCCTTTTAAAAGCCATCGTGAATTACAATACAAAAGGAGAGTTTATGATCACTCAGCATTTCCTTGCAGAATTCGGTAAAAAGTCTGCTATACGAAAAACTACATTTTGCCACTATTCCTAGTAACTAACTGTTATAAAAAAATAATATGTAAAAATTTTTTTTTTGTGTTTTTACAATATTTTTTCGCGACCCGGCGAAATTCTTCTGCGACCCACACTTTGGGAAACGTTGCATTAAAGTATTTATTTCATTTTAAAAATAAATCCTTAGCGAAATCTAAAGTTAAAATAATAATATATTATACTTATTTAATAAGAAGCATGTGAACACTCGTGCCACAATGGACCCTCTTATTAAACTTTTATAACGATCATGTACTATTGATATCTCGTTTGCAATCTAGGTACATACAAAAGAATGTTGCAGTTAAAAGTGTCCAATTTGTATCAGTAATTGACGGTTTTCTATTTATTTTTAACTCTACATATCCTGTTAATATAATATGTGCAAAACAATATATAAATAAATTTAATCACCCAACATTATTATCATTATGCCTTAAGTTTTTATTATGGGACGGTTTTTAATATTATAATAATACCTGATAGGCTTGTTCTGAATAGATGGCAAAAAAAATTTAAAAACTCATGATAATTAGCGTTGGTTAATTTTTATGGAATTTTCGAAAAACATAACTAACGAGCATTTTGTTAAATACACCAATTGTTACTAAAAGATTAGAAAAACACGTCGCGATTTTTTTTAATGTAAGCTCGTTGAGAATATACTTGGCAATTTGGCAATGAATATAAACTCGGACTAAAATTGAATTATTTTTCCCATTTTGATTGAATCTGTTTTGATAATTTTTGAGAGACACTGTTCCATGCGCTCGTCATCTGTTCCCTTCAGCACGACACGACTACCGCCACGCTTAGGCACGTGCCTCACAACCTCGTGCCCCCAAGAAGATGCATACAAATGGCCCCACTTATCACCACGTCGAACGAAGAGGATGAGAATATAAGAAAGCAAATGGGAAGAGTAAAAAAAACAACGCACCACCCCGTTTTGTTCGTTTTACGCTACCGCGTGAAACAAAAGCGGTCGCACGCATTTATTAATTGCTTCCTCGAGACCAACAAGAATGAAAAAAAAAACAGAATCATAAATTACGATATTAAGTTATGATTAGGCCAACGTTGGTTTTGCTCTCCTCCTCCTCCTCCTCCAACAGGCCAACTCGTTCAAATAATTATATTTAAATTTCTAATTAAGTACATCCTGATTTAAACACGAAACAGGACCGTTTAACGGTATTTAGATCCATTCGAGATTAAAAACGCGCGTGAATGCCGAGCATTGGAAGCACTTACCTATTTTTTGCAATTAATTTAATCTAACAGATTGATTTGAAATTTCATATAAGATTAAGATAAAATATTAGAAACGTTTATGGGTAATCTCTGTAAATTAAATTTGTTTAGTATTAACGATTATAAATTCGTTAATATTTAAGAATTTAAATTCTAGTTTATATGTATAGATTAGCCAAGTAAGTCTGGCCAGTGCAGAGGCGTGCCGCGCAGAGCGCAATGTTTAGCACGGCAGATCGAGAGGAATACATGAGTGCCCGAGGACAGGCCTAGTCATAAGAATAATTACGTTTATTATTTACGGAGGACCCAATAACTTGCTCTGAAATTCCATTTTTACATCGACTGTACAACTCAAACGCTCAACGATAACTAAAGACTGCCACCATCCTCATCGTAAGCACGATTATCTAGTAGCTCTGCACATTTTAAAATCAAAAATAAAAAATGGTGATGTGGCCATCATGTTACTTTCTCTGACTTGATGGTATCATAGCCATTTATATTTACGTTTTCATGGTTTATTTTCAATTGAAATCATATTTTAAATGTACATCGGCCGTTGTGTAAACTCGGATGAAACTGACGTTTAAAACGTCAAAATTATGAAAGATGGAACAATTATACTTCAAATTCAAAAACTCAGTTAACTCAAAAACTAAAGGGATTTCGAAAAAAACTTATTCTTTATAAGTTGTTCATTTTAGTATTCTCTACAATTATTATTAACATAAATTTTCTATAACTATTATCGTTTTATAATTATAAACCAAAAATTAAACTAATAATAATGAATTTTTTTCTCGAATAAAAATGATTTTATGAAAAATGTTTTCAAGCAAAAGATGTTCAATTCTTTGTTGTCTTCAAAGTTTGTTTAAATGTTTTTGTGATATTTTTCATATTTAAGACAATATTGGCAAAAAACAAAAAACAGTTAAGGTAAACGCCCACTTCCGGTGTACGAAATTTTACCAAAAGCTTTTCAGTTCTTTAGATTATCAAATAAGACGGATGTTCAAAGTTTCATAATTGCTCTATAAGTTTTTGTGATACAGCGCGCACAGGCACACACACAGACACAATTTTTTTTTCAGATATTGTTGAAATGGCATCTAGGGACCCCAAAACGTATATTTCCTTAAAAAAAAATTTTGCAAAAAAAATCAAGATCACAATACTTTCTCGTACTTCGTAACGGAGAAAGTAAAAAAAAATACCATGGATAATAAACTATATAAATTTCGGCAAGCTAATTTTTATGGACTCTATAATGATATTACACCGTTTGATAGGAATGAATTATATCGTGTGAGCAACAAAATTTTGTTTCAGAGTTGGCTATGAGATAAATGAGGTATGGGTATGTCGCATATTAAAAATTAGAACAATTAGCCTACAGGCTATTGGAACTAATATCATGCGTTCAACATCGTGTTTGAATTTGGTAAGCTGTTTTTCATCTTGCAATGTTGATACCTTGCCTGGGAATGTGTGCGTTCGATCATAAGCACCCGTGCAATGGCCGTTTGTGCTTTATATTCAGTTTTGCGTTTTACATTTTTTACCATCTCATTATTCTGTAGATTTTTCGTTGGTAAATAAAAAAGTAACTATATTAACACATGCAAATCTTAATTATGGGATTTAAGGTTAGAAATGACATTCTCAGAGCTCCACAACCAGTTTATTATTGAAGCATATTTTCAAACAAGAAAAAGAGACAACGTAGAAGGAATTTGGAATTATTCCTATGAAAACTGTGAAGAACAATTTCATGCGCAGTTTCCTGAACTTGAGTAAGGTCATAATTACTTTGTGCAACATGTTCGGAACTCTTGAAAGAACTGTTATCTCTTAGAGAACTATTTTCTAATCATTTCCTATTAAAACCACAAGAAATTTTAAATCATTTAATTAGCCAAGATTTACAAGGAAACTAACCCAAGTGTTCCCCTCAGATTTGAATGAAATTTGGTAGATTTGTTGAGGGGGATAAAATATTCCATAATTTTTTTTTTGTTTCGGCTAAAACACATGTATAGGGGGTAAACTCGCCCCTCGAAAATCAACCATATTTTTGTTTTCAAAGCCTATCCTGTGGTGGAATAAAAAAAATTAAAAAAATATAAGTAATAAAACTAAATTTTCGTATTATCCGCTAGTGAACATAAAACCTTTCATTAATGGAAAAGTTTTACTGAAAGAAAATGTATGGATATATATTTGGATTCCACGTTTGGAAAAAATTATTAAACTAGTTTTGGTCATCGCCGTTTATGCCTTAATGTATGATTTTTTTTTAACGAATATTATTGTTGCCACAAATATTAATATTTTTTTACAGTCCAGAAGTAGTCAATGCACATATTTTTTCACACCAGTATAGAATTTGAAATGTTTACATTTACATTTACGAAATTACGCTATCATAATTTGTTCAAAAGTTATAGCCAAAAAACAAACTATGTTTTTAGCCAAAACAAAAAAAACACGTATCGAATATTTTGACCCCTCTACAAATCCACCAAATTTGATTAAATCGGAGAGGAAAACCTGGGTTAGTTCCCTTGTTAGTTCTTTGTTTTCCAAATGTCAGTATTAGTCTAAGAAAATTTTTAAAAATACAGATAACTGTGGCTTCCGACGAAAGGAGTTTTTCTGAATTGGACTTAATTAAAAATTATTTACGGTCAACTATATCAAAACAGTGATTTGCTAATTTGATGAATTATTATTGCATCAACAAAAAATCGCCAAAAGTATTGTTTTAGAATTTAGATCAACACTGAGTAGCATTCAAATAGTCGATGTTCTTGCCACTGAACTGTAGGTTCAGTTTCTTTCTGGCTTTGAATTTGCCCATCGATCCATCGGCGTTTTTTGTTACTTTGTGGCGTCGCACAGTGGTTCAGAATTCGAAAAAGCTGGCCAAAAGTCTAAATCTTGATAAATATTAACATAAATGGGTAGATTATGAATTTGATGTCAAAACTGAAAAATCCAAAGTGGCGGACTCAATATGGCGGGCATAAGTGATAAAATTATTATTGTCTTCACTGGAGAAATCCAATAGTTTAGAAAACCAATGATCCCAGCACTCCGGTGATTATTTTATAATTTAGTCAGGGTGTGTAGAAGGTATTTTTTATACCATAAAATGGTATAAATTTCGAGTAAATTTAAATTTTAAGTTGGTCACAATTGTTTTTACATTTATTTGGCCACACTGAAGAAATTCGCAACTTTACGAACAATTTAATGATTATTTTCAAAATTAGTGAAAAACTTCTATTACCATGGTTACGAACAGAATAAACGTGTCATATAAATTACGATTATTTCTATTCTTTTGTATAAATTGTTATTTGAATTTTCTATAAATTAAAACTTTATGATATTAAAAAAAATAATAATGTACCAAAAAATCACCACGGATTAATTAATAAAATGGTTGTTGGCCTTAGGCTTCGAGTCAGTGGCGCTCTCCACCCTCGGGCCAAAACCATAACTTATACCATACAGGGTGTGTGCCAATTGACGGGAAACTATTGTGATCGTAAAAAATTCAAAAAAATTTTGCAGAAATATCCAATTCGTCAATTCCGACAATTTTCATAAAAAACTGTGTGTCTGCCTTTATGTCTGTCTGTCTGTCATATTTATTTTCTACTTTATTCGTACAAACCACAGGAAAGTATTGTGATCGTAAAAAAATTCCAATATTTTGTTGCGGAAATAGCCATTTCGTTGATTCCTACAATTTTTGTGACAAAAATATGTCTGTGTGTCTGCCTTTGTGTCTGACTGTCTTATTTATTTTTACTTTTTCCTTACAAGGTAATGGAAAATATTGATATCATCAAAAAAATTTTTTTTGCGGAAATATCCATTTCGTTGATTCCGAGAATTTTTGTTAAAAAAATGTGTGTCAGCCTTCTGTCTGTCTGTCTGTCATATTGATTTTTTTACTTTCTCCGTACAAACTCCCGGAAAGTGTTGTGATTGTAAAAAAAATCCAAATATTTTTTTTGCGGAAATATCAATTTCTTCGATTCTGACAATTTTTGTAAAAAAATATGTGTGTCTGGCTTTGTGTCTATCTGCCTGTCATATTTAGTTTCTACTTTTTCTGTACAAACTACGGGAAAATATTGTGATCGTAAAAAATTTCCAAATATTTTTTTTTTGTGGAAATATCTATTTCGTCGATTCAGACCATTTTTGTAGACAATTTGTGTGTTGGCCTTTATATGCGTCTGTCTGTCATTTTTATTTTCCACTTTCTTCGTACAAACCACGAGAAAGTATTGTGATCGTAAATAATTTCCCTTTTTTTTGCGGAAATCGCCATTTCGTTGATTCCAACAATTTTTGTGAAAAAAATGTGTCTGTGTGACTGCCTTTGTATCTGTCATGTTTATTTTTACTTTCTCCTTACAAACTAAAGGATAAAATTGTGATCGTAAAAAATTTCCAAATATTTTTTTGCGAAATTATCCATTTCGTCGATTCCGACAATTTTTGTAAAAAAAAAATGTGAGTCTGCCTTTGTATATGTCTGTCTGTCATATTTATTTTTTACTTTCTCCGTACTAACTACGGGAAACTATTGTGATCGTAAAAAAATATCCAAACTTTTTTTTTTGTGGCAAAATCTATTTCCGTCGATTCCGACAATTTTTGTAAAAAAATGTGTGTCTGCGTGTCTGCCTTTATGTCATATTTATTTTTTACTTTCTCTTTGCAAACTACGAGAAAGTATGGTGATCGAAAAGAATTTCCAAATATTTTTTTTGCGGAAATATCCATTTCGTCGATTTCGACAATTTTTGTTAAAAAAAGTTTGTGTGAGTATCTGCCTTTGTGTCTATCTGTCTGTCATTTTTACTTTCTCCGTACAAACTTCTTTCAAATTCCTTATTTGTTCTGTTTTACTAATTTGACTAGGAGATCTTTCCTCTAAAATGATAATATTCCAATATAAAAAAAAATTACATCGAAAATTCTATATTCCCTTCTGTCCATCCACACCCTTTATACATATACACCACATAAATACAAGATATTTAATAAAATATAAAGTCGAATTTTTCAACGATATCAGCAATAAAAATAATCCTACACCGAGTAATGCAAGTGAATGCAGCTAATTGCTGTTTATCACGTTAAAGGGCACTTTAATAAATAGTTTTATTGCTATAGGAACACAGGCATATACAGGCAAAAAAATATTTTTATGAATGTTTAAAATGCATCTACCTATTTTTAAGGCAAATTCCTATAATTGCTAAAAAAATGTTATATGCATATTAAATGTAATAACCATTAATTTACCTTCAGGAAGATCCATAATAACAAGGAAAAAATCCCAGGACATAAAGATTTGTATTTATAGTGAAAAACCGACACCAAACTTTCACTTCGTCCGAACGTCTCCCACGCGTCTAACAAAGTAACAAGTTTGAACGCGAATTACGAGGCATTTTGAAGTAAACACAATCATATTTTTCCAGTGTGGCATCCCGTGGAGCCCTCTGGACACGACTATATTGTACTAAACTCAAAATATTAACTTTTATTTTTCGACTTTTGGCCAGCTTTTTCGAATTTTGAACCACTGTGCGTCGTTGTAGGTGTCAGGTTCCTCGAAGGTCGTCATGTGAGTATCACATAATCTTGGAATTTCTGTGGTGCTGTAATATCCATTCGGTTGCGTAGTCTCACGATCATTCTCTTCTTCATTGGTTTCCGGCATTTCTAAAATTGTCCAATCACTGTTACTGTCATCGGGTTCCCAGAATTCTATTTCTTTGTTTTCTTCAATCCGGGATTTGCTGTCGATCAGGTCAGTAGGCTTCGTCTCTTCAACTTCGTTGCTTCCTAGGGGTTTCCACCAATTTTTCTTGGAAGATGACGGCCTTGGGTCTGTAGAGCTTGTCCTCTTCACTATAAATCCTGTATCCGCCGTCGTTATCATAGCCGATAAGGGTTCCTTTAATGGACTTCAAATCCATTTTCGTCCTTTGCTCCTTAGATGTGAATATACGTGAATTCAGCAATTTGAACCAATCTTTCAAACATGGTTTCCTACCATACCGCAACTCGAAAGGTGATGTTCCTGGGATCTGTCCTGTTAAGGATGTAGGTACCTGTTCGTATCATCTTGGCTCAAAGTGCGTGAGGAATGTTTCGATGCGTGCATCATTGATCTAGCAGTTTCCACCACCGTACGGTTTTCCTTCTCACTGGACCCGTGTTGTTCTAGAGTTATAAGAATTATAAGACGTTGAACAATACCTTTCTTGTGTAGACTGATCCTGATCTGTTTGTTGTCGAACTCCCTGCCATTATCACTCAGCAGCTCCAGTCTGCTAGAAACTGGCTCAGTTTATCAGCAACTTTGGCCTCAGAAACTAAACTGTCCTGAATTTTGTGTAATCGTCCTTGAAAAGCACAAAATATTGATATCTAGACCTCGATTCTTGAAGTGGACCGCAGACATCCGTGTAAATTCGCTCTCTCGGTTCTCGTGCCGAACGGTAGGCGATGAGATTTATCATATATACAACCTTCACTATGCATTTCTGCGTTCATGACAAACTCCCTGCTCAGTAGTGATATCACATGGCGATTGTTCTGATGTCCGAATGATTCATGGGACAACTCTTACTCACTGCATTGACATCATTTGATAGGGTTCAAACTTCTCACGACAGTCCTCCATGACGAGCTCCCTCCAATTGTTCACTATTTCAGCTGATGAATCGTTTATGGCACAACTGCAACAGGTTTTCCTAACTCACAGCATTGATCTCATTTGATAGGGTTCAAACTTCTCACGGTCAACTTGAACAGTCCTCTATAACAGCTAACAGTGACGAGTATCATATTTGCATCGGACTCGGTTTACTAGGCTTCGGAGGACGGCTCTCAGCAATTCATTTCCTGCACACTTTAACCATGTGATTGGGCTTCCTGCAGTAGTTGCATATCAGTTGTTTTTTTCTTTTTCTTCGCATCGACTGAACGTCGTTGCTGTGATGATTGCAGGTGAGAGTTTCCTGCTTGGTGAATCCAGCTCCCTTGGTCCGTAAAGCTTTTTAATACGGACATAGTTGATTGATTAAGCTATCAACCGTTCTATCACTTCTTGACCCCAACATCCAGCTGAATTAAAAAGAAAAAAATACTCCTCCAGCAATGCATCCAGAACTGTACAATGCAAAAATACATGTGGCAGTCCCGGATAACTTTAGTCAGATTCTTTAGTCATTTCTTCTTTCAATTCAGACCAAACATATTTCAAATTTAAAATATGTGTATACGCTCTGACATGATATTTTCCTTCTTAAAAACTTCATTAACATTACTTATCTTAATTTAATTTTTGTTAATGTCTTAAATAATGTTACATTTCCCCGTAATTAAATATATGTCTGTTGGAAAATAAATAGTTATTATTATTATTTGAAATTTTTCGAATTGAGAAATAAAAGCCCCCCGCCCCAAGAAATGTTTTACTGCAGGTGAGGGCCCGGCCAACTCATCATTTGCACGCGGGCGGCCAAGGGTCTAGGATGAGACCTGGCTCCGATTAATTTGTCGCTCGGTACATGGCAGAAGGATTGTCATTTTTTTTTAATTTTCATCTATATGAGATAACTGCAATTCAACAACCCCCTGATTATCTTCGCCGAGTGGAGTATTGTAATTGGTTTAACGAGTTTATAAATATTGACGATTTGTTAGAAATAACGTTTTATAGTGAAGAAGCTTGGTTTCACTTAGCGACTACGTGAACTCACAAAACCGTAGAGTGTAGGCTGCAGAGAAACCACATATTTTTGTTACATCCTCGGAAGGTTGGTGTATGGCTGGCAATGTCCCGAAGAAGAATCTATTGAATGAAAACGCCATTATACAAATTCTCTCGACTTGTCAGATTTTAAAATGACAGTTCATGTCATGAGACTAGATTAGTTCAATTGAATTAGATTTAAAAAAATGAATTAATCTCAGACATGACTGTTATGTTTCTCTCTCTAATGCATGGCCAACTCTGAAAGAAAATTCTTTGGCTCACACCTTATAATACCTCAGATGTCAATTCTGTATGAATATTTATATGGTGCCTTTGATAATGTTCCCAAAACTTCAAGAAAAACCACTGGTCACACGTCCCCTGGGATTCGACAGAAACTAACTAAAAAATAAATTCCGACGGTTATATTGTAAATATCGTCTAAATGAACACAAAATAAAGTATGAAGAATTGAGGAAAATCTGCAAACAAAATATCCAGACTGCGCATTCAGAATTTATTAAACAAACTGAAGAGCGAATAAAGCAAGAGCCCAAACTACTGTTTAATTATGTTAATGCGAAAAACAATTCTTCGCGCAATCCTGGAGAAATGACACAAAGAGACACATAGTCCGGAAAAAATCGTAGAATCTTTCCGTGAGCAGTATAATAAAGCTTTTGTACCCAAAACTACCAATGATGAACGTGATAATACCCATGTTAATTTTGGAAATTTCTTTATGGATTGCGAAGAAGTCAGACAACAGCTCTGTTGTTCTAAAGCGAAGTTTCAGTAGGTTTGGACAAGATCACCGAAATTATAATTCGTGACAAGTATTATGTGAACCATTAATATTTATATTTAATCTTATTTTAACTACAGGATAATTTCCCAGTGTGTAGAAGAAAGAAAGTGCGTGTTTGTCCAGTGAAAAAAGTGGTAGCTTTAATAAAGTTGAAAACTATAGACCTATCTTACATTTTTTTTCTAATGTATCTTATGTAAATATATTTATTCTAGTACAGCAGCTAAAATATATGTTCAGCAAAATGGTTTTTGTTCGAAACGATCTACTTCTACTAACTTAAGTAATTTAACTTATTGTTAGATAGCTACAGATGCCATGGACAGGAAAGTAGATTGACGTAATATACAGGTACACTGATCTTATAAAGGCGTTTGATAGACTAGACCAGTGTTTCTCAACCTTGTTGGACCAAAGGCCCACTTTGTCCGCCCACTGTAATTTTTAACAGCTCAAACATTATATAGTAATCACTTAAATAAAATAGCTTAGGTTTGGTTTTGTGTTAATAAAATAAACCAAAAAAATTAAAGGAACAAATGTAAAATAACGATTATTGTAACTTTACAAAAGATGGTGATGTGATCATCATGGAACTTTCCCCGAATTGATGGTATAATCGGGATTTTTTTAAATTTATGAAAATATCAAAAAATTTCAACGAAGGTGAAATCCGCTACTGCTCATTTAAAGCTGGGATTAGTGAATGTGATAGCAGTGTATTTCTGCAAGCTAATAAATGGCCAAAAAGCCTAGTTATTAGAAAACTCAATAACTACAGGCGTCGAAACATACTGCTATGAATCCAAACTCGGCAAATTTTTCATTGAAAAGTCCGAACCAAAGTGTCGTGAGTGAGCAGCACCCCCAACCCCCCCCCTCAAAAAAATTATTACTAAAATATTCGAGGCTTGCTTACAAAATTAAAAGAATTACGATCGTCAGTTTCCTGTTTATATTCTCTGTTAAACATGGCCTTATATCTCGGATGCCGAGTTCGAGTTTCATGGATATAATATCTATCGATGTGATAGAGACCCTCACTCATCTGGAAAGTCCCGTGGTGGAGGAACACTAATTACTGTTTCCCAGAAAAGCTGTTCATGTAAAGTATGGTGTGTGCAACAAATTCAAGGAGAACTGTATATCTCAGTGGCTGTGCAGGATACGAAAATTATCTTTGGAGGAGTTTATATACCACCCAGCGCTCTGGAATCGTGCTACGAATAGCACGCCTACTTAGTGGAAGAACTTGTCGACATATTAAGTTGATGCATAATTATCAGGCGTCGTTGTAGGCGGTTTTAAATAACAATTGCTGTATTGTTTACTTTTTTATATAAAACTATTATTTTATTTTCAAGTTATAAAAATGCGTATCGATAATCATAGTCATATTTGTCATATTATGCTTTACCACTTTGAAAAATGATGGAAGGCAGCGAGTCATTTCGCTCAACGAACTCAACGATCTTTTTGGCGAAGGAATAATAAGTGAAAGTCGATACAGGTAATGGTTTACCCGTTTTAAATTTGGTAACACTAGCTTGGAAGATAAGCCAGGAAGAGGTCGACCATCAAATTTCAACAACCAGGCAATTTTGGAAGCCGTGGAAGGGGGCGAAAGATTGACAACTCGAATGCTGGCAGAAGACTTCATTCAACCATAGTTCGTCGTCTGAAAAAGATCGGAAAGGTATAGAAAGTGGCTGGATGGGTCCCTCACAAACTCTCCAAAAGCAATAAAGCCGAACGTGTCCCAATTTTTACTGATTTGCTGCAACGAAACGAACAAGCTCCGTTTCGGAAGAATCTTGTCGTCGCGTCCACATATCGAGCGGCGTTTTGTCTAAAGCATCGCCAATAAGCTTCCACATCCACATCGGCTATATTCTCACGCAGAAGCGCCTCGGACTACCACGTCAATCGATCGCTGAAAATTTGGATGGTGCACAAAGTTTTCGAAGATTTGGATAGCTTGGTGGCCAATGTCAAAGCATGGATTACTTCCAAGAACTATGACATTTCTTGGAGTCGATGGTGACTACACTCCGAAATAATCATTTAACAATATTATTGTAGAATTTGTATGTTTATTTTTCATATAAATATTGTTTTTCACAAAACGCCTGATAATTATGCACCAACCCAATTCTGCCTACTGTATTATTCGTGACTACAACCTTCCGAACATAACGTGGGATAATACTAATTTAAAGTCCCCAAATAAAATGAGTAATATTATCTTTAATAATAAAACGCCCATTAATAAAATGTCCAAATCTGGTATATTAAGTTAAAATGTGCAAGTTGTCAAGGAGAATATATTGGTCAGTCGGGACGCAATTTCAGCGCATATAAAAATGTTAATAATAAATCGACGTTCGCGAATCATATGAATATTCCTTTGAAAAAGATGTACTCGAGGTGATCCATTTTACCGAGAAGGGATTAAAAATGGATTTACTCGAGTCCATGGAAGTTTTCAAGGTTAAGCGTAATCCGGACATCCCACTCATCAACGATCAGACCGACCTAATATTCTCCCCCCTGTTCAATGCTCTGTAAAAATATATAAATGTACAATCGTAATGTAATTATTCATAGTTTGAAAATGACAAGCTGAAATTGTCGAAACTATAGTTACTACTCCAAGCTAATAAAGTGATACCAATAAAGTTATTCCTTTTTATTTGGATTACGTTTCAAATTAATTTCATGTGAACATTTTATTGCCTCTTTTAGAATCCAAGTTTCGAAAACCTAAATTTTGAGCTCAAGCGGTTTGTCTTGCAAAGAAAATTTGCAAATGCAAAAAAAACTCTAAAAAGCAGAGCACCTTTGGTAATGAAATAAAAAAAAATGTTAAAAACAGTAAAAATCAGAACAGCTAGGATATATTTTTTGGCAGGATATGCAATCAAAACAATCAATAATTAAAATTTTAAATAAATAGAAAACAGTGGTTTCTGTTGGTTTCAAAAATAACTTTCATTTGCTTTTACCCAAAAATATAGGAAATTTGTATGAACGTCTTTAGAGTATTTCGATAACTGAATGTTTGGTACCGCCGAAATATTTGTTTTATCACATCCAGTGACTTCAGGTATATAAATTCGATTTAATATCTGAAGAAAACTTAATAATAAAACACAAATGTTATTTATTGTATATGTACTTTGTGATTATACAATTGTAGCAGTATATGGACAATAAATAATGTGAGAAAATCTTCAAAAAAAGGAAACACTAAAATAAAGCAAATTTAGTCTATTTAATAAAAGCACAAAGAAAATTCCTTCTCAAATCAATGGAATTTGACAAAACCGCATGTTTTAGAAGTCTAAATTCAAAAAAATGGCGTGATATATTAAAAAAAAATGGCTGACATGTTAGATACTTTTTTTTAATTTTAATGATTTATATGTTACAATGTAGGAAATTTAGTATATTTTAAAAAAGTATTCAATCATATTATTTTCAAATAAACGAATCAACAGAATCACTTTGTTAAATTTTAAAAAACACTTAGCTTCAGAAAACGGAATTTGATTTTGATAAATTAAATGCCAAAATGTATCAAATATAATGTATTTTAAAACGCATATTAATATTCGCATCGAGTAAACCAGAATTGTCATAATCCGGAATTTTCGAAGTTCAAAGACAAAAAAATGCGGCTTAAATGTTGAAAACTGCCTAACGCGAAGAATTATTTGATTTAGATTATTTAAATGCCAAAAACTATGTAATTTAGTGTATTTTGAAGCTGTATTAAGAAATATTGACATTAAGTCAATAAAAATTGAAAATGAAATCTGAAATTAATGCAAAGTCAACAAAATCACGTTTTTTATTTTAAAAACTGCTTAATTTCTGCAAGCTTAATTTGATTCTAATAAATTAAATGTCAAAATGTAATTTAAAACGGTGTGAAATATTCACCTCGAATGAACAAAAATTGCCAATTCTGTAATTTTCCAAGTTTAAACTTAACGAATTCGTTTTTGATTGTGGAAAACTGCTTAACTTCCGAATATGCGTTATACGATTTTGATCATTTAATTTTCAAACTGTAGAGAATTAAGCGTATTTTAAAAAAGTATTAAGAAATATTCATGTCAAGTGAACGAAAATTGGCAAAATATGATTTTGATAATTTAAACGCCAAAACAAAATTTATGTCGAACATACGAATATTGCCCACACATTCACGTAGGCAGACACACACATACACATACAAGACACGAAACACTTTTTTCCAAAAATTGTCGGAATCGTGTCTACGTGGGGGCCTCAAAATTTCCACGATTACAATACTTTTCCGTACTTTGTTCGGTGAAAGTAATAAATTTCGTGTCAGCTGTAGTGTAATAGCCAAAATAGGTGCCAAATAACCCAATCATTTTCTGCACATTTTTTTGTTTTCTAGTAATACAAAAAAAATGTTGATGTGATCATCATGTAACTTTCTCCGATTTGATTGTATAAAAGAAATATTTCTGATATTTTCTATATTTACTTACAAAAACTAGCGAAATGTCGAAAAAAACAGATAAACATTTATGAATAGTTCATTTTGGCGTTCTTTACCATTTTTGTTTATAAAAATTGGTAGCATTATCATTTTATATTTTTTTTTAATCTGAGAATTTATGAAACAAAAGATCTGCAACCTTTACTATCTTCAATATTTATATGAAGATTTTCGTAATATTTTTGGTATTTGAAAAAATGTTAAGTAAAAACCAAAAAAACCCTTAGAGTAAACATCTACTTCTGGTCTTCCAAACTTTCACCAAAAGCTTTTCAGTTCTCATGATTTTCTAATGAAGTTTCATTTGAAAATTTCTATAAATATTTGATACATATTCAGACAGAGGACATACATATAGGCATTTTATAAATATGGTCGGAATCGTCTCGAGGGACTTCATAATGGATATTTCCGTTGAATCTCTCACTTTCTTCCAATTGTTTAATATCACTGCTGATATGAATAATTGCTGTTTTATAATTTGGTAATTTCCGTTTAAATATACAGGGTGTCCGTTTTTCGAGCGGCACCATGGAGATTTCAGTTATCTTAAGAGATACGAGGTTGGTTAAATTAGGGCAAAGTTGTGTATTATAACGTTGATTAATAATCTGTTGAGAAATTTGAGTTACCTTGTTTTGTTTTAAAAAAATCGCGAAAAAATAAAAAAAATCAATTTTCATTTTTAATTTTTTATTCGAAAACTATTACTATTACGCATTTTGCAATAAGACATTTTTTAATGGAGGATCTAAATATGTTATTAGCTCGAAAAACGGGCAGCCTGTATAATTGATATATTATGTGAACTTTGTAGTAGCCGCCAATTAAATTGGATTAGTTAAAATTTGAAAATGAGAAAAATCGATTTATATTTACTAAATTAAAAAGATGCTTTATTAGCACTAAATGACACCGAACCAGATACCTGCAGAAGCGGATTTCTGAAAGCCCGGCCGGGCCCGGCCCGATAGTGAAAATTTAAAACCCGGTCCGGCCCGGCCCGATGAAATGAAAATGTGCTGCGGGCCCGTCCTGGCCCGCAGCTGAGTATTTAAAGCCCGGCCCAGGTCCGAAAAAAATTGAATTAAAAAAATGAAATGAGCTGCGGGCCCGGCCCGACCCGGTCCGGAGCTTAGTATTCAAAGGCAAAGGCCCGGCTCCGAAAAAAATTGAACTAAAAAAATAAAATTACTGGACCCTTACAATTCTTAAAATACATTGAATTCATGTTAATAAAAATAACACAATTATTTATTTTTCAGTGCACTTAGTTGTTACTTTCCAAACTACAATAAAATTAAATTTATCTAATTAAATTTACACAAAATAACAAATTTAAATTAAATTTAAACGGAAAACTAACGACCCAAGGATCACTTATGATATATCTGTAAAACTCAGAATTTAGAGACAAATTAAATTATGTAAAAATATACAGGATGTTCTATTTGAAAGAGATAAGTTAGGGTCAATTCCGATTAAACCGGAAATGGAATTCTTATTAAAATTTCACTTATTGGCATACTTTATTCTCTATACTAAATTTCAAAAAGATATATGTAAAAATGAAAATTATATTTGGGGTCTACCTGAAATCAGTTACACCCGGTATTTAAACTTGTTCCTTGTCCCTATTACAGTCATAGACGACTTTATATGGCCACCAATTCAAGCGTTTTTCTACGAAAATCCCCTTTATTTTTTATACAGAAGTTATGCAAGTAGGAATGAAATTTTGCAGAAGAATTCAACCTGCCCAGCAACCTGTCAAGTTATAAACAACCACCCATAATTCCGGCATCGGGAAAAAAGGACCGTTGCTGAATAATTCCAGAGATTAAACGGCAGATTAACATATTTTTTCCGCGTATCTCGCACACCAGGTAAGGCAAGGAAATCTATTTCGTCTCAAGGCCCTCTCTTTGTTCTCGGGGCATTGTTTTTCCCTTCGCCGTGAATTATATCTTAAATTTAAAAAAAAAACGAGGAAAAAATTGAGGCGGAATCCGATCCCGCCGACAATTGCTTAATGATGCGAACGCTACCCATAAATCTGCACACTTTTCTGCACAATTAGCATTTCGGTACCGACCTTTTGAGAAAAAAATTCCGTGCCGAATAGCGAATATTTGAAATGTATTCGGGATATATAATAAACAAACTCGTAAAGTTCAAGAGTGTAGCGAATTAATTTTGACCAGTGAGAGAACAAAGTCGTAAACTTGTAAACCAACGCAGGCCTAGTTATCTTTCGCTAAAAAGAGTGTTGCCAAGACGATATAATTTGAAAATGGACGAGTTCAAACCTACTTGACATAAACAGCGGTCACACGACGGCGACGCTGGTTGCTGTTGGCTAGCAGCGTTGGTAAAGTAGAACGGTCTCAACTCCATCAGCCGCTGCTAAAATCATTCATAGGGTGCTGCTTAAACGGCTGCTATAGCTACTATAGCTAGCGGTTGATAAACAAACAGCGGCAGCTAGTCGATCTTCGTAGATGAAGCTGAGGTAGAGATGCCGCTCGTACTGCACTACTTACGTAGTCTCCTTGTCGCACATCCACGAGCCGCCGCTGTAAACCAGCGTCGTGTGACCGCCGCTTTAGATAATTCCCGAGGCTTTCATTTGTAGACTCATTTTCATGAACAATACATTTTATAAAAAATGGTGATGTGGCCATCATGTTACTTTCTCCGACTTGATGGTATCATTTATATTTACGTTTTCATGGTTCATTTTCAATTGAAATCATATTTTAAATGTACATCGAGCGTTGCGTAAACTTGGATGAAACTGACTTTAAAACGTCAAAATTATGAAACGGAAAAAATATACTTCAAATTCAAAAACTCGGTTTACTCAAAAACTAACGAAATTTCGAAAAAAAACTTATTCTTTAGAAGTTGTTCATTTTACTATTCTCTACAATTATTATTTACACAAATTTGCTGTAACTATCATCGTTTCATAATTATAAACCAAAAGTTAAAAAAAATTAATAAATTTTTTTCTCGAACAGCAATGATTTTATGAAAAATATTTTCAAGCAAAAGATGTTCATTTCTTTGTTGTCTTTAATGTTTGTTTAAATATTTTTGTGATATTTTTCATATTTAAGAAAATATTGGCAAAAAACAAAAAACAGTTAAGGTAAACACCCACTTCCGGTGTACGAAATTTTACCAAAAGCTTTTCAGTTCTTCAGATTATCAAATAAGACGTATGTTGAAAGTTTCATATCAATTGCTCTATTAGTTTTTGAGATACAGCGCACACAGACAGACACACACACACACACACACAGACACACACACACACACACACACACACACACACACACACACACACACACACACACACACACACACACACACACACACACACACACACACACACACACACACACACACACACACACACACACACACACACACACACACACACACACACACACACACACACACACACACACACACACACACACACACACACACACACACACACACACACACACACACACACACACACACAGACACAAATTTTTTTTTTCCAGAAATTGTTGAAATGGCATCTAGGGACCCCAAAACGGATATTTCCGTAAAAAAAATTTTTGAAAAAAAAATCACGATCACAATACTTTCTCGTACTTCGTAACGGAGAAAGTAAAAAGGGTTGCTGACAAAAGTTTTAAGGTTTAAGAAGGCGTATTTAGTGGCAGTATTTGAGTCATGATGGTTAACATTAGCCAGATCAGACCAAGGTCATCTTTTTTTTTAATAGAAACTGAAAATTTGTATTACATTTTCTTCTGCTAATAAATTTTAATAACTGTTATCTGAAACATTTGTTTATTTGTCCCAAGTTTTTTTAATAAACCGGCTTACGATACTTAGGTAGCATTGTTTTTTCAACAAATAATTAGTTTTTTTTTTAACTTGGTTTGAAATTAATGGTAGCATGTGCAATTTAGAAAATGTTTAAGAAACATAAATTGATTGTACTAGACACAAATAATGTCACTGATCCTGGTATATTTCAAAATGTACGAGAAATTTGCTTTAACTATAAAAATCTCTTTAAAACTTGTTGTAGATGTGAGAATAGTATATTCTGTAACAAGGTTAGAATGGAAATTCGATGCGAGTGGAATAATTCGAGCGCGAGACGTGAGGCGAGCGCGAGGAATCACGAGCATCTGAATTTCCATTCTTACCGAGTATCAGACTATACTTTCTCCTCGACCAGATCAAATAGACTAATAAAATAATGAACACAAAGAACTTACGTTTTATTATCACATTTGTGGTTATGTTTATAGTATTTTGACAATTGTGATATCCAAGGCTAATTGTTTTATTCGAAACGATGTGAGCATATTCATTCCATTACTTGTTATGGAATGAATTACATTCAAAACGCATAAGCGCATAGTGTTTTGTTCCATAACAAGAGTGGGAATGTGTAAGTTCTATAATCAAAATTGTTTTCAGAATGCTTAAATTTTATGGTGGTCGTGGAGAAAAAAGTTTTTATTATTTGGGGCCACTGCAATCAATTTTTGTCTAGAACATTTTTTAAATCGTACATATTACCATTAAAACTTTAAAATGCAGATAATTAAAGCATAAGAATAAACAAATTTAAAAAATCTTAAAAAAACAAGCAGAAACCTGACAATAGAAAAAATTAAACAAACATAGAAAATAAATTCAAAGCTTTTTATTTCTTCAAAAAACTTGTGATTTAAAGATATAAGTCGTTCGTTTCTTCAAAAATATTGTTGTCTGCAAGTCGTTTATTTCTTTAAAAAGTTTCTATTCTTTGAATATAAAACTTGTGATTTAAAGAAGAAAGTTGTTAACAAACTGTTTGTTTCTTTAAAAATGCCTTTTTTTCTCCGAATAGAAAATTGTGTTTCTAAAAAAATATTGTTGTCTTCAAGTTGTTTATTTCTTCGATCTTCCTTTCTTTACGGAGAAAATTCGTAATGTAAAGAAAGATGTTGTCTACAAAAGGTTAGTTTCCTCGATTTTAAGTTAAAAAAAATATTCGTTTCTTAAAAAAAAATATTGTCTGTTTTTTTTATTTCGTCAAAAAGTTTCCCATCTTCGTATAGAACACTTGTGATTTAATCAAAAAAGTCATCTGCAAGTCTGTTTGTTTCTTCAAAATATCTCTGAATAGAATTTTTTTCTTTTCTTCCAGAAAATACTGTCTTCAAGTTTAGAAGACCTTCCTTTTTCTGCAGAGAAAATTCGTGATTTGAAGAAAAATGTTGTGTACGAGACGTTCGTTTCTTCAAAGTTTCTCTGAATAGAAAATCTTCGTTACTTTATATTCAAGTTGTTTATTTCTTCAAAAAGTTTCCTTTTTTGTATAGAAAACTTGTGATTCAAAGAAAAAAGAAGTTGTTTATTTCCTCTTTCTTTGAATAGAAAATTTTGGTTTCTTCAAAAAGAAAGTTGTTATCTACAAGATGTTTATTTTTTTAATGCTTCTTTTTAATAGAATACTTTGGTTTCTTCAAAAATACTTTTTTGTGAATCAAATAATGTTGTTTTTTATTCACAAAAAAATTTCAAAATAATGATTTTATATTACTTTTATCAATAACTTATTGAATAATTACAATTCAATTATTCCTTCAGTTAAAAATGTAAAGGTAAGAAAACTCGGTTGGGTTTAATAAATATATAAACAATATACAGGGTATTCTAAAAATTCTGAAAACGTGTCCTTTCTCAGTGATGTTATTAGTTTACTATAATTAACTTGTTTTTTCAATCTAAATTTTTTCTGCAGCCGTTTTTTTATGTTAAAAAAGCAGAAACACACACGAATGTAATATGACAAGCGCTGTCATAATTAAATACAACGTTCATATTTTTGTCAAGGCCGCCTACATTTATACGCAAAATCGTCCCGAAAGTAACAAAATTGCGTCCCGAAAGTAAAGAAATCGTTCCGAAAGTGAAACAAAATCGTCCCGAAAATAACCACTTTCGGTACGATTTATGTAAAGTGGCACTTTCGATTTAATAAATAATACCGAAAGTTTTATTTTCGGGACGGCTGCAGAAAAAAGCATGACCAGACATATCCGCACAGGAAGACTGCTCACGCGAAAACTGCGCACAAAAATGTGCGCACAGCGAAAACTCCGCACACGAAAACGCCTCACACGAAATAATGCTCACACGGAAAACTCCGCACACAGAAAATAACGCACAGTGATAATTGCGCACACGAAAATTACTCACACTGAAAAATGCTCACACGGAAAATTACTCACTTTATCAATCCTCACAGGGTGCGCACAACAAATATTTTTGCTACAATTCACATTTCACATTAATTTAAAAGCAACAATGTACTGTGTTTTTACTGTAATTTTTGAAAATGTGTTAATTTTTTGACGTAATAAGTTTTTGAAAATTATTGTTTAAAAAAATACTGATATGATGCAAAACATCTACCTTTAAAATTAAATTACGATTTTTGAAAATGTATAAATTTTTGCATGAGTTATGAATTTTTAATATTTTTTTAAGTTGTCGAATAACTGAACTAAGAAAAATAGAAAAAAAAATATTGACTTGATTGAATTCCTTAAAAAAAACCTCGAATGCAATAATAATACATTTAACTTTAAAATTGAATTTGATTTTTAAAAACGAGTCAATTTTTGTTAAACATTTAAACAAAACAAAAATCGTAAACAAAATTGAGTTTCTCAAGTATTTTGATACATCCACAGAACGACTGCCTTTAAAACTAACTATAATTTTTGAAAATGTGTTAATTTTTAGATGTAATAAATTTTTGAAAGTTAATGTAAAAACATCTGCTTTTAGAATTAACTACGATTTTTTGCGCGTGTTGTGAATTTTTGATATATTATTTTTAAGGAAAATAGAAAAATAGAAAAATACTGATATGATTGAATTCCTTAAAAAAACTCTAATGCAATTATAATACATTTAACTTTAAAATTAACATTGATTTTTAATAATAATAATAATAATAATATACATGTTCTCTATGGGGATTTCGGAAAAAATAAGAGATAGAAAAACGGTTAAATGGGCAAAAAAGTGTAGTTTTACGAGTCCAATAAAATAACATTTTCAAAGTTTTCAAAAAAGTGAAGGGTGACTAGATATTTTGAAAAATGTAAAAAGTGTCAATTTTTTCAAATAAATATATCTCAGTTATTATGACAGAAAAAAAAAACTGTAAAGGACAAAGTTGTAAATGATTTTACGCAGCTTAATAAAATAAATTCAGAAAAATTTTAACGCTATTCTTTTCCCAGATATGACGACACATTTTTAATGGAAACCATAGTTGGCTATGACCTCATTCGTAAGACTTTGTTTTCTCTTTAATCCGGTATCACAAATGACACAGTTATTTCTAAAAATATGTGAGTTACAGTCATTTTTAAGTTTCATTATTGCACCGCGTGCCGTGTGGGTTCGAATCCCAGCCCGGGCGAAAGATTTTTCGGGGATCGAGAAGTATTCGCTCGGGTCCATGGTTGTTCTTTGAAAACCCTGTATTTAACGGGATTCACCCCATACATTTAAGAATTAATTGGAATACAAAATATAAAGAAAATATTAATAAAAAATATAAAAATTACAAAATTTAAAATTTAAATTTAAAATTGCGACAACTTTGAGATGACAAACAAAAACAAGTAAAAACAATACAATGCAATACGCTAGACATAATTAATTAAAATTATGAAAAACCCCGCAAGAAAGTTGCAATTATCTAAATTTGACCACAAACAAATATCGAGAGATGTATTCGTGATAAATTATATTTAGTCCGAAATATTATTTGAAGACAATTTAAAATTGGCATTACTTATCAGGCCATTCGCTACTCTTAAAGGGTGCATCGAAAACCAATCAGTTTAAGTACAAAGGAGCAATCAATGTGACTATTGAAATCGAGTCAATTTTTGCGTGAGTTTTGAATTTTTGAAAATTAATATTTTAAGTTAAATAATAAAATTTGTAAAATCCTACAAGTGTAACGAATTGTAAATATATTTAAACTTTAAAATTTGCACTCTATGATAAAAAAATCAGAAAAAAATATATTGAATTCCAGTGGAATTTGTAAAATACTACAAGTGTAACGAGATTTAAATTCCAATCAAAATTAAATTTCTGCATTGGTTTAATCATTGAATTGATGAGGCGAATTTGCTTTAAAAGTTTAAGATCTATGAACAGGACAATACATTTCTGATTTTCCGTTACAACAATTGTCAAATTATAGCTGAAAACAAATGACAACATTCTAAACAATGTCTGGGCAAACGAAATATGCATTCTACGAATTTAAAAGTTGTAAAAAATTTATTAAAAGTTCAACATTTTTGATTTCTCATCTTCGGTTAAAACAAAACAGCAATTTTCAAAACTGAAAATGGGAAAACAAAAATTGCTTAGACGGATAGAAAAAAGTAATCAAAGGAAAAATTCGTTTTAAGAGTTTAAAATTAATTGAAAAAATTATAGATTTCGGATTTCGAATAAAAATGAGTGCCAAATCCGAGATTGAAAAGAAATAGCAACACATCAAAATCAAAAAATTGTACGATTTAAAAAATTAATCATTGAATGAATATTTTTTTTAATTGGTTATTTAAGCTCCAGAAAATAAACCCTTCGATGGTGAGAAAGCTAACTGATATTTGGTAAGAAGGTAAATGTAATTATAAGATTCTGTACGATTTGTCAATAAGCTACTAATGCCGTATTTTTTTGTTTACATTATTGTAGCATAACATAAATTAACTATTGACCTGATGGTCTCTACTACACCGTTATTTTTGTATTCAGATATTATTAAATCGCATTGAAAAAATCATTATTGTGAATAATTAATTCCATAAATTTTACATAAATGAGCTATTCACTTGATGTTATAGTTATTTGTGTTGAGAGATATTATTAAATCGCATTGAAAAATCCACAATAAATTATTCATTCAATAAAGTTTAATTAATTTCATTTAATCGCTTACCAACAGTAGGAACTATCTTCATAACTGATAATCCATTTCCATTAATGTAATTTTCAATATTTTGCACACAATAAAACACGCGAACACTCACTCGCTAGGTCGAAGGTAAACTGCCGAATCGAACGGTTTTCAATGACTAAAAAGAGATTTAATCTGGAATGCGTTCATGCATCGTGGATAAGGATTGATAACAGGCGACGAAAGAATGTGTTTTTTGCAAACATCTACGCCGGATACTAATTGCCTTCGGGTCAAAGGTCAAATGATTCGGCGGTTCGCATCGCAAAATTTTCCAGTTCCACCGGTGAGTTTGTTCGGTGTTTTAGATTTTAACAGTGCGACGGAGTGTTATTCTTGAATTTTAATTTTTGAGTTCTCTGGAATTTCAAATACTTTCATTTGATCAGGCAGCGAAGTTGTGAAAATTTCTAGCAAGTTCGCCGGCTCGAAAAAATAGAAAAATAATAGCCATCGACGTTAAACTTTCTAGAATAACTAGAAATGCATTCTAGATTATGATTTCGTGAAAATCCATTTACACCCCTTCACTGGATTTTAAAATATTTTCATTTGATCAGGCGGAGAAGTTGTGAAAATTGAAATATACGAAACAGCAGAATCATTGTTTATTAATACACGCTCTGTAGCGTAAATGTAGTATAAGCTTTGGAGTATTACAACCCTCTATTAGAATTTTCCAAACACATGCATATAGATCCAGTAAAATTTAATTCTAATCTAGATCTTCAATGATCAAACCTTAATAAAACTAAAAACAATATAAATTTAACATACCTGTGATGGTATTATCATTAAATTGTTTATTCAAATTAATATATTAGACATTTATACGAATTAACCTATAGGTTAATTCGGCGCTGGATTGACTAAAATTATCCCCAGTCCAAAACAGTCGCTATCTTAATTAATAATTTTCTATGATAACCTTTGTTTTGTCCAGTGTCTCTGAAATGGGGGGGGGCATGTAAAAGCGGCCGTGAGGTATATATAACATTTTTTTAAACAAAAATACAACACATTATATACACATGTGCTGGGTTCGCGTACGTACACTTCTGTCCAATAAAATTAAGCACAAGCCTTATGAGTATTTTTTTACAATATTGTAGTTGTATAATTCGGGTCTGCAACATTTTCAATAAATGATAAAACACCATAACTTGAAAATCACCTTTATTAAAAAGCCAAAACTAAGACTAAGACCAAAACCCATCTTCTAAATTAGTTATAATTCGAATTTTTTAATTGTTGTCTAAATGACGAGGCTTTTGAATTAAGGAAATTGACAAATTTACATATTTTCGTAACCAGGAAGTCCGCTTTAAACATATTTTGTGTGCTTAATTTTATTGCACAGAAGTGTACATTTCACTTTTCTTACATTTTGGTGAGGCGTTGAACTAAAAGTTTGAGAATCACTGGTTTTGGCAACATCTTTAATACAATCAGTGATAAGATTTACAAAAATTGATTACAGTGCAGCAGGTGGAGTTTATATTTTTATTTCCCTCAGCCCCATTTTTGTTAACTTCTCACGATGATTCCATTAATACAACTTGCTTAAAAATATTCATAGATTAAAAGTAAAATTTCCCTGACTTCATGTAGATTAAATTAAAATAAGAGATACGATGCTTTACGTCTTCAACAATCTAAGAGACTTAAATAGACTACAATAAACAAGTTATCTAATTGAAACAATTACTTTCCTGGCTAATACCACGACGAATATTGAATTATTGTATTGTATCATTCAATATTCGTCGCCAGGAAAGTAGTAGTCTCAATAGATGATTTGTTTATTGTAATCTTTTGAAGACTCTTAGATTGTAGATGAGGTAAAGCATCGCATTCCTCATTTTAATTTCACTTACCACTATTTACTCGTAATTAAAGCAATATGTTAGAAATTTTAAATTAATCTCGAAACCAATTTCTTCCAAATGCACATCTCGCTCCGCGCCACCCCACCATTAATCATCCGTGGGGTACAATTATTTAGCAGAATCCGCATTGTGTGAACAATACTGGTCTAGGGGTGGAAGTCAGGTGAATACCTCGATTTTCTATAGAAGGTACCAGAAAATAAAAAGCCACGCCCTCTCAAGGAAAAAAAATTCACATCCAACATTATACGTTTCGACATTATATAGCCACAGGGGGTGAAGACGCCTTGAAAACATTTCATTGTGATGGAACCTCGAAAAAAGGTTATTTTTTTTTCTACATATAAATCGAACAATTAAATAATGATACTGCTAGATAATTAGAATATGACTTATAGAGAAATGCAATACAATTAAATAAAACATACTAATTTTAGTTATTTATGATATACATTTTTATCTTATCTATTGCTGAATCTGTTGCTAACTTCCCACCCGTCTGTATATAATCGCTATTAATTATATATCAATCCATTAGAAATCACCCAGACCATGTTGCTCCACATTTTTAATTTTCCTAATTTTTCTACCAGTTATTTATTTATTTATTTATTTATTAACTTTACATATCCTGTTACTATAATATGTGCAAAACAAATTTAGAACACATGATTTGCAGGCGGAGTATTATTCTCTTCCACTCCCTAATACTAGGTGAGTTTAAAACTATGGTAAGAAACATTTTTAGGCTCATAGTTTTCTTTTGGCGGACACTTTAAATTTGCTTCGTAGCCGTTTTTTGCAGAATTCAAGTTTACTGTAAATGTATCTAACTCTGTTAATTTTATAGATATCAAGACATCCGATGCTCTAGAGTTTTTTGTTCTTACATAATATTACTTAAGTAGAGAGAAAAGTGAAGAAAAAAATTCACAACTATAAATTGAAAATTAACTCGAAACGGAAGTTTTAGTGCTGCAAGATTAATAAAAGGAAGAATGACTCAGCTTTAAATTATTTTTCTTGCATAGATTTCTTATAGTACTACTTGCTGTAAAAGTTTCACGCTTGAGAACTTTGTACGTTTTTTATATATAATTTTTCAAAAATGCCCAATCGTATTTTGGCAATATTTAAAGTAGAGTGGGATATATTAGGAAATGCATTTTTCCTTTTGTAGTTTTGAACTCACTTACTATTGCAGCGTAACTGGTAAAAAAATTAAGAAAATCAAAAATGCTGCGACTAATTTTATCTACTCCCACTTTGTAATTGATGAATTACCGAACTGTTTTCAACAATCGTAAGCGGGCCATTACAAATATACAGGGTGGAAACTTTAACTGGAACAAATTCGGTATTTACGAAATGAGAAGTTACCGAAAAAAAATATCGGACACGTCGATTTATGTTTTTTATTGCGCAGTTTTTAGCGTCTTTAAAAATAGTATGACATCACTAGTCTTTCACGTATGACGTCATATACATTTTTTTTAATGGAAACCATTTTTTGTATTTCACTAAATTTGGAGCCCTTTTTATTCTCTTTACGACTGTGTAAAAATATTTTGTTTTTTTTTTTGTTTTTTTTATTAAAGAAATTAAAAAAAAAAATGATGGAACGTATCCCGCATGAGATAAGACAAATTCCACCAGAAATGTTTCAAAATGTCTGTAATGGGTTTTATCACCGATTGGCTTTTTGCCAGCAATAAAAAATACTTATCTTTATCACTAACACAAATAGTTTAAAAATCAAAAGCCAAAAAAAAACATTACGGGCACTCCTTCAATAAAAAAAAATGTTTTCTCCTGTCACTCGCAGAATGTACCTTGCGATATCTCAATTTTTGGCAAAGTTTACAAGAAACCATAACTAAGTAACAATAATTCTTATTCTTATCACTTATTCAAGTAATAATAAAATGCCAAAAACATGTTACGGGCACCCCATCATCCCCCAAATAAATAATTTCGCCCGTCACCCGCGATATAAATCTTGAGTTTTGACAAAGATTTCTACGACTAACAGAAGACATTATTTTTTTCTAAAGATTAAATTTAAATTACATGTATAAGTTATAAGAATAAGAATTTGTATTTAGTTATGGCTGATTGCTAACTTAAAATAAAATCATTAGAATTTTTTGAAAAAGATGACAAAATATAAAGGGCTAAAATCAAGGGTTCATTCTTTTCTTCTGGTATTAACGTAAACCTTTCCTAATTGTATGGCTCACATATTTTCCCGGATTTGGTTCAGTACAGCATTCAGGCAATAGATTCCGCCACTTTGGCGTTTCTACCATTTTCGATTTGCTTTCCTTTTCTCCTAGATGTTAATTTTCAAATAACTATTTAAGTCATTTTGTAGTCAACATAGTACAACGAAGAACTGAACCTAATACTTAAAAGACCACAGATCGATAGCCTATTTGGTTTTATAAGGAATATCATAGTTTATTGTTTATACTAATTATATGGAACGTTCAGTTGCTGAATAAATATATTTTCAAAATCTATAGCTGGAACTACTGCTTCACTTCGCACCAGTTACATACAATCTTATAATAAAATTGCATTCTATTTCACTCATCATTGATTTATATATTACCTAGATCTAAATTTTATACATCATAACTGTAATACTTGTTAAGTAGAAAGCTTCTAAATTCTTTGTTATATACAGAGTGAGTTTTTTTCGATGTTCTCTATGGGGATCTCGGAAACTATAAGAGATAAAGAAACGGTTGAATGGGCAAAGAAGTGCAGTTTTACGAGCCCAATAAAATAACAAAGTTTTCAAAAAAGTAAAGGGTAACTTGATATTTTGTAAAATGTAAACAGTGTCAATTTTTTCAAATAAATATATCTCGGTTATTATGACATAGAATAAAACTGTAAAAAAAAAGTTGTAGATAATTTTACGCAGCTTAATAAAATAAATTTAGAATTTTTTTGAAACCATTATTTTTTGAGATATGTCGCAAACTTACCTTTTTTTTAATGGAAACCATAGTTTATGATGACATCGTTCGAAAGACTAATTCTTTCTCTTTAATCCGATATCACATATGACATAGTTATTTCTAAAAATAAGCGAGTTACTGTCATTTTTAAGTTTTATTATAAATAAAAAAATAGTAAGCCATGAAAAATATGAAAGTTAAACAATTGCAGTTATTTAATACTACCTCTGTTCCATAATAAGTGGGCTATTTGAGTTTTCTTTCAAACTTATTGACACTTAGTTATTTTTTTAATTTCTATTTTGATATTTTTAATGTACACCAAATTCTTAATCGCATGCAGTGGCGGCTCGTGGAACATTTTGATGGTATAGCCACCACTAAAATGTAGCTATTTTTCGTCTTCATTTAATGTATTGAATGCTTCTGCAACAAGTAAAGACGTTCAATGTCAATTACCGTTTTCTCTTCCCTCAAAAAACGATAATTGACATTGCAACATTTACTTGTGGCAAAACCATTCAGTAAATTAAATAAAGACGACAAATAGCCTGCATATATAAATATTCAAGCTCTTCGCAATTCTGCAAAATTAAGTGTTACAAAGATAATTCAACTCATGTATAAAAATGTGTATTTAAATATTTAAAACGGCGGGCAACAAAAATTGCAGGCGGATAAAAACTTATTAACCTTCGCCATGACAACGATCTCTATATAAACAAGCTAAATTCAGTTGAACAATGACAGTACGTGTCAGTTCTCTGCTGTGAAGTATAATTAAAAACCGTTTTGGATTTTTGATTAATAATTCGGGGGTAATACCACAAGAGCCGGATAAATTGTATTTGTTTGCACGAGCCACTGAATCGATACAAATTTCGAGAATTATAACCTATAGTAGAATGTAAGAAACGCCAGAAATGTATGAAATGTATACTAAATGTAAGTAATAATATTTATTAATGCACAACAAGAATTATAAATATTATTTTAACGGCTAGATCCCAGTGTTTGTACTACTCATAAATGCGCAGGCGTGAATTTCTCGATTCCCGTGGCATTCAACCATTTTCACTTTACCCACACACGATTTTGACGATTGGTGCTTCATCCAATTCCATTACAAATAAACAATGTTATTAATAGTAGCACTATTGACATAACAAACGTCTTAGATTTTTTATTTAAATATCCGTAGTGTACCACAAATCCAAGAATCTTCAAAATCTGGTCAGTCTGACCAGCATCTACCCTTAAAAATCAGAAAAACAGCTGAATGCCGCATTTTGCTTTTTTATTTCATCTACATATATTTGAATTTTTCAAATCTGATCATTGAATCAAGTGTTATCGACGAAAAACGGACTAAATAATTGAAGGACCACACTTAGCTTTTTATCACATCTAATTATGTTCGATATTTAGAATCCATTAATGGAAGAATTTTCAAAATCTGTCCAGACGCGCTATCGTGAAACATCTGGAAAACAATTGAATGTCGAATTAATTTTTTACCTCGACTTCTTACATCTATGTATTAAGTTCTACATAAAAATTCTCCTTTATCATCCATAAATTGAAATAATTAAAATCGGAAAACGCGTTTGGCAGTTATGCAATCTCAAATATCAAAATCGCGATTTTAAGATTTGCGAACCTTGCAATTTTTGCGTTTCGTATTAATTTTACGTGAAAATTTCGTAATTCGTTTTAAAATTACACTAAACCCGCCATGCTTCGAAAAAAAATAATCGGAAAATGCGTTCGGCAGTTGTGCAATTTCAAAAATCAAAATCGTGATTCTTGAACTAACCATTTTGCTATTTTGTAGGTTGGGGAGTTTATGTTTGAAACAATCGGTCTGAGTTTATTTCCGAGTTTATGTATTTTTGGAAGGCAATATAATTTCGGTATTTTGGGATTCTTTATCTTGAAGGAGTAAGCTGTTTTTTTGTCTATTCAATTGGTGGATTTTTTATACAAATCTTTGATTTTACTATTAAAGGAGGTTAATGGATTCTTTGTTTGTACTATGTAGTGGCCTGAAATAGCTGTTTCTTTAAAATATAATCCAAAAACCATAGGCAAGCTCATTAACAGACACATGAGAAAACATTACATACAATCTAATACAACACTAGAACCAATCTCTCATTCATTAGATAAACCTACATACGTAAAAATCATCCACATGCCTGAAGCCAACCTACATATCAATAAAATCCTCAAACAACCGTAAGCCTGCATACTACTCAAACACAAAAGTCACAAAATTTTTAGGCAACACCTTTACAAATCAAAATAAATTACTTAACTCTGGCATTTATTCGTTAAAATGTTCGAATTGCGAAAAAAATTATATCGGGCAAACCCAAAGAAATGTTAATATTAGGTTTAACCTTTAATAGTCACTAGGGGTGTGATACACCCCAGCCTTTCTTCGACGTTGAATAAGGCCCTGAAATTGAAAGTAAAAGGGACATGTTACTCCATCTACAGATAGTTTGAACCTTCTACTGTGGACCTCGATAGGTATAATTTGAGCTCACGCGTCAGTGTTAATGTGGTACCTATTCGAGTCGATTCGTGAAAAATTGTGGGGTGTACGATACCCCGTGTGATCATTGTGCCAGAAAAAAAATTCTGAGCATTTTCTTCTCTGTGGATTATTCCGAGATTGCCGAAACAAAAGCGCTGCGATATTTGTTCCAGAAGAAGCGACAAAAAGTCGCACATGCTATGTCGCAGTAGCGAGAGGTCGATGTGCGACATCCGTCGCACATATTTATATGTGCGTCCAATGCTCTTTTGGGATCGAATAATTGTCTTTTACATTATAATAGCCTTTTTTCTTCATAATAATAGTTTAAAAAATATGTTCATATTCATATTTAACATTAAATTGACTTTATATTAGAAAAATACTAATATAATTTTTTCGTAAAAAATCCCACCTTCGATCATGAAAATAAATATACTTTTTGGAAAGGTCGCAAAATTTATTAATTCCACTTGGAATGATACTATTTCAGGTTTTCAGGTTCAAACTATTTTTTTATTTAGCTGAAAATTGAAATTACTACCGTATTTTTTGCAAAAAAAAACTCATATTTGCGAAAATTTTTTGCAACATTTTTTTTCACATGTAAAGTCGCAGGTTTCGAAAACTATTTACATATTCTTGTAACTAGAGGTTCAAAATGTATCCCAGATTGTTATTTTTTTGTTTTTTGTCAATTTAACATTAATTGACCGAAGTTCAAAGACGTGGGGTGTACCACACATGACTATTACGTCATTTTTCGGAGGTGTGACTATTAAGGGTTAAAGAACATGGTTATCATATTAAGAACATGAACCCAGAAAAGTCTACGTTCGCACATCACATTTTAGAAACAGGACACAAATATAATATCAATAATGTAAAATTATTAAAATACTCCAACTCCTATAATCTAAATTTATTAGAGGCAATAGAAATATAAAAACACATGTATAACCTTCTTAATTAAATATATAACACATTCTTAGATTTAATTTCCATCCCGGTTAATACTAATCCGGGAAATCTCCGACCTTAAATTGCAATTTGTTGTTTATTACTTCTCGGTCTTTCCCGTAATGCCCAACTTGCCTTAAATAATCTGTTCCTATTATTACGTTTATTAATCGCGTCATACCGCCTTTGTATATATATTTAACCGACCAATTTGTAAACCCATCAGTTAACTATTGAAAATGAACACATCGTGTTCGAAATGTACATTTAGTGTTATAAATAAACGAGTGAAATAAGGAATATAACTGAGTTTAATTATTTAATTTTGGTAATATTTGATTTATCTTTTATTATTTTCAAAATGTTTCACCAAGTGATTAGTGAGAAGGTCATTCAAGAAAAAAAAAATATTTTGTGTTAATTTAACGAGAAAATTTCGTAACTTTTTTAAAATCACACTAAATTTACTAAATTTGGCATATTTCAGGATTTAAATAATCAAAATCATAGAACGCTCCTACCTGTTCCGGAATTTAAAATATAAAAATCTTGTTTAAAATCTTCGAACTTGAAAACGAAAAATGTTGACGTTTTGCGCTGATTTAACAATAATATTTATTAACCGGATTTTAAATTGCACTAAATTTGCCACATTTTGATATTAGAATCATCAAAACCAGACAACGCGTTTGGCAGTTATGCAATTTCAAAAATAAAAGTCGCGATTTTAAAATCTTCAAACTTAAAAAAAGTACAATTTTTGCATTTTGTGATAATTTAACGACAATTTTTTTAAATCGATTTTAAAATTATTGGGATAGGGACCACCCACTATCCACGATTCCACTTTTCTTTAAACTACAAAATCACGTTTCATATTATTTCTAAGCTTTCAACTTCAAATAACTGCCGAAGAAATCTCTGCAATTCTACAGAATATTGTAGAATAAGTTAAAGTTGATGCAAAGGGTAGTGGGTGGGCCCTATCCTACAATCCAGCCTGTTGCTCTCAAACGAAGGTTTTCACTAATAAATATAGGGATCAGATAAAAATAACATATTTATTTTCTTTCTTAAATCTATGTAGGTATTATTATTTCTATATGAAAATTATATTTATCATCCATGAATTGGAAAGTAGAATAGAGCACACCCACCACTAATACGGCCCACCTACCACTTTTATCTAAACTACAAAATTACGTTTCGTTTTATTTCTAATTATTCAACTTCAACTAATGTCCAAAGAAATTACTGCAATTTTACAGAGTTTTGCCGAATAAATGGAGTTGCTACAAAGGGCGGTGAGTGGGCGCTCATTATGCGCAGGAATATTTTGTTTACAAGTCTGAGCTTGAAATTGGAGGTAGTGCTATGACCCTGATCACATGTGCCATGGATGTCAAAATATTTGACAGTTTCATTTTTCAAAAGCAACAATTAACATTTGATTTTTTAAGCGAAAATTTTCTAACGCCGGAAGTTTCCAACGACGAGAAGACCAAATTTAATCAACCAAAAACGAACGGCTATGTTTTTACTGAAACATCAGAAAAATTGACGGTTGAAAAAGGGAGCGGTGATTTTGGCAATTGAAAAATTCGGAACATCAAGAACCACTATAGAAAGAATATGGAAACAAGGTAATGATTCTGTTTGTGGTTTGGATGAAAATAAGCCTATGAATGTTGATTCTAAAAAGGAAGGAAAGTCGGGTTGGAAAAAAATTGACAGAACAGAAAAATAGTCAATCACAAAAGAAGAGGAACATTGCGATCGTAATCAGTTGCAGATTCGGTAATGGCTCAATCATTATGGAAAAAATATAAAACGGTAATGGCTCACATATTATGGAAAAAATAAAAATCGATAATGGCTCACTTATAATGGAACAGAGGTAGTATTTTTTAGAGATAAACAAAGTTGACAAAAACAACATAATAATTCTTTAATTATCAAAATAATAATAGGATTGTTTGATCGATACTGCAGTCACTAATAAATAAACAGTGTGATATTAAAATTATTATGATAATAGGAGACAAATTCAATTTTAAAAAGATGTAATTTATGCCATAATATTAATGGTGGACTTTTTGAGCATCTTTTGTAATATTAAAATGTGTCTCCTATTATTATTGAAATAAAACGCACTTTTACGTAGTTACTATCACACTGTTTATTTATTAGTGACTGCAGTTTCAATCAAACTATCCTATTATTATTTTGATAATTAAAGAATTATTAAACTTTGTCGTTTTTTGTCAACTTTGTTTATCTCTATAAAAATAGTAATTACAATATTTTATTGTTGTTATAAACAACTGCAATTGTTTTACTTTCATCTTTTTCATGGCTAACTATTATTTGAAATAAAACTTAAAAATGACTGTAACTTACTTATTTTTAGAAATAACTACGTCATATGTGATATTGGATTAAAGAGAAAAAAATAGTCTTTCGATTGAGGTCATGGCCAACTATGGTTTCCATTTAAAAAAATGTAAGTTTGCGTCATATCTCGGAAAATAATGGCGTTAAAATTTTCCGGAATTTATTTTATTAGGCTGCGTAAAATTATCTACAACCTAGTCTTTGACAGTTTTTTTGTTTTTTTTCTATCTGACATAATAACCGGGATATATTTATTTGAAAAAAATGACACTTTTTACATTTTTCAAAATATCTAGTTACCCTTCACTTTTTTGAAAAGTTTGAAAGTGGTATATTATTGGGCTCGTAAAACTGCACTTCTTTACCCATTTAACCGTTTCTCTATCTCTTATAGTTTCCGAGATCCCGATGGAGAACATCGAAAAAAACTCACCCTGTACGTTTAATAATAAATAATAGAACCCTTTTTAATTTGTTTGTGTAACACTTAACGTTTATTCGTTGTCTGCAGTTTCACCAACTCAACTTGGCTTTATCAAAACTAGTAAAGTAAGATCTCGTTGACTATCAGAAAATGCACGTACGCAAGAACAAATTCTAATTTAGAGCCCGTGTTCTTGCATGAAATTGAAATTGTAAAAAATCTGAAAAATCAACTTTCTTAATAATCAAACCTTTAAGATTTCATGTTTTTTCGTCTGAACACCGACAGAAATCGATTGTTGGTTTCAAATTTCAACTAGCTATAATAATAAAAATGTTGGCATGTGAGTGAGAAAATGCACTTGCGCTAGAACAAATTCCAATTTCAAGCCCGTAGCATGTTTCAACGAAAATTTAGAAATTTGAAAATTCTTAAAAATGTAGTTATAGTGACAGATAAATAATAATAATAAGTAAAAGTCTTTATTAAGAACAAATAAAAAAGATACAAGAAAGTGTATAGCAAGAGTAGGCAAAGATCTAGGTCTTACTGCTCATCCACTTAATAATTTTAAAAATTGTTAAAATCATCGCTGAGGACCCTAAAATGAGTATTTCTGTCAATTTTTTTATTATTATTATCACAAAACTTTCCCGTACTTTGTACGGAGAAAGTAAAAAAAAAAGAAATTTAAACCCAAATAACTCAGTAACGAAGCAAAATCAATCTCGCAAACCAAATGTAAAATACTAATCTACCACTCACAAATTAACCCTATTAATTAGTCGGTGGAACTATACTCTCTGTATAATAAGTGTAACTATAAAATAATAGTATATTATAAAAATGAGTGAGAAAGTTGGCCATTGCCACGGGGGTGAAGCCATAGGCGAGTGTTGCAATTCACCCGAGTGGCAATGGCCAACTTGTTCACGAGTTTAATACTATACTTTTTCGCATCATATTAAATAATAACCTAAAGATTTTTCTGTTTGTATTAAATTACAACGAATAATTTTTCTATTGGAAATTGCGGTGGTTCCCTGACAAAAAACGAATCGTAACCATAGTAACAACTAAACTGTTGGGCAATGAAACCGCTATCATTTGATTGGACATCAGCTGTTGGGCAATGAAATTGCTATCATTTGGTTGGACGCCACCTGTGGAGAAAATTATTCCGCCGAATAAGGGACAACTTTCTCAATCAAAAACGATTTAACAACGTTTATATTATTTAATAAGATGCGAAAAAATTCTTCTCATCCTGCCTGGCAACTGGTTATCAATCTGAGGTCTTCTCGTGATGCATTAGCAATATTAGTTATTTTGATGGTAATGACGAAATGTAATGAAATAATGATCATGATGGGTTTTTAAATTTTCGGGGATCGTTTGTACAGTTTTTCTTAAATAAAATTACTGCCACCTTCTCCATAAGAAACATTTTTGATTATCATGACTATTCTAATTGTTTTTTTTTGACTTAGGCGTATGCCATTCAGTCACGACATGTTTGTAATTAAACGAGCAATTTTATATAAATATTAACATATACACACATAGTCTTGGCCCTTGGACCTATTCTAATTGTAGATTTTGCAATTCTACGGTTCTTCAACTACGACAGATGTTGTTTCTTCAGACTTTTAATTATTTAGTGATTTAAACCCTTCAGACTGCAAGTCCACTAAACAACATACAATATAAATTATTGAGTTACTAATTTTATAAGTTATAAGTGGCAGAAGGTTTTATTATTATTATTATTACTAGCCTATTACATAATCATATCTAACTTACGTTCCTCTATTTGTACCCAATATAACGCTCATTTCATTATTATCAAGCAGTAAATATTAAATTTGACATTTACATTAGAAATTATCTGAATATCAAATGAGATTTCACATTTTTTATGGATTCATTTAAATACGCAATTAAAACGGTCTGTTATCCGACGATTAACATTTTATGCATAATAAAGGAACAGTTAATAATAAAAAAGAAGTAATTACACCATTTGACTTTCACTGCGAATCTTGCGCAACCACCTTCCCAAAAAAAAAATCTTCCAAAATTTGCGATCCTTCGAAAAGAAAACGTTCTTACCTGCTCACACCGTCGGTCGTCGCCAAGATAAATATCTTTTAAGAAACGATTCTCCATTTTCACACAAAGGAACAATATCTTATTAGGTCGGTTAAGTCACATAAAAAAAATGTTGGGCCATAAAGACAATACGCCTTCAAAAAGGGGGGCCCGCATGTGTACTCTATTATGGTCCAGAAGTTTTCATGTCCGGGACGAATTTTTTTCCGTTTTGAATATGTAAAATTGTTTTGAAGGAGTTTCAGAAGTTATGACATTGAGGAGAATAATGTGGATGTTCGAACCGGTCGAGTTTATTGTGTCCGTATCGATTATGAAAATGTTTTTAATGTTTTTTTTTTTATAGCAGTTATTTGTTGAAGAGAATAGTTGCGACCGTTACTAATATATTTATACCGAAATAAAAAAAAAAACACTGAATAACTATATTTACTTTTTACTGTATTTACTATTTTTTACTATATACTACTAAACGCAAGACAAAAACCATTAATTACGAGAAAACGGAGAAACGTAGAAAGGTGCAATTTTCAACAGACGTTCGAAATCTCCAAAGGGACTGGTCTTTGAACATTTTAACCCCCCGTGAAAATGTAAAAACACCCGTTTTGGCAGTTGCGGCTAGAGTTTATAAAATTAAGCTTGAAAAACTAGTTAACCATTACTAATTCATTGTTTTAAATTTACTTATTGGTAGTTCATACTATTAATACGAAACAGATAATAATTCTATCAAATAAAAACTCAGTTTATATTGTGAATGTTTAAAATTCTCGACTAGTTTCGCGTTCAGAAGGAAAAAAAATGAAACGCTTGAAATTCTTGAAATTTCGACCATTTTCAAACCGCTATAACTCAGCGTATTTTCAATCGATTTTGATAAATCTTTGAGGGCGAAAAACTTTAAAGTATCTTCTTTAAAGTCATTCATGCGAACTTAAGCGTAACCCCTTCCGCCTTCCTCCAGCACTCCTGTGAAAAAAATATTTTGTCCAACTTTGACGATGTCTACGGAGTTGAAAAAAGTTTGTCGACTCGATCCACCATAAAGGCATTAAGATTTTATTAATTCCCAGAACTCAAAAAACGAAGTTCCTACGACGATTTGGCACCAAGTTATGGCTGTTTAAAAAAAAGTGCATATAACTCAGTGACTTTTCAACCAAATTTGATGATTATTTCGGGAAAAAATCCCATTTTGGCTCTACTTTAAGGGTAAACTTAGATTAGAATGATCCCTTTTTGAACTCTTCAACCCCCGAACAAAAGAAAAACACGTTTTTTGGCAAGAAAACGTCCTACTTTGGCAACGTGTACCGAGTTGAAAAAAATGTGTCGACTCGATTCACCAAAAGGGCATTGAAATGTGTTCAATTACCTGTTCAGAACTAAAAAAAAAATGAAGTTCCTATGGCGATCTGGCACAAAATTATGTGTGTTTGAAAAAAGTGCATTTTGTGGTCTATTTTTTTGTTTGGAGGGGAGTGGAATAAACTTTCTCAAATAGGACCCATTTGCTTTTGATATTTCAAAAGATCGTCGAAATCGGTTGGATAGAAGACGAGTTATTGCAATTTGAAAATTACTTAAATTTTTACAAATCAAAACAAAGTGTTTCATTTTTTTCCGTCAGTGTAATTTGTTAGTTTTTATTGGACGAATGGAAAAACGGACGAATGGTGGTGAGTTAGGCCCACATTTTTTCCGACCCTACAGAGATCGTTAAAGTGAGCCTTTTTTTACCTAAAATAATTTTTTTGTTAATGCGGTTGGTTCTAAGGTACAAAATGCGATATTCATGATTTCGCGCAAACAATGAATTTTCGTACATACCTCAAAGAACACGTAAAAAAAATTTCATTTGTGAAATCGAAAACAATTTCGTCGAAAAGCTTCGGACTTATGAGTTAAAAAAACCACAGAATTCGCTTTTTTCAAACACCCATAACTTAGTGACAAATCATCGTAGGAACATCGTTCGTTAAGTCCTGCATGGAATTTTAATGCCTCTATGGTGGATCGAGTCGAGAAACTTTTTCCAACTCCGTAGACATCGTCAAAGTTGGACATGGTTTCCAGAAAAAACTTTTTTTTACACGGGCGCTAGAGGGGGCGGCAGAGGTCACGCTTAAGTTAGCATGCATGACTTTAAAGAAGATACTTCAAAGTTTTTCGTCCTCAAAGATTCATCAAAATCGATTGAAAATACGCCCAGTTATGACGGTTTGAAAATGGTCAAAATTTGACGAATTTCAAGCGTTTTATTTTTTCCACCAGTGTATATTGTTACTTTTTCCGGGCTGGACTTTGTTATTTGTAGCCTAATAGGGCCACTAATCAAATTAATTAAATATTCTGACATTGTCAAAATAATTTGTCTAAATCGTTACAGATAATGATTTTGTCTTAAAGTTAATTTGTCACTTGAAAATGGCCCCAATTCTGTGTTTAGAAAAGAAAGCTTAAATTGTATTGATACATGGTGATTATCATCCTTGTCTCAAAACTGCCAATATTTTCAATGAAAGGCACCCTGACAAGATTCTAAATTATTCAACGCTGGCAAAAATCGTAACTAGATTTAAGGAAATGGGGTTTGTCGTTAGTTGCAATGCATTTTGTTTTGTTGCAGGTAAGAAATAACGTTCTATGGGAATAGTTTTGCAAAATAACAAATTGAAAGCGTATTCAAACTCTTCAAGATACGAGTAGAAATCTAAATGCACGTTTGGATTTGGTTCCAAGGTAGAGTGCAGGAAAATTAATATTTTTCTAGAAATATTCTGTATTCTGATGAGTCAACCTTCTAACGATATAATTTCCTCGCAAAATTTTGCCCAAAGTACCGATTTACATACCTCCGACCATGCCCAAAGTGCTGAACGACGCCAAGCGATGTCGAATTGTTCATAAATAAGTTTGGGCCTTACTGAGAGGTCGGCTGGAGGACAAAGTGCCGAATGTCCAAACTGCCAATTCGCGTTCGGCTGCGACGCCTTGTTTACGAACGATGCGAAGTCGCTTGGCGTCGTTCGGCACTTTGGGCATGGTCGGTAGTATGAAATTCGGCACTTTGGGCAAAATACCGATTCGGCACTTTGGACATTCGGCACTTTGTCCCGGACCCGGTGGGCTGAGGAAATCCAAACTTCACAATAGAATATAGAATTCAATAGTCATTTAAAATTGTGCGGGATATTAAATGATTGGATTGTGTGCCCAGTATTTTTTCGCCAAACTTTAAATTCCAAAGGGTATTTAAAAATGGGGCAAACATTTTATCTGACTAGTTGAATACTTTACTTTAAGCAGTTTTGCGCAGTTTGTTCTTTCAACAAGATAGCGCACCAATTCACTCAACCTTACCTGTAAGAGAGTAGTTAAAAGAAGTTTTTGCAAACCGTTGGATAGGAAGGTATTTTGTTAATCTATGGCCTGCGAGATCGCACTCCAATGGATTTTTCCTGTGGGGTTATTTAAAGCAACTTATGTATACACAGCGTTCATTTCGAAATGTTGAACATCTCTTGAACACCATTATAAATTGCATCCTTGGAATAATTTTTGAAATACGCATGGTAAAGGGTGTCCCAAAATTTGTGCAAGATTTGAATTAAATAGAAAACACAGTTTTTAGTCTTTACGTTGTTATTTTTTTATTGAATCATAAAGTACATAGGATGCAGTTATTTATGGAATAACACTTGGGGAAAATGGCCTCCACGGCTTTGCTGGCACATACCCACTCTTTTGTCGAAATTTTCCATGACCATTCTGCATAAATGTTGCTGAATTTCGTTGATGCAGCGTTTAATATCCTCCTGTAATGCACGGGTGGTTGTGGGCTTATTGGCATAGGCCTGTGACTCCAAATAACCCCATAAAAATAAATCTAATGGTCTTAAATCACACGATCTAGAGGGCCTATTCTGATCACCAAAACGAGAGAGTACACGACCAGGAAATGTCTCATGCAATAATTGAATTGTTACACGGGCTGTATGGCATGTGGCACCGTCTTGTTGAAACCACATATTGGCCACATCAGTATCATCAAATTTGGGCAGAAGGAACTGTGTTATCATATCACGATATCGAGCACCAGTAACACACTGCTTGACCAGCCTCATTTTCAAAAAAGTATGGTCCAATGATACCTCCAGCTCAAAATGTAAAATCCGCACCAGGCACGTTGTGGATGCATTTGTTTTTCGACAATCACGTGTGGATTCTCCGAACACGGCAATTTTGGCGATTCACAAAGCCATCAAAGTGAAAATGTGCTTTATCGCTTAGGATGACTTTTCTCGAAAAATCAACATCCACTTGTTAATAATAATACATTTATTAACGGGACATCGCCCTTGAAAAATACAAAATAACTAAAATGTACATTTCTATGAAGTAAAGTAATCTTAATCTAAAAATATATAACATTATTTGGCTATATGCACCAGGTCGAGTGTGAACAAGTAAGACTTAAAAGCTTCTAAGTTTTTAGAATATAAATTAAATCCCTTAAACACTTGTAGTTTATTCACTAATTTCGATGCTCTTGTAAGTGGTTCATGAAGTCCATAGTTGGTACGGTGATGTGGAATATTAAACGCAGCCATACTATGCGTAGTTGGTCCGACAGTTTTAATATTAAATTTATTGAAAGACAGGCTTGTTATCAAAAACACGAAATAAAGTTATTTACAATTTTAAAGATAAACACTAAGTCTCCCACGTGACGCCTAAAGACTAATGATTGCATCTTAAGAGACACTGTTAAATTCGTATAGCTCAACGATTCTATTGGAATATGCATTCTGTAAGCAACAATTCTTAAGAATTGTTCAATAATCCATTCAACGAACTCTATTCACTGTGCATGATTATTAGGCTTCAGTTGTGTTAATTGCATTTTGTAAGCCTCAAGACGCAGATCTTTTGTGAGTATATGCTGTTGAGAGCTTCTTAAAAATTGAATTCTTGTCTACGTCGCCGAATTGATGTTCTAGGATTTTCACCAACGCTCTCACGCACTGCTTCAATATTGACATTTGAACGGCTTGTTTTTGGACGACCAGTGTGCTGCATCTCCAACTGATCCAGTCTCTGAATTTTTTAATTAATCTCTTCACAGTTAACGAAGTTAAAACACTATTCCGACCATATTTTGTATGAAATTCTCGAACTGTGGCCGCAAAACTTTCATTATTTTTGAGATAATGTTCAATTATGAAAACACGTTGTTGTATCCTGTAACGCACCATTTTTACTAACCCTAAACTCTCAGCTGTCAAATTGGTTTTTTTTCAAGGTTGCCAACAATTTACTGCACAAATGGCGGCAAATTCAAATTTTGCCTTAATTTTGGGACGCCCATTATAATCAATGAACTTTACTTTGCATTAAAAATGATGGTGGCATGTTGAATAAGATTTTATTACTTCCTCCGTTACGAAGTACGAGAAAGTATTGTGATCGTGATTTTTTTTCAAAAAAATTTTTTACGGAAATATTCGTTTTGGGGTCCCTAGATGCCATTTCAACATTTTTTGGAAAAAAAAATTGTGTCTGTGTGTGTGTGTGTGTCTGTGCGCGCTGAATCTACGTTTTATTTGATAATCTGAAGAACTGAAAAGCTTTTGGTAAAATTTCGTACACCGGAAGTGGGTGGGTTTACCTTAACTGTTTTTTTTTTCTGAAAATATTTTCTTAAATATGAAAAATATCACAAAAACATTTAAACAAATATTGAGGACAACAAAGAAATGAGCTTATTTTGTTTGAAAACATTTTTCATAAAATCATTGTTATTCGAGAAAAAAAATTATTATTTGTTTTTTTCATTTTTGGTTTATAATTATGAAACGATAATAGTTACAGCAAATTTATGTTAATAATAACTGTAGAGAATGCTAAAACGAACAACTTATAATAAAATAAGTTTTTTCGAAATCTCTTTAGTTTTTGAGTAAACTGAGTTTTTGAATTTAAAGTATAATTTTTCCATCTTTTATAATTTTGACGTTTTAAACGTCAGTTTCATACGAGTCTATAAAACGCTCGATGCACTTTTAAAATATGATTTAAATAGAAAATTAACCATGAAAGTGTAAATATAAATGATGATACCATCGGAGAAATGGCAAAATCACCATTTTTTTAAATCATAGAAAAATACAAAATTTTAATTTTCAAATTTTCCAATGTCAAAATATATTTTTGGACTCTCCATCCTTCTAAATTTGTTTGTTTTATAAAAATTTGCATATTATTAAGAAATTTATGACGTTTTAAATCTTAGACTGCAATTTTGTTGATCGAAATTTAAAACAATATATAAAAATTGAAGTTTTGAAATTTTCCAACGGTAAAGAATATTTACGAGTTCGTCTACTTTTAAAATCTGTTCGGTTTATAAAAACTTGGATATTATTAAGAAAGATATGATATTTTGCAAGCGCTTACGGTTTTGCAATTTTAATTTTCAAATTTTTCAATGCTAAAATATATTATTCGACTAATAATCCATTTAAATTAGATTGTTTTATAAATATCCGCATAATATTAAGAGTTTCGAAGTAAAGACTGGAAGCTCTTGCAATTTTATTGATTGAAATTTATAAAAAATCATAAAAATTTTTTTTAGAATTTCGAGTAAATCAAATTAAGGAGTTGAACTAATTTTAAAATCAGTTCGGTTTATAAAAAATCTGAATATTACTAAAAAAGATATCATAGTCTATATGCACTTGCGGTTTTGTTGTATAAAATTTAAAAAAAATCACTAAAAATATAAAATTAAATTTTTTTGAATTTTTTTAATTTTTCAATATTACAAAAATCACCAACTTTCTAAATTGGTTTACTTTATAGAAATCTGCACCATTATTAAGAAAGTTATAACGTTTTGAAGCCAAGATTCCAATCACTTGCGGTTTTATTGATAAGAATTACATATTTCTGAACTCTTATACTCCCTACATAGTTTATTTTGTAAAAATTAGTATGTTATTAAAAAAATTATGATCTTTCGAATCGAATACTGCGAGTGCTTGCTAAGAATTATAGAAATAAATCACAAAAATATAGAATTTTAATTTTTGAAACTTTTCAACTATGAAGCGCATTTATGAACTCATATTCTTTCTAAATTAGTTTGTTTATTAGAAATCCGCGTACTATTAAAACAGTTATGACGTTTTGAGGCTAAGACTGCAAGTATTTGATTCGAATTTTGAAAAAAAAAAACGCAAAAATATAAAATTTTAATTTTTGAAACTTTTCAACTGTAAAGATTATTATGGAGTTTTATAGGAATATAATTTCAGATTTAACCGCCTGGATTTTAATAGCCACATAGATGTTATTCAATTATTTGATTTGTGGATGTGCCTTAAGCTTTATTTTTTGATCATAAATTTAAAATATTCAAACACTGGGCAAATGCAATTAATTAGAAGCTGCAAATGATGAATTTCCAGCAGTTTTGGACTTTTATCGAGCCGAATTTGTGAGTTTTTTTAGTCAAAATTAGGGATTGGTCATAAAATCTATAAATTTCGCATTTCGTGATTAATTTGCAGTCGGTTTATTTTGCACCTGATTTTTTTATTTTAAGCGTCAAATTTTGGATTTAAGAATTTTGGAATTTTAAAACTTCGGATTTTACAATAGAAATAGTCTAAATTTTGGATTTTAGGTCCACAAATTGCGTGTGTGCGTGTTTCGTTCAACGGAAGTGGGTGTTTACCTTAATCGATATTTTTAGAATATATGGAATATGTTGAAAAAATATTGAAACAAATTTTGAAAATTTTGAAATTAATAAAAAAAGCAACATCCTTTGAAAATGTTTTTCATAAAATTATTTTAAAAAAATAATTGAAAGTTTTATTCATTTTTGGTCTATAATTATGAAATGATAATGGTTACATCAAATTTAAATTGCTACAAATTGTACATAATGTCCAAATGAACAACTTATGAAAATTTTTTTTTCCAAATTTTATTATATTTTGAGAAAATTATTTAATTTATTGTTTTCATCTTTAATAATTTTGACGTTTTAAACATATATAATGAAACTATAAATATTAATTCGGTATTATATCGGAGAAAGTTACATGATGGCCACATAAACATTTTTTTTTTGTTTTTCTTTTATAATACCACATATACGCAAACAGATTGCTTTTTAGGTTTGAAATTAATAATAAAATATATTTTCACAAACGGGAGAGAAAGTCGATTTCTCAGCTGTCGAAATCGCGAGAGAATAGTAGATTATATATCAAGGGAGAGAAATGCGTGATTATTCCTGACGTGCAAATTTGTATCCCGAGGGCGAAAGCGAAAAACAGATGAACATCGAATTATAGTTACCTATATATAATAATCAAATACTATTTATTTAATATGCCGCGAGATCAAAAAGTCGAAAATAGTTGGCAGCCCTTAAAACATAAGGTAACTGACGGAATTTCAATGGCGTCGATAAGAATGGGAATTTTGGCATGGAAAACCTTGAAATTTAAATAAAACAGGCAGATAATTAATCTGAAATGTATTATTAATAGTGATGATCAGTTTTGAAAATAACTGGTAATGTTTAAAATAGACAAAATTGGCAGATAAAACATACAAAAGTATTTTTAAAACAATTAAAAAATGTTCACCGTGCTGCATTTGAGAATTCCAGACGGCCAATATAATTTTCCTTGAATTTTTGTAGGGATTTTCAGAAAATGTACTGCCAACTATTTTCGACTTACTTTCTGATCTCACGGTATATTTGTTAATGATAGCTTTTAAAAGAATTTAACTGTTAATTTAATTTTATTTAATAAGTTATTATTATATTGAATATATTGTGTTAATTAAAGTTAAAGAGTGAATAAATTTGAATTGATCAAAACTGATTGTCAGTCCGGGAAAAGGGTCGAAGTCACGACCATAAAACGGTTTTACCTCATTATAGAATAAAACCGTTTACAACCCCACCTGAAAGGAGCTAATAAGCCGTCGTGGTAAATACAAGACGTTTTAAGGGGATCAGAAAAGGTAAGGGTAGTTTGAGGTATGCAGGTAAATGCAATGACAGCCACCCCGCCGGTTCTTGTATAACTCCACACAGGTTGCATCAAAGGAGGGTGGCTGATTTTTTTTCAGGTTCGACCAGTGGCGTACCGCATTATGGAATTCTAAGAAAATAAAATTATTAATTGAAGCCAAGAAAAAAGTTGTTGAATACATGATTACCATTTAATGGTAATTATAAATATAATTTCGAGCAATTACTGGTGTAGAAATAATGGAGTTGAAAGGAATAACAATGTATTTTCGGGCTGTGCGTGTGTGTGTATGTTATTATTTCGAGTAATTAAACTCGAGGAGGAGGAGAATTAAGTAAGCTTTCCGCACGTCCGTGCTTTTGAAAAATGGAAACAATTACTTCTGAATAATTCGTGATTCGTTATATGAATATGAGAATGTGAGTGTGAAGCATCGTTGGGCACATAAATGTATTACTAGAGAATTTCACATGTTTACTTTTTTTTTGGTAATCACCGATGCAAATGCGTAACGCTTAATCATCAGGTGAGAGGAAATTAATAACAAGAGACCACCTATTCCTACTTTTGATTCTAATTATTCAAGGTATAGTGAAATTAAGACTAATTTTGTACATTTAGAAAATTAAATAAAACAGGTGGCCTATTGCGTAGAGATGCTGCCTCTAGGCCTTGTGGTGGCGGGTTTAAATTCACCATCCATGGATATAGGTATTGCGTTGATTCTAACATATTTACAATGTGAATATTAATTTAGTAATCAGTTGTTGCAGGATGCCCTAAATGGCTACGCCAATTTACAATATCATCCGCGCATCCTTAACCCGAATTTTCATCAACCATGTTTCCTTAAAAAAATGGTGATGTTACGTTAAACGTTAAAATTATTAAAGATGAAACAAATTGTACTTAAAATTCTAATAGTTTACTCAAAAACTAAAGAAATTTAGAAAAAACCGTATCTTTGTAAGTTGTTCATTTTGTCATTCTCTACGATTATTATTAATATAAATTTGATGTAACTATTATCGCTTCATAATTATGAACCGAAAATGAAAAAAAAATCACATTTTTTTTTCTTTAATAACAATGATTTTATAAAAAATATTTTCAAACAAAAGATGTTCATTACAACAAAAAACGGTGTAGGTAAACGTTACTATTATTATTATTAATATTAATTGCTGTATTAATTTTTGAGCCACCACACACACACGCAGACACAATTATTTTTTTTCAGAAATTGTTGAAATCGCTTATAAGGACCTAAGGAATATTTCCGTTAAAAAATAATTGGATAAAATTTTCACGATTACAATACTTTCTCGTACTTCGTAACGGAGAAAGTAAAAAGTCTACTAAAAATTACATACAATTGTATTTTAAGATTCGAGATTTTTTTAAGAATTGTTTGAGGAGAATTCTGACTCCTATTTTCAAGTGGTAATCCGCTATAGCTGCCAAATCAATTTTTTTTTGCATTGATTCTAAATAAAAATTTAATAACGCGAGTATAAAAAAAGGTTGCAAAATTAAATAATTGTGTACTAACAATGACATAATAACTACCGGTCGATAACGGTAGATAAGGAAAATTCGCGCTTCCGGAATAAATATCGGAGACCTTGCGTGTATTGAAAAATAATATAATTCCATCCTTTGAATTCCACTGTTAGAAAGAGACGTGGCTAAAAGTACATGACCACGATAACCGCTTATTTTGCACTTGTTATAAATAAACTGGCCCACAGGAAGATAAAGAAGTAACAATTTGTCGGGAACGTAATTAATTCCTAAATGTAACTCAATCTTATCAAATATTTGTCGGTGGATAATCTCATTGCACACGTTTCCGCGATTACTAGTCGAGGATATTGAGGTTATGTTGCGATTTTTTTTGAGGCCACGTTATCACTATTTGTTATTAAATGAAATATACTACGTACATACATTACAATCAAAGAAAAACTACTGGTTCAAAATTTTAAATTATTGGCGTGTTTCAGAATTGCATTTTATGGATGTAATAAATAGGCAAAATTAATGAATATGTATATAAATATATGTCTCGAATTAATTTATTACTGAGATGCCGAAACACCATCCCGAAATGGGTCGAGAAGGACTGGGAACATCACGAAGAAGAAACCACCAAACCCTCAGCGTACTGCACGAACGCCAGAAAACGTCGTGAGGGTGAGAGATGGTCTGAACGATTCGCTCGAAAACTTGCAACAGGGATTTAAAATTATACCCATACAAAAGTTAGGCGAGAGGGATTTTGTTGTACATGCAAGTCATTATGGCCGAGGATGAAAATGTGCAGATGTTGCAAGAGCGACGAAGTTCGTTTTTATTTTAACGAATAACACAAGTTTATAAAATAATGAAAAAAGTTTGTGCAGCTGATATCAGTATATTTTTTCACGGAAAACAATAATTTGTTTTTTCCGTGCATTGCTTTTTATAATATACCGGGTTACTATAAAAGAAATAGACACCTTTGGTATTGTATAAAACAAAAGTTATTTGTGATATTGACATGCATTTTGCGCTGTCAGATTGAGGAACTGTAGAAGTTTCGATAGTACAGTTGGTAGTACTGCGCAAATATAATAGCTACGATGGCTGCAAACTTTGCCGAGAAAGCATATTGCGTGCTTGAATTTGCCAAAACGAACTCCGTAACTGTTGTCCAACGACATTTTCGAAAACGTTTTGGAAAATCACCACCTACCAGACAGTCGATCTACGATTGGTACAATAAATTTGAAACGGCAGGGTGTTTATGTAATGACAAAAGTCCGGGAAGACCTCGTGTTTCAGAAGAATCGGTGGAACGTGTTCGTGCTGTTGACCAACGAAGTCCACAAAAGTCAAAAACACGTGCAAGTTTGGAACTATAATACAAATTCCGCAACCAACTATAGGGAAAATTTTACGTAAACGACTAAAACTGACGACTTACAGATTGCAGTTGGTCCAGCATCTACGTGAAGACGACAAGCTTAAACGATTTCTGCAATGAAATGCTGCAACGTAATGAAGAAGATGAGTTTTGCGAACGGATAATTTTCAGTGACGAGTCAACGTTCCACATAAGTGGCAAGGTGAATAAACACAACGTCCGAATATGAGGGACTGAACCTCCGAAAGTGTTAGTGGAGCATTTGCGTGATTCTCCAAAAGTAAATGTGTTCTGTGCTGTATCTCGCACCAAGGTGTATGGTCCTTTCTTTTTTGAAGAAAACACAGTAACGGGAGCTACATATCGTCAAATGTTGATCAATTGGTTGATGCCTCAACTGCATGAGGACGGAGGAAACTTTATCTTCCAACAAGATGGAGCACCTCCTCACTGGCACCGTGTCGTTAGAAATTATCTAGACGAAACAGTGCAACAGCCGACAACAGCCGACAACCGCGTTCTCGTACGGTGACTACCTAGGAGCCCTGATCTTACACCGTGCAATTTTTTTCTATGGGGATTTGTGAAAGGCCTGGTTTATGTCCATCCGCTTCCTAATGATTTTGAGTTAAAACAACGCATCACGAGAGCTGTGGAAAGTTTCAATGCAGATATGTTACACCGGGTTTGGAATGAACTAGACTATCGCCTTGGTGTGTGCCGTGTGACAGGAGGAGCCCATATTGAGCACCTATGAGTTCCCAAAGTAAACTTTAAGAATCACTGTATAAAATATTTTAAACGAATTCTTAATAACGTTATTAGTTTTGGATTAATAAAACATTGAAAGTGTCTACTTTTTTTGCAGTAACCCTGTATTTTGAAAAATAATTTTCATTCTTGTTGGAAGTAGCCTTACATTTTTGAGTACAGCTCCAATCAAATTCGACTAATCTGATTGTGCAAACTATCAAATTTAAGGTAATTAATTCAAGAAGTAACCTTCAAATACTAAACTTTTTCTAAAAAAGAACAATTTAAACATTTAGATCAGATAACATGAATATAACAAAAACTTAATGATAAGGAATTACAAAATGATTGATTTAATTTTAGTTATGTATTTATTGTATTCTATTTATTTATAATGTATTAACATAAAGAAAATAAAATAAAAATTTATACATCGATGGTAGCAGATGACCTCGTAGTCGACGGCAAAGACACACAAAACAGTCTCCTACAAATATCTCCTATTGTTTTCCAATTAAATCATTACTTGTCTTACAATCGATTTTTTTACAATTTTTCCACTGAAATCGGTTCGTAAATTGACTTAAAAACTGTGCTAGTTAGTAAAATCTGTGGACAAATAAAAAAATATTACAAGCGATTGAGTGAATTCAACCATTTCTCTATTTCTATAGTTTGAACCAGCTGATCAAGAGAAAGACACTGATTTTTACTTTCTCCGTTACGAAGTACGAGAAAGTATTGTGATCGTGATTTATTTTTCAAAATTTTTTTTGGGGTCCATTTCAACAATTCCTGGAAAAAAAATTGAGTCTGTGTGTGTATGCGTGTGTGTAGGTGTTTGTGTGTGTGTATCTCAAAAACTAATAAAGAAATTGATATGAAACTTTGAACATACGTCCTATTTGATAATCTGAAGAACTGAAAAGCGTTTGGTAAAATTTCGTATACCGGAAGTGGGTGTTTACCTTAACTATATTTTGTTTTTGCCAATATTTTCTTAAATATGAAAAACATTTTAACAAACATTGAAGACAGCAAAGAAATGAACATCTTTTGCTTAAAAACATTTTTCATAAAATCACTTTTATTTGAGAAAAAAAATTTATTATAATTTTTTTAATTTTTGGTTTATAATTATAAAACGATAATAGTTACCGCAAATTTATGTTAATAATAACTGTAGAGAATGCTAAAATGAACAACTTATAAAGAATAAGTTTTTTTTCAAAACCCCTTGAGTAAACTGAGTTTTTGAATTTAAAGTATAATTTTTCCATCTTTCATAATTTTGACGTTTTAAACGTCAGTTTCATCTAAGTTTACACAACGCTCGATGTACATTTAAAATATGATTTCAATTGAAAATAAACCATGAAAACGTAAATATAAATGGCTATGTTACCATCACATCGCCATTTTTTTCTAGAGGTTGGTTTTGCGCAAAAAAATGGCGGAGGCTAGGCAGAAATAGTTTATTTTTCTCCACAGTTCTCTATGAACCTCTCGTCAAAGTGGAAAACATTATTTTGCGGCACGCGCCTAGGGAGCCTCAAAACTTGAAAATGAAAAAAATAATATTTAATTTTTTTTATTCATAATAAAAATAAGATTTTGTTTTTTTAAGGAAAGATGGTTGACGGAAATTCGGGTTGAAGTGCGGATGATTTGGGAATTGGCTTAAGCATCTAGGCTATTCGGCCACACACGATATATAGTTTTTGAGATTTAATTTTTAATAATGAATGGGACATACACTAAACATGGACCCGCACGACCACTTCTTCGTTCCGAGAAGGTGACCGCACGGATGAGATTCGAACCCACGACCACGAGGCCTGTGAGCAGGCCACCGCGGCCCCAAAAATAAGAGGAAACCATTAATTGTTTTTCGCTTTTTAGCTTTATAAATAGTGAGAAAATGGGCAAAAATGTAGAAACGTATACTGTGGGCAGATCCAATCCATTTTGAAAATTCTTCCATCAATGAAATCATTGAATTTATGTGGATAGGGTAAAAAATCTGTAATTTGACCTACAATTGTTTTCGTGTGTTTTATGGCAGTTCTTAAAGGTATGGCCAGTCTTTGGACATTTGATTTTCAATTGTGTTGTTAATGGAAATGTCTATTTTAAGGTCGAAGCAATTCCGACAAATTTTTTAAAATATCTGCGTGTATGTGTGCCTTCAGCTTTATTAGACAATCAGAAACTGAAAAGCTTTTGGTAAAATTTTGAATACCGAAAGTAAACGTTTACTCCAAGCGATGTTTTGTTTGTACCCGATATATTTATAAATATAAAAATCGTATAACAAAGAACTGGAGATTTTTTATTAAGAAATTTATTTCATAATTTTTTTGATTTTCTATAAAAAATAAAAATGTCTTCTGGTCTATAACTATGAAATGATAATAGTTACATTTTTTATGATTTATTTTTATGATTATGATTTAATAGGTTTAAACATCTAATTTATATAAACTTATCCTACCCTTAGAGCTCGTCCCAGATATTCTTTAAATAATAACTTTGGTCAAAGGTCCAAAAAACCATCAGATTATTTTCTTATAAATTAATTTACACTTGGAAAACCCTTGTTTGTGTTCTAAGGATTGGAGGGTGGAATAGAGCGTACCCACTTAAACCTAGAAAACACTGTTTGATAAATTAAATAAAAACGAAAATGATAAATCTAATTTCTTAGTCAGATCCCAAGAAATTGAATAGTTTTAAAAGTATAAAGAAAAACCGTTTGCCGAGAAAATTTAAATAAAACGGAGGGTAGTGGGTGGGCCCTGTCCTACCCTCCATCCTCTTGAACACGAAACAGAGTTTCTGTAAATGAAAAGGTTTGTCAATTGATCAGAAGACTGTTAGATTATTTTCTTAACAATTAATTTACACATGCGAAACCCTCGCTTGTGTTCCAAGGACTGGAGGTCGAAATAAAGCCCACCCACTTAAACCTAACCTAGAAAACACTGTTCGATAAAACTGATTTCTTAGTCGGACACCGAAAGATCTATTAGTTTTAGAAGCATAAAGAAATATCGTTTGGGAGTAAAATTTAAATGAAACAGAGGGTAGGTGCTCCCGATTCCATCCTCTAACTTCTTGAACACGACCCACAGTTTCTGTAAATGAAAACGTTTCTCATATGATCAGAAAACCGTTAGATTATTTTCTTAACAATTAATTTACACTTGCGAAACCCTCGCTTGTATTCTGAGAATTGTAGGGTGGAATAGAGCCCACCCACCGCTCTTATTTTCCACTTAAACCTAATCTAGAAAACACTGTTTGATAAAACTAATTTCTTAGTCAGATCCCGAGAGATTTAATAGTTTTAAAAGCAGAAAGAAAAACCATTTGCGGATAAAATTTAAATGAAACAGATGGTGGCTGATGGGTCCTATTCCACGATCGAACCTATTAAACACGACATTTGTTTTTGTAAATGAAAACGTTTGTCAAGGCATCAGATTTTTCTTATCAATTAATTTACACATGTAAAACCCTTGTTTGTGTTTCAAGGATTGGAGGGTGGGCGCACCCACCTCCCTTAATTTCCACTTTTACTTGACCTAGAAAATACGGTAACATTAAAGATGTTTCTTACTCAAATCACTAAAGATTGAAAATTTATAACAACCATGAAGGAGGGTTTACAGGTTATGTTAAAGTTGATACGGAGGATGGATGGGTGGTCCCTATCCAACCCTCCAGCTCTTTGAACATGCCCCAGAGTGAAATGTGATATGAATGAAACGTTCGTCGAAGGTGCAAACAACCGTTAGATTATTTTTACACTTGCAAAACACTCATTTGTGTTCTAAAGATTGGAGGGTGGAATACGGCTCACTCACCGCTCTTCATTTCCTAACCTAGAAAATACATAATAAAAATTAAAAATTGATAATTCTTGAATAAAATTTGAGGCAACCTCACTTGTTGCAGAGGCATTAAATAAAATTAATAAAATGAAATATAGCCCGAATATGTAAATATTATACCTGTTCGTAACTCTGCAACTTTAAATAACATTGGTTTAAGATCCTTTATTTCTACCCACAGGACTAACTTGAAAATTAAACTAAATTGAATTTGAAAACTTTAAACTATAAAACTGAACCCTAAAATATGTAAAAATTAAGTAAATAAAGAATGTTACAAAATAAAACACACTTACGTGAACGTGAACGTGAAGAAGTCGAAAACAACTGAGGTGATTATGGAAAGTTTGAATCAGTTTTATACCTGAATTGTAGGTGATTAAAGTTTTGTGTGTTTTTATCTGCCGATTTCGCCAATTTTAAACACGCCACTAAACTTCTGTTAGTTACCTTATGTTTTAAGGGTTGCCAACTATTTTCGACTTTTTGATCTCACTGTACTATCAGCAACCTTTTAAATACAGTTAAGCAATAGGGCAGTTTTATTTATTTTTTTTGACTACTCGTATAACAAAACATAAAGGGGATAGTGAATGTATTTAGAGGGGGTCTTAAAATTAAAGTGCTAAGTTCGCCACTGTACACGTTAAACAGGCTAGCGACTAAGACGGTCGACGCTTTGACCAACCCTGGCTTGGACTGATTAAAAACTTCATCAAAGCACCCAATCAACAAGGCCAAGCGTTCGCTTTCTTTTTACCAATCTGTTTTTGGCAAAGATTGAGGAAGACGTGTTCGCCTGTCCACAAATTAAGGCGATACATTTTTGTACATATGTCACTCGGTGAACTGCAGCCTGGAATTGGTTTCAGATGATTTTTCTTCCATTTTCTTGGGAACCACAAAAGTCCAAACTACAAAATTGTTGATGATTTGCTTAAGAATAACCAGAAAATTGATAAGAAAATCAAATTTATTTCATTCTTGTTTATCTTCTAATAAATTCATCTTTAATTTTTTCAACGGGTATGAATATGTCTCTACAAATACACTTTTTGCAGCCGCACTTGGATCTTGGTTAGTGATGAACATACCAGCAATAGAGCGGTGTCAATTAAGAATTTCGGGACAAGGCAATGAAGGGATACTTTATTTGGTTCCTCATAAGAGAATCGGATCCAAATATGAAGAATAGGAAAAGAAGGGGCAGAAATTGTGCCGGTCCATCTAGCGGATTTTTGTTAATCATGTTATTTTGGCAGTCCCGCGCTAAAAATAGTGATAGAAACTGAGGATCATATCTCCACGGTAACAACTTTGAAATATTGAAAACTTATTTCCAAAATAACTGCTGAGTGTGCACGTGAGCGGAAGGCAGGAGTGCAATTAGGCATTGTATGTCGAGCATCCGAAGAATAAAGATGTATTTTAAAAGTAATAGTAATTTATTTAGTAGACCCGGTGTCCAGTGGTTGATTGGGACGATACGTCCGAGTGAGAGAGGTAACACTTGCCCAAACAGTATAAATTTTGAAAAGTAATTTTGGTCGAAATAAAACGTCAACCACGCCTGGTTTACTTAAATTTGTGCAGAAATTTTGCTACCCGGGAATGTTAGTGGACGACAGAAGCGATTCCAGTGCTCTTCCAGTGCGCTTAGACGAGAATATTGCAGCTGTAGCCCAAAGCCAGATCAAGAACATCGCAGCAGATTACAGCAACTCAACATTAGCCGCACTTCATTGATGAGAATATTGCACAAAGATCTCGGATTATGCCCTTACAAAGTCCAAATGGCGTAGGAATTGAAGGCCAACAGCCTTCTGGTTCACTATCGCTTCTTAATTTGGGCCAAAGAAAAGCTCCAAATTGTTGAAGATTTTGCTCGAAAAATCATCTTTTCGGATGAGGCGCATTTTCATCTTTCTTTGTAAATAAGCAAAATTGCCGTATTTGGGGCTCGGAAAATGCACACAAGATCGCAGAGAAGTTAATGCATCCTCAGCGTGGTGACTGTTTGTTGTGTTTTGTGAAGTGGTGAAGTGTGAAGTGGCATATTTGGCCATTTTTTTGACATGGACTTGAACGATTTTTGGTGTCAGCAGGACGGAGCGATACGTCACACAGAAAACCAAACAATAATTGGCATAATTGTAATTTTTTTTTTAATTATAATGGAAACGCCATTTCGGTCAATGGGGAGCGCTACAGAGGTATGATAAGCGATTTTTTGTGTCCAGGAATTGAGGACATGGACTTGAACAATCTTTGGTGTCAGCAGGACGGGGCGACATGTCACACAGCCTACCAAACTTTTGTGCACTAAGTTCGGTTATAGTATAATTAGTCGTTTTGGTGATGTCAATTGGCCTGTACAAAGCTGCGATTTGACACCGTTTAATTTTTTTGTGAGGTGCCGTTAAAGATCAATGCTATGCCGACAATCCACAAACGATTCAGACACTTAAACAAAATATTGGTCAAGCTGTTCGTAGGATGTTGCCTGAAACCATAAAAAAAATGTACTGAAAAAAATGGGTATACAGGATGAGTTTCTGCCGTCCTAGACGAGGTAGCCATATACATTAAATTGTATTCAATCATTAATGGGAATAATTGTTCTTTCAATAAATGAAAACTTTTTCAGCAATGTTGCACGGTGTTTATTTTAGGGCATTTTAAAAGAGAAACTCAAAAATGAACCACCGAATAATATATAAAAATAGAAATGCAGAAGAAGTTTAATTTGGTACCTTCGCTCAATCGCTTATAACTTTCCCAAATTATAGCTTGTTTTTTGTGTTCCAACTCCATGCAAAGAGTGATAATATGGGCACTTTGAAACCATTTCTATTTTGTCTAGTGTTTACGTCAAATTTTTGATCTTAATTTCAGTCGAAGAAAATCATTTTTTCCCACATTCCGATTATTAGATTAAATAATAATCCAATTGAAAAACAATATTCAACCGATTTATTGGCGAATAATTTACCTTAAATTTAATAGCTTAAGTTTAAGGCTACCTCAATGAAAGTGTAAAAATAATTCAAAAATCATATTTAAAAAATCAGCTCTTACAAAACATTTCAATGTATTTTTTCGTGTCAAGATACATGCGCCGAGGATGGTGGCATCGAATTCATAATGTGGAAGTAAACTAGTGTAATCAGAAACCGCGTTACTGTGCTCCTTTATCAACAAACTCTTCACTCTCGGCGAACATATATTCATTATTGGGTCGTTTCTTTTTCACAATCATTGTAAGTTTTTTATCTTTCTTTTGTTTATTTCTAATTAAAAAAAAATTCTACCAACCACGTATTGTTTTGAATTTTTTCAGGCGTTTGTTACGATTTCATGATGTTTTAGCTAGATGGAATTTCTCATAACAATTGCTCTTCTCATCTATGCACAGGGAAAGATTGCAGGTTTTGCTATAAAATTTTGTCCGTTTTTCATTTGCCTCTGAACTGCAATATGCACATCGGTGTCGAGTTTCTCGAGTACCTGGAAAATGCGGTCTCTGAGCTGTTCTCATACTGTCAGGCACTTGCAGCACAACATTTCTAGAAGGGAGCTCGGACGAAGGTCTTCCTCTTTTTGGACGATCAGGAAACCCTAATAGGTGATCAACCACTGATAGCCGGAAGTCCTTGAGCGATAAAGTTTTTTTTTGTGGAAAGGACAGTTTATATAAAATAAAAGAATTCACAAAAGTCACGTCTACGAAGTGCCAAAAAATTCGATGCCACCATTTCTTACTCTTGTGAGATATTTGGTAACAATTTTTCATGGCATCCGCTTTGTCAACGCAGCCCATAAGGGCATTATAATCCATGGCTTCAATCGGACAAGAAACTACCTGCAGAGTTCCATCTTTCTGCCTTCTTCTGGTTTCTGAGATGATAGAAGCGTCATGGAAATTGGTTAGAAAATGTACTGGCTTCTTAGCGATCCACTTCACCCATTGTATGCCTTTATAAGAAGTCCAGAATTCGCTATCCCCGCGCGACATTTCTTTATCTCTCGTTTGTAGTTTGGGTAAATCTGTCCTATTTTTCCGCACCGTTCCACATACCAAAATTCCGTCAACTGGAAAACTTGACATCAAGCCACGGTGGTAAAAAAATTATCAAAATTAATGACCAAGGTTCGAGTCAGATCTCTTACTATCCTTTCGCCTAAGAAAAGTTCTGGTCTTCCCTGGACCTTTCCAGTATACATTTGGAACTCACAAACATAGCCATAATGATCAGCTCTCACCCAAGATTTGAAGCCTCTCGGGACCGGTTTAACTTGATCATGCTCTCATTCACCGCTTGATTTCTAGTTGGGTCATAAAATCGCAAATATGTGTCTGAGAAGTTGTCAAGAAAAGGTATTACTTTTTACAATTTATCGTACCCAGCTTCATTCTTCTTTGGTTCTTTGGAACTGTCATTTAGATGTAAACTGGATAGTAAAAACGAAAATCTCTTCACGCTCATCGTAGAACTAACATAACGATCATTAAGCTGGACGTTGGAAGACCAATAATCGCGGTAGGATGCTAACCATTTAACTTCCATCATTATGTTCAGACCGAGAAATTGTTTGATTTCTTGGTGGGTGGTATCCGGGAATTCTTTTTTCTGTTGAAAAATAGAGGATATTAGATTGATCTGCAATAAAGTTGAAATTGGTTTCAGAAAATAAACATAAAAAAAAATCTCCCGGGCTCTAGACATTCTCTGGTTGATTTTTAGGGCAAGTATGTTCGACAAAAGGTTTATTGGTAACACCCCTACGCTTTCTCTCCCAGATTCCGTCCATCCCAGATAGCCGAATGCTTAGAGGAGTATCGTCATCTGAGTCACTAGCCTCGTCTGACTCTCTCTCTGGAGCACTGAGCCCGATAAATAAAAATGATAAATCATCCTGACATAGAGACTCCTCGTCTCCGCTATCCTCGAAATCGTCATTTACTGATTCGCTATCACTTGGGATTTCATCCACTTAAAAATCTTGAATCCTCATTTCAAAATACAAAATTTTTTTTGATAGAAACTATTCTTACGGAATAACGGAAGATGATCCTACTTAACAGCTCTTTTGGCAATTGACAGCTGTCAAAAGATATTTTAGGCACTGAAATCGCGAACAGTGACCGCGAAAATGAGTGGCAGCTTTCATTTCTGTGACACTTGCACCATCTTGACAGTCCGTTGACAACTGTCAACTGTCAACCAATATTTTAGGTATTGAAATCGCGAACAGTGACCGCGAAAACCTATAAAATGAGTGGCAGCTTCCATTTCTGTGACCCTTGCACCATCTTGGCAGTCCGATGACCACTGTCAATAACTATTGCCATATCGAACAATTCACAAGTTGTAGAATGAGCGATACACTCCGAAGTCCCCATCTCAAATCAGGCTCCTCAATAATGCCCCGAATGCTAGTCAGATTAGATTTTAATTACCATTCTCGTCTGTCTTTTGACAGTCTATTGGCAGCTGCCAATTGCCAAAATATATATCATCTTATCGTCAGGACTAAGTCAGGACTAGAGCACACCAGAAACTGAAATCAGCGCGTTTTTCGCGAATCTCAAATATTTTGTGAATCTTGATAGCTGTTTTGACAGTTGAAAGCTGTCAAACGTCATTTTTGACATCGGATTCGTCATCAGCGACCCCAGAAACATATATCTAGGTGATAAAATCATATTGTTAATTGCAAAAATTTCACGTGACCGTTTTTTTTTTCTGAAAAAAGTCGATTTTTTCATCTTTATTTGTTAATAACAAATTCCCAGTGAACTATAATGCCAAATTTTTAGTTTGGGTAGTTGAGGAAACTCCCCCAACACCCATTGTCCACGTGAGACATGGCCTAGGGTATAAACTAATGGCATCTGAGCGAGGGAATGTAGGTGGAACGTATACGTATGTAAGGGTATACCCTTAATTTGGTCTTTGGTTCGTGCTCTAAAGTTAAGTTTAATGTCTCTTGTTTTTCCACGGTATGTAGTTAAGCGGCGGTCAAACGCTGCTGGTGTGAATGATTTTTGCAGTGGCTGGTCAAGCAGTGACCATTTTTTTTTGCAAGCGCTGATCCCAACAGCAACCAGCGGCTGACAAAACAGCGTGGTGTGATTGGGGTTTTAGAGTGATATAACACAAAGAAAATTGTCTGTAAGTTTTACAATAGTGAATTATGTATAATTATTGATTTCCACTGTTAGGGCTGTATTGCATTAAGCTAGTTTACTACTAAGCTACTAGCACACTGATTTCTCCAATGGCCGATGCCAAATAGGTGGAAATAGTATTCCAGCCGAGCTAGTGAAATTGAAATCTTTCAATTTATTATCCACTAGTGAGCTTGTTCACTAGATGCTTGTAAACTCGCCTTGCGGTTAGAAAAAGCCATACGGAATTTGGTAGAAATAATGCTCCATCAAAAACGGCTGTTGCGAAGTTAATAAAAAAATTTGAGGAAATTGGAACCGTACAGGATGCAAGAAAGCGCGTCTACCTTCGTAGTGGTCGCTCTCCTGAAAATATTGATGCTGTAAGGCAAAGCGTTGCCGAAGCTCCAAGAACATCAATTCGCCATGGAGCACAGCAACTGCACCTCAAAAATACGACTTTGCATAACATTTTAACCAAAGATCTTTAATTAAAAGCCTACAAAATACAGTTAACGCAGGAGCTAAAGCCACTTGATCACGAAGCACGGCGTAACTTTGTTAATTTGGCAAAAAAAGGAAGAAAATGGAAATTTTTTTAACAACATTATGTTCAGTGATGAAGCGCATTTTCATCTCGGAGGATTTGTCAACAAACAAAACTGCCGAATATGGGGTGAGGAAAATCCACAAATGGTAGTGGAGAAGCCGATGCACCCCGAGCGAGTTACTGTTTGGTGTGCTTTTTGGGCTAGAGGTGTTATTTGCCCATATTTTTTCGAAAATTAAGCCGGCATTTCAGTAACCGTAACAGGAGAGCGGTATAGATCGATGCTTGAGAATTTTTAATGCGAAGTATTACATGGGATAGATATCCAGTATATGTGGTTTCAACAAGACGGAGCCACGCCACTGAAACACTTAATCTTTTGAGGGAACGATTTCAAGACCGAATAATTTCACGGAGAGGAAACATTAACTGGCCACCTAGGTCCTGTGATTTGACTCCTTTGGATTTTTTTCTGTGGGGTTTCTTAAAGGAAAGAGTCTACGCTACTAATCCTCAAACCATACAACACCTTAAGGATAACATTACTACGACAATTGATGAAATATCGCCGCCGTTATGCGAAAAAGTTGTAGCGAATTTTTCAAAAAGAATGTTATCCTGCCAAAGGTCAAGAGGAGGTCACTTGTCCGATATTATTTTTCATTGTTAACCACCATATTTATACTTTAATTCAAAATATAAATTTCATAGAATGTACATAATTTGAGCGTTTTGTTATAAATTGTAAAAGCAACCTCAAATTTGAACACCCTTTATAACTGTATATTACTGTATAACTAAGTTATACAGTCTTTACGGTCTCAACTATCTTGATACAACCTGATGTTTTTCCATTTGTTTTTTTTATCTATTTATTTATCACGTATTTTACTTTATACATTAAGCCTACAAACTAAACCCACAATAGTATATTATGCAACAAGTGTTATAAACGGCACTTTAGTCAAGAGTTAATTAGGCACGAGTGGAGCATAGCGGAGCGAGTGTTTAATAGCGAGTGCCTAGAGAAGTTTATAACACGAACTACTACTACGACTAAATTGGTAAAATTTTGAAATTATTTTATTATCTTGAATGAACATGGTACTAGTACATTATTATTAAATTAGTCTACTTGGGTAAATATACATTAACAGTTACGTTAGAGACATTATGATAATTGCTAAAGGAAATCATTGATTCTCCTAAATTTCTTTGATGTTTTGTATTATTTATTTGAAGTTGAAAATATTCTGTTTTTAATTTATTTATTTTTTATTTTGACAAATTGTTGATAAGTGACAACTAACTTGATTTTGAGTTCCAATTGATTTTAGCGATTTAAAAATCTGGTTCTAACTTCAGTCCATGACTAAAATGCACAAACTCACAATTTGTCAAGGCGATAAATGCGATAAATGACATTTTAGAGCTGCAGATTGAAAAAGTACATAAATAAAAGCTCTATTTCATCGCACATCAAAAGGTTTGAGGTTCCACTCGTCGTAGCATCTGGATTCAGAATACTCCCTCATTATTTTCGGATGCAATAAATGCATTTTTCTAAAACACTAATGTATATATTTTTTTTTAATTTGGCATCAAGTCCAAAAATATATATAAGCTAAAGTGAGCAACATATAAAACGTCAATGGTAATAAAAGCTGAAATATTTGACATAATTATAATTCCGTGTCCCATTAACCGAATGGATAGAGACTGAGGGCTCCGTCAATTTTTTTTACCTGGATTACCTATGAGGGAATCAGTAGATATTATGATAATGCAAGAACCTATTTCAAGTGATCCTGACACACCGGGCCCCGATCACGCATTGCACCACCGACATACCCGTACCCATACCCAAAATTCGGTCTTTCTTCTCCTTCGTCCTTTGTGTGTATTTATAAATTTTATACCTGCACCTTGCTTTCGCTCCACATGAAATATGCCCGATACACACTCAAATAAAAATCAACCCGAATCTGATATTCTTATAATTAATCCCTAGGTTAGCTCAATGTCAGCCGAAATAGAAACACACACCATTTTTTTATCAAAACACTAAATCTCTTTCTTATCAAAACCAAGGAAAAATAATTAGGTCGTAATTATCGCATTCATGCATGTGATGGGATATCCAGGGAAACTAAGTTCTTTATATTTGATGGAATTTGGGTTAAGGGAAGGGGTGAATTTGTAAAGATCTTATTTTTATTTTTTTAAATTTATTTAACCGATTAACTTTTTTACAGATTTATAAAATATAAATAAGCTTAATTGGCAACAATATAAAATGAAATGAATAAAACATAATAGAAAATATTGTAAGCATTAGTAGATAACCTAAAAGTTGGCTTGACTTTAATATAAATGAATCTAAATGATCTAGACGGACTAGTTGGTATTGGTGGTTTCAATATTGTAACAGATGATTATTCTATTTAATAGCAAAACGCCGAAAGGATAAATGCACAGCATTTTAGAAAACTGAGACAGTATAGTAGTAAAATTTCAAGTTTAGCAAGACATAAGCACAAGCTATAATAAACGATTTTATAATGCAAATGCAAACGCTTACGTTATTATATGTGTGATAAGATATGTTTGACAAATGAATGATATTGCCAATTTTTACGTCTTGATCGGTTACTTATAAAGAAAAGTATGTTTTTTTTAATGGCTGGCTCCAAGTATTTATGTGACATAAAATCTTAAAGAATGTGTTTGGCAGATGATATTTTTGGAAATTAATTAATGATTTTATTATTATTAATTAATGTGTTTATTAAACCGACACCAAACACCTTGATGTAGTAAAATACTACCAATAATCAAAACGTCTTCAGGTTTCTTACATATAGAAAATGATTCGAAACCCAAAACGAAAACGAGATCAATCCTATCGATAAATCTATTCCAGGCACTAAACAACGGCCATTTTTCTCCAAATCCGAATAATTAAAAAGGCGAGCATGTGCAATGTGTGAAATCACCTGCCTCCGACAAACCCAACGCCACCTTTTCTAACCCGAATTAATAATGCCGCCGCATCTGAACAGATTATATTATTCTTCTGGCCGATTGCGCAACGTTCCCGCCGCGCTCTCGTAATTTCAAAATGCACGTCCGAATTTTATTAATTAACTCCGGCCGAACGTAATTAATTAAACGAAATGCTCTTTGCTTACGTTATATTATCGTGCGGTGGGAGAGTTGGAACATTTCAATGTCGAGTGCATATACATCAATTCGTTAACCGTAAACCTGATTCGTATTTGAACACAATTATTTCGTTAATTCGCCCCTACGTACAAGGTTTATTAGAGTTTTATGTAAATGCTCGAAAACCGGATCGAGCAACTTTTGGGAGAATAATTAGAGTGGTTTTATTTGAGTATGAAATATTTATTCCGCTCCGGAATGTGTAAGTGCTATCATTAGTTCAGATTCACTTTTAAATAAATTAAATAATTCATTCCGAAGGGTGTTTAATGTGACAATTCAATTTTGCAACCATGATCAATGTACTATTATCAATTATATATGGTGAAGTACTTCTACTTATTGGAATTACATCCTTTCATCATTTCTTTAATATTATTTTTTTATAGTACATCGGGTAAAGGAAGTGCGGATGATAGTGGTAATTGGCATAGACAACTAGGGCATACTGCCCGAACCGATTTTGTAATTAATAATTTATATATTGATATGAAAGGACAAACACTAGACATCCAAGGACCCGCACGGCTGTTTTTCATTCAGAAAAGTGACCGCCCGGATGGGATTCGAGCCCACGACCCCGACATCCAGAAGCTGGAATGCTGCCCACCAGTGTTACCAAGTCAGCAGAAATTCCAGATCAGCTAGATTTTTAGTCCCAATTACGGAATAATTTTCGTTTTAGCAGCTGTTAGATTTTCTAACGGAGTTATGTTGGATTGTTGGGAAAACTAGTGTAATTCAATTTATATCTAAAACTTTATTTTCAAAACATATATTTTACAAGAACTTGAAACATTAATTTAAAAAAAAATCACAACCAAATTAACACATTTTCGAAAATTAAAGTTAGTTTTAATGGTGGATTTTCTATGAATATTTCAGATCATTATCTTATCAGTACTTATTTTCTTTTCGATTTTTGTTTTGTTTAAGTGTTCAACAACTTCAATCATTGATTTTCAAAAAAGTGACACATTTTGAAAAATTAAAGTTAGTTTTGTGACTTAATAAAAAAAATGTTTTGTTCAAGTCCAACAATTTTAAATATTAATTTCTAAAAATTCATAACTCACACAAAAATTGACAAAAAAATCAAAAGGCAGATGTTTTGTGAATATACTTCCTAAAAATTTGTAAAAATTCTATCATAAAAGTATTTTTTTGAGTTATGAATTTTTAAAAATTAATATTTTAAGTTGTCGAACACTTAAATAAAACAAAAATTGAAAGCAAAATTGGGTTCCTCAAATATTTAAATAAATCGGCAGAACGACTGACTACCTTTAAAACTAAATTTGATTTTTGAAAATGTGTTTTTGCGTGTTATGAATTTTTGAAAATTATCGTTCTTGTTGTCGAACAAAAAAGAATACTGATATAGAATTCTACAAACATTTTAGTATATTCACAAAATATCTGCCTTTAGAATTAGTTTCGATTTTAAAAAATATGTCAATTTTCGCATGACATAAATTTTTTAAAATGATTTTTATTTTAAGTTTGTCGAATATTTGAACAAAGAAAAAATAAAGAAAAATACTGATATGTTTGATTTTCCTAAAAATTAAATATTAAAATATTTTAATACGTCCACAGAACGACTATCTTTAAAATAAACTTTGATTTCTGAAAATGTGTTCATTTTTTTGCATTTAAATAAAATAAATACTTATATGATGGAATTGCTCAAAATTTTTAATGTATCCACAACATATCCAAACTTTGATTTTTGAAAATGTGTCTATTTCTGCGCGGCTTGTGAATTAAAAAAAAATGTTTTTTAATGGTTGAATATTTGAACAAACAAAAGTAGAAAATTAACATCGATACGATTACATTCTTTAAAAACTCTGATATAATCATAATACACTTATTTACCTTTAAAAATAACTTTGATTTGTTTAAATGAGTCCATTGTTGCGTTGAGTTATGAATTTTTGAAAATTAATATTTTAAGTTGTCAAACACTGAAATAAAACAAAAATCGAAAGCATAATTGGGTTCCTCAAATATTTTAATAAATCGGCAGAACGACTGACTCCCTTTAAAACTAAATTTGATTTTTGAAAATGTGTTCATTTTTGAGTGTTATGAATTTTTGAAAATTATCGTTCTTGTCGAATAAAAAAAGAATACTGATATAGAATTTTACAAAAATTTTAGTATATTCACAAAACATCTGCCTTTAGAATTACCTTCGATTTTCAAAAATGTGTCAATTTTCGCATGACATACATTTTTAAAAATGATTATTTTTTTTTAAGTTTTTAAAAAAATACTGACATGATTAATTTTTTTAAAAATTAAATATTCAAATATTTTAATACGCTCACAGAACGACTATCTGTAAAATAAACTTTGATTTTTGAAAATACTTATATGATTGATTTTCTTAAAAATTAAATATTTACATATTTTAATACGCCCACAGAACGACTATCTTTAAAATAAACATTGATTTTTAAAAATGTGTTCATTTTTGGGTGTTATGAATTTTTGACAAAAAAAAATACTTTTATGATAGAATTTTTACAAATTTTTCAGTATATTCACAAAACATCTGCCTTTTGATTTTTTGTCAATTTTTGTGTGAGTTATGAATTCTTGTAAAATTTATGTTTTGAAAATAATTGACACATTTTCAAAAATCAAAGTTTGTGTTAAAGGTGGATATATTGTGAATACATTAAAAATTTTGAGCAACTCCATCATATAAGTATTTATTTTCCACTTAAAAAAATCTTTTTTAAAAATTTATAACTCACGCAGAAATTGACACATTTTAAAAAATCAAAGTATATCTTGTGAGTATATTAAAAATTTGGAGCAATTCCAACATATAAGTTTTCTTTAGATTTGTTCAATTGTTCGACAACTTAAAACATTAATTTTCAATAACTCATAACTTAAAAGAAATTGGCAGATTATCAAAAATTTAAGTTAGTTTTAAAGGTAGATGTTTTGTAAAAATTTTAAAATTTGTGTAAAATTCTATTATTTCACTATTTATTATTTTTGTTCGTCTTCAACTACTAAAAATATTAATTTTCAGATCTTCATTCAAATTTTTGAGAAATTAAATCATATTTGTATTTATTTTTGTTTCGATTTTTTTCATTGTTCTGCCTAAAATTCAACCCTAATTTGTACGCTGAACGTTATGTTAAAATAAGAGACGAGAAACGAATCTTCGAAATAATTTAAAAACTACTAGCTTTAGGAGTATCATTGAATAATACTTTTTTTGTGGTAAATTTTCCTTCAAAGTTTTATAAAAAATGGTGATGTGGCCATCATGTTACTTTCTCCGACTTTATGGTATCATAGCCATTTTAAATGTACATCGAGCGTTGTGTAAACTCGGATGAAGCTCATGTTTAAAACGTCAAAATTATGAAAGATGGAAAAATTATACTTCAAATTCAAAAACTCAGTTTACTCCAGAACTAAAGAGATTTCGAAAAAAACTTATTCTTTATAAGTTGTTCATTTTAGCATTCTATACAATTATGATTAACATAAATTTGCTGTAACTATAATCGTTTTATAATTATAAACAAAAAATTAAAAAAATAATAATAATTTTTTTCTCGAATAAAAATGATTTTATGAAAAATGTTTTTAAGCAAAAGATGTTTATTACTTTGTTGTCTTCAAAGTTTTTGTTAACTGTTTTTTGTTTTTTGCCAATATTTTCTTAAATATGAAAAATATCACAAAAACATTTTAACAAATTTTGAAGACAACAAAGAAATGAACATCTTTTACTTGAAAATATTTTTCATAAAATAATTGCTATTCGAGAAAAAAATTTATTATTATTTTTTTAATTTTTGGTTTATAATTATAAAACGATAATAGTTACAGCAAATTTATTTTAATAATAATTGTAGAGAATGCTAAAATGAACAACTTATAGAAAATAAGTTTTTTTCGAAATCCCTTTAGTTTTTGAGTAAACTGAGTTTTTGAATTTGAAGTATAATTTTTGCATATTTCATAATTTTGACGTTTTAAACAGTTTCATCCGAGTTTACACAACGCTCGTGGTACATTTAAAATATGATTTTAATTGAAAATAAACCATGAAAACGTAAATATAAATGGCAACGATACCATCAAGTCGGAGAAAGTAACATGATGGCCACATCACCATTTTTTCATTATTCTGCCTAAAATTCAACCCTAATTCGTACGCAAAACGTTAAATATAACTGCTGAACGTTATGTTAAAATAAGAGACGAGAAACGAATCTTCGAAATAATTTAAAAACTACTTGCATTAGGAGTTTGATTGAATAATACTTTTTTTGTAGTAAATTTTCCTCCCAATAGTTTTATGTACTAAAAAATGGGCCCTTCCATTAAAAAAAATTGAATTACGAGATATTTAAGAGGGCACTTAGATATTGACATTTTAAGAACACTTTTTGTCAAAATTGACAGTTTCGAATTATTTAACTCATAGAGGCATCCTCTACGTACAATTAGAGATATAAATCATATTTTTATCGTATTCTTAAGAGAAGTTACAGGCAGATTTCAAGTTGCCATTTTGAGGTCAAAATTTTAGTAATATTTTTTTTGAAAACTTTTGTACAAACGTTCCTACAAAATATGTTTTAATTTAACCGAGGAATCCAAAAATATAATAATAAATAGGTTGTTCCATTTAAAATAACAAATTTGCTGCTACTTCCGGTGGAACCGGAAGTGATAAAATGTTGAAAATATTTCAAATGAGGAGAACTGATTCAACCGTGTAATGAGTTTTTATTTTTTTTATTTTTAGTACAACGGCAACCCCGGAAACTTTTAACGAACGGTTTAGCGTAGACACCCTGCATACCTATATAATATGTCCGTACATGATGATGATGATAATATTCAATCCATAAAAAAAATAACGCGCCTAGGAGTTGACACATAACCTCCAAACTGCCATATTATATCCTTTAGAGCACCATTTTTTAACGTGTGGTCCGCGATGGAATCAGTGCAAGGCTGACAGTAAATTTGAAGGCCGCAATTTTTTTAGTCAAATTCATCCAGCGGCGGCTCGTGGATCTGCGAAGAGGAGGCTAAAACATGGGTGATGCACTACTAACTTTTAGGAGGAAACAAATATTCCGCTGTTATTTTGGTTAAATTTTATTCTGTAGCCTCCCCGCCGATGGACTCTATCTTGAAATCGGAGTTATGAAAGGAGATAGTGGGCCTCTGAATAATATGCTTTGTTCAGGTGGGTCGCGATCAAATAAGTTTGAAAAACACTGCTTTAGAGAGTAAATACTAATTCAAATTTCGGCCAAAAATCTTTGGTAGCTACGAAGTTAGGTTGATGCAAAAATCATTTGGGAAGTAATTTTATTGTTAATTTTTTGGCAATTTTTCAATTGTTTAAAACGATTAAACAGGCCTGCGAAATAGAATGTTTTGAAAATTGTATGTATTTTGATAGCTGAGAATAGGTGATTGACAATTTCTCCTAAAAGTATTAAATCATTACTATTCAATATAATCAATAAACTTTTTTTAGAGTGACGAGTAAACTTCCAAATTAGCAAGTTTAGTACTACTGTCAGATTTAGTGTGACCGACAATCGGTAAGATAATCCCAACAAATACAACCACCTATGCTAAAAATAATCAACAACATTTATGCTCTGAGCAGTAATTGGTGGATTGCAGTGGCGGCTCGTGGAGCATGTTGATGGTAGAGCCACTTATACAATACCCCTCCTCCTTTTTTGAAGAAACAAAGAAACATTTATCTTGCTGAACCAACCGAATATTTTGGCCAAAAAATCAAAAATTTGGAAAAAAAACAACCTGTTTTAAAAATAAAAATGCAGACCAAAAAATTGAAAATACAAGCAAAAGAAAAATAATTTGCCATTTTCAGCCCCAAAAATAACTCTTTTTTGCTTAAAATAAGTTCCAACGAGAAATTCGAAAATAGTAGCAAAAATAAAAATCGATAGTCCATTCACAGACAACGGAAAGCGGATTTCAAGTTTTTAACGTAATGTATTTAGATGTTATTTCTGTGAATAAAGATGTTTGTATATGTAAAAATAAAAAATAAATTCGCAAGAAAATCTAAAATATGGGACAACAAATAAAAAATTAAGACTAAAAATCTAAAATTTGTACCCAAAAATCAAAGAGGTAGACCAAAAAATCAAAATTTTTAATAAACGAATCGAAAATTTAAGTCGAAATTTCGGCAAAAAGGCCAAAAATAGAAACCAAGAGGGCAGAAAGACCTAAGGTCGATAGCCCAGACAGAGACATACTAACAAACTTGTATATAAATAAAACGTTACTGTGTATACTATATATGTAAGTGTCTGAATAAAGATGTTGATGTATGTATGTAGAAACCAAGATAATCGAAAATACGAAATATAATCTAAAAAAGTAAAGACCTAAAAATAGGGCCGAAAAAGGTAAAAATTTAGACAAAACATAGAAAATTCGGGCATAAGGATAAAAAATGCAGACAAAAATCCAAAATTTCTACAAACCAATCAAATTTTTTCGTCAAAATAAAGAATATTTAGACCAAAAAATAAAAAAAAATCTACAATATAGCCTAAAACGGTGGAAATTTAGACAAAACATCGAAAACGAGCGTAAAGATAAAAATTGCAGACAAAAAAAATCGAAAATTTCTACAAACCAATCGAATATTTTGGTCAAAATAAAGAAAAATAAAAAAAGTTGGAACAAAAAAATCGGAAATACAGAAATCTAAAATATGGGCCAAGGAATCAAGAATCCTGATCTAAAAATAAAATAAAAATTGCCAATTTCAGCCGCCAAAAATAAGTTTCTGACCAGAAATTCGAAAATAATAGCAAAAAATTTAAAAAATCACGAAATAAAATCAATAATCCAAGTTAAAAAATGTAAAATATATATAAATTGAGACCAAAAATCTAAAATTCTGGCCTAAAAATAAAAATAGTGGACCAAGCAAACAAAAATTTTAAGACAAAAAAAATAAAGAAAAATTTATGGCAAAAGATTTAAAAAAATCCACAATGTTGGTCAAAAAGTCGAGAATTTAGACAAAACATGGAAAATTCGGACCTAAAGATAATAAGTGCAGACTAAACGAAAAATCAAAAATGGGGGCTAAAAAATCGAAAACTTAGGTCAAAATAAAGTAAAATTTAGGTCAAAAGATAAAAAAAATACATATTTGTTGTAATGTTGGCAAAAAAGTCGAAAATTTAGACAGTATATTGAAAACTCGGGCCGAAAAATAATAAATGCAGACTAAAAAATCGAAAATTTCAACAAACAAAACTCGAAAATACCGGAAAAAATAAAAAGAAATCTCGCATATAAATCAATAATTCAGGTTATAGATATTTTCACCAAAATCAAGTCAAAAATTTGAAACTGGAATTAAAAATTCGACCCGAAAAATCAAAATGCGGACCAAAAAATCAAAAATTTTAACAATTAAATCGAAAATATATGCAACAATAAAGAATATTTAGGTCAACAGATCAAAAATTTAGACCCAAAAGAATCGAAAATACAGGTCAAAAATCTAAAACTTAAAAATTCGACGGGAAAATCAAAAATGTGGGCCAAAAAGTCGAAAATTTAAACAATTAAATCGTAAAAGGTCAAAATATTAGATATTTAGGCTAAAAGTTAAAATATTTTGACCAAAAATATCGAAAATACAGGTCAAAAATTTAAAAACCAAAAATTCGTCAGGAGAAATAAAAAATGCGGACCAAATAATCGAAAATGTAAACAATGAAATCGAAATCTAAGGTCAAAATAAAGAATATTTAGGCCAAATAATCAAAAATTTAGCCAAAAAACAAATCGGAAATACAGGCTTAATAATAAAAAAAATGCAGAATATTCTAGTAAGAAAATCTATCAAATGTATCTGTACAATACTGTACTGTGCATTCTGAATGATAGCTAAATATGTGAATGAACAAATAAATAAAAAATAAATCACTCAATTCAAAATTATTTTCCAATTTTTTTTTAGTAGGAGAAAATATTTCTTTAATTTTCGCTTTAATTGTCCAAAAAAGTGAAACTAATTTGAAAAAGAATTTAAATACAACCATTAACTTTGTTGTTTCACCTTTTGTGTCGGCAGTTTCGACAACTTTAGATTTAGTAGATACATTTTGAATAATTCCAATAAAACAATTCACTTGGTTAGTATGACTCTCAATAGCGGCTCGTGGAACATATTGATGGTACTTTTACAATATGGGAAGGCCCTCGCCTCCTTTTTTGAAGAAAGAAAGAACGATTAATCTCCATGGTCCAAGAATTATTTTGAGTTGTAAAGTAAAGGTTCATAGTTTCAAACAGCCGAATTCAAACAAGCTGAAAATATGATTTATGCGTACTTATCGTGCGTTTACATTCTGTCCCAGACATGCACTAAATCTGTAACACCATTCTTCGACCACGTAACCTCACCAACAAATAATACACATGGAAAACAAAAATAATTTTAAGAATTAATTAAAAATTCTTGCTAAGCTTAAAAATACAGGTAGTGCCATGGCTCCTTGGCTCTATATAACGAGCCGCCCCTGGTGGATTATGCAAAATTATATCGGAGTATGTCCATTGCGAATGGTGTAGTAAAGGAAAGTTGGTTCAACTTATTTAATTCCTCTTATTTTTCTTTTAAAAGGAATTTAAATAGAAGACTGGTAGTTTAATTTCTTCGTTGCATTATTTCAGGTTCGGTATATTTTCATTTGAATTGATTTATTTTTTTGCTTAAATTGTATTTTATTTTTATTTTTTACTTACATTTTAATTTAGACAGATGTCAAACTTGTATTTCATTTTTTTTTAAATTTACATTCTTATTTTTGTAAATTTATATTTAGTTATATTTTAGTGTAGGTAGTGACCAAATTTGTATTTCATTTAATTATTTTTACTATTTTTTCTTAATTTAAATATTTATTTTTGGTTTTGTATTGCTGTATTTTGTGTTTATTTATGTAAAAGGGGTTACCCGTAAATGAATTATTATTATTATTATTATTATATACTTAGTTACGCCCAGATTTACCTGATCCATAAAATATCATACAGTCGAAGGACCATGAGGTTGACAGTAGCATATGATAATCCCAATAAATGCAATGAACACATTTTAACAAGATTCAGTGTTGCCGATTGTAGGTTAGGATAATCTCGACAAATATAACCGCCTCTGCTAAAAATAATCAACATTTATATTCTGAGCAGTAAATGATCAATAGTACAACATATTAAACACAGTTACACCCACGCTAATACGTATGAAGGTCCACGAGGTATGATAAGCGCAATAAATACAATCATTACTAGTAAATGCATTGTATTCAGAGTGAAGGGATAATCATTCAAGTTAACAACGTCTACACTAAAAAAACACACCACGAGGTCGATGGTCAGTTGGGATTAACTCAACAAAAAGAGTCTCTTATACTAAAAATAACAAGCCAAAATTATTTAAGCAATATTATAAATTACAGAATAGTTTGTATTGATTAAAAATATATGTACAGGGTGTCCGAAAAGTATGGAATATCCCGTATAGCTCAGTAAATATCCACTCTAGAGAAAAAAGTTTTAAATAGAAGTTATTTAACACTTAGTTCTCTACCACCTTGGATATATCAATTTTATTTTTTGCTATAAACAAAAGCGCAACAAATAACACTTGTACATCTTTATTATAATCATTTGATAGAGTTTTTTTGCTCTTTTCAACGGCATAAAACTTGATTACCTTTACATAAGAAAAATAAGAAAATGTCTGGGATATTTATTTTCATTTCATTAATCAAATCGTACATATAGTATTTAAAACTCGAATTTACCACTGTTAAATCATGAATCGTTTACACTTTGAATATTTGTATGAGTTTAGTTTAATTCATTTGTTAAACAATTTGATATTACAAAAAATAAATATCCAAGATGTTTACTTGTTTTTATTGATTTTTTTTAGATAAAGGTAGTCAAGTTTTATGTCGTTGAAGAGAGAAAAAAAATCTCTATCAAATGAGTATAACAAAGATATGCCTTGTCATTAAAAAAATGTAAGTGTTATTCGTTGCGCTTTTGTATATAGCAAAAAATTAAATTGATATATCCAAGGTGATGGATAACTAAGTGCTAAATAACTTCTATTTAAAACTTTTTTCTCTGAAGTGGATATTTACTGAACTATACGGGATATTCCATACTTTTCGGACACCCTGTATATAAATCTATTTGTTCAACTATAAGTTTTTTATTGATAATTTTGTAGATTAGAGTACTTTCGATTGTTATAAATAGTAATAATAGTCCACGGGCATCATTTAATCATTTCAGCCTGAAATATTGAAATGTTTGTATATGTTTATTACGCCAATAAATTAATTTATCTATCTAACAAATAGGAATAATTAGTCGGTATTTAATTATAATTTTGTATAAACTAAAGGAAAGAATAAAAATACTTAAATGGGTACAATTAAACAACTGATTTTGTTATAACTACAACATCATCAGAGTTTGTTTTGAGTTATTTGATGCATAAAAATTAAACCTGGTGCGGTTGAGTAATAAATATTTCACCCGGAGGAGATTCGAACCAGCGTTTTTGGAAATTTAAGGATGCGGAAAGTCATTACATTGTTGTGCTATTTTCAGGCTCCATTATGAAGTGCACAACGCATGTAAATTGTAGAATTATAAATTATGAACTTACCTGGGTGGAAGCAGCGTTAGGGGAGTAGGCCCCCTGAGTTTCTTGGGTCACGGAGGGATGTCTCGTTGACATGGCCCCCTCCTACACCATGGTGATGTCTCAGGCGATTTCTAGGTTCTCATCGTCGCAGGAATAGAGCAGCTCATGTTCACAGACACTGATACCAAAAAAAAAACAACAAACAACAGATCCGAAGGACTGCTGCTCCTTCCCTTACGAGGAATCCCCGACGGCAATCAAGACATCGCGGACATCCCCTTCGCAGCAGCGCATGGTATAATTTCTTGTCGAAAAAAGAAACGAAATGCAAATAGTGTATTAGGACTGTTTGGTGTGTGTAAGGTAAGTGACCTACATTTGATGTTTTATAGGTGTCAGTGTGTGGCTGCCATATTGCGGATAAGGTCAACTAAGAGTGCATGAGGATTACGCAGGGGATGATCTCCGAACTTTGACAGCCAGTCGAGAGGATGCAATCGGAGCTGCAGCAACAACGCAACACGACAAATGCGAAAATGTTTTCCCACACGGAATATGAGCACTTATTTACCCGACGTCGTCCGTTGGAATGATTGGGGTTAGCCCGTGTGGCCCAGCCCTTATCTCCGCCGACACCGTTCACCAAAACACACCAAAATTACCCGGAAGCAACGCCCGAAAACCGAATCGAAAGTCGACACACAATAAACTATAAATCCACGAAATTGATAAATATTCCAAAAATTAAGCTTTACAGTGCACCCACATGAAGAAATGTCAATCAGAGCACCACCTGCACGTTCGTGCCGTTCCGGGGATTTCCGGGACGGACGCCGCGCCGAAAGCGACGCCGTTACGTAAGCGGCGTCGGTTGTATCGATCGGGTGGATTTCTGCCGGGGAATCTTCCATTCTTTGCCGCCGCCGCCGCAATGGGGGAACAGGGCCTCTGACCTTGTTTTGTGGGGGGATGTTTTTCGGCCTATATCTTCCGCAGATAAGTCAGTTTATTTTTGTGCGGCCCCCCCGGATGAGATATGGCCGTATTCAGGCGCCACATGAACTGCACAAATGAAAACGGGTACTTTTTATAACTAAGACAATTTATTCTGTTTTCATCTGGTGGAAGGGCGCCTTGCAAATTAGTTTTGCACGCATTTTTATAATTTACGACCGGGTACATTTTTGTCCATACCATAAAAATCTTGTTATTCCAACTAATTTTCGACCTTTTATATTGTTGATAGTTGTCTCAATAACATAATATCGTGTCATCGATGATTGATTTTAAATAATTTCATAACAAGCAGATATACTCGCGTCTGAGGTGGTTAACGAAGGGCCGCCCTCATCAGAAGTGATTGGATATTCTCTTACTTTACACTCACAGATCTTTACACTTTACCTCCTAGCTATTGGTGCAGTATCGGCTTCTATTTATAAATCAGTGATTCTTGAAAGGTTGCAGATAACTTTGGAAATAAATATGCATGCAACCCAACATCTCATGTTCGCTTATTGAGAACCTCAGGCAATCGAGCCGCATTAAGCACTCGCCCAATACGTAAACGAGGGCGATCCAAGTTAATCACCTCAGACGCCTTCATAAAACGTCCAGAGTATAACCTAGCAAGTGTGAAGCAGGGGCGGTTCGTGAACTTTTGTAGAGGAAGCGAAGAGAGAGAGAGAGAGAGAGAGAGAGAGAGAGAGAGAGAGAGAGAGAGAGAAAGAGAGAGAGAGAGAGAGATGTTAATGCATCTCCATAAAAACCGTTTGACTACTTAGGGCCGGTATTTCAATGTCAGCTTAAGCTGTAGATTACGTAAGCTGAAGTTTATGTCAAGCTGCAGTTTATTTATGATTGCGTTTTTCAAGCATTACATAAATTTTACTTCCTATCAAAAATTGTGTTGGCAATACAATATTACTATATATTTTTGTGTTGGCATTGAAATGTGACTATTGCGACTAGCTTCACACCTAAAATGTTCTCTCGTAATTCCTGTCATAATCAGCAGATTATCGTACATGCTTCCTTAATTATTGATATCCTTTTAAGACTTGCATTAATTTCGTTTAATTTTGTTACAAACAACACATTATATCCCTTCAAACCTTTTCAGAACATATGTATTTACCATTAAGGTAATAGAAATAACTGATATACAGGGTGTTTCAAACCACCCGTCCCAGGCCTTTTTCTCACGAACGTGACGTCATAGAGCTTCGAGAAAAAAAATAGCACCACCAATGCCTGCCTGAAGAATTTAATTGGGGTAGTTTCGACTTCCGGAAGTTACCGGAAGTAGGTGTAACTACACTCAACTTTAGAATTTCAAATGGGAACCTAGGTCAAGTGAAGTATAATTGGATAGGTATTTTAAAAATAAATAATTTAAAAAAATTTATTTCTAAATGTTAGGCGTAATGAAATAAAAATTATTGTTTCAAATAACCAGTCCCTGGCCATTTTCCTAATGTATTACGCCATAGAGGTTCATAAAACAAAATCACATGTCATAAGCTTACCTAAATAATTTAATGAAGATAATTTCGACTTCCGAAAGTTACCAGAAGTAGGCTTAATTACATTCAACTTTCGAATTTCAAATGGGATCCTAGGTCAAGTGGAGTATCATTGGATAGGTATTTTAAAAAGCAACAACTTTTGTTTGAAAAATTTATTTCTAAATGTTAGGCTTAATGAAATAAAAATTAATGTTTCAAATAACCACTCCCGGGCAGATTGGCCAGATTTTACAATTAAATTTGTATCAAGTTGGATTGTTGCAAATTTTTAAAACGACGTGCACATATCACGAAAACAGCTGATTTAGCTTTATTTTCTTATAAACGTAACGATACTTACCTGTAGCCAGTTCATAATTTTCATTTCATCGACCATGTATTTATAAGATTAGTTAATTAGTTGATGCATACAAAATCATTGGTTAATTACCATAGGTATTAATAATCCATAATATTATAATTGTTTGTGGGTTGCTAACGACGCTACCCGCAATCAAATTTATTATTTGACAGTAATATTTGTTTGTAAATATGGTGTTTTCAAATTTAGAAGGGTTTGATATGCTGATGGTTTTGGATGAGTGTCATCAAAATTATCGTACGGCTGAGCGGCTATATGCTGAACGATGCCCTCGACGAACTCGTCAGTCAAGAAAGGTATTTCGTCGCCTAGCCCATCGACTTAAGACGTCTGGTGAAATACAACCAAGCCATAATAAAAACTAGAGTGTTAAGCAACGTGTGCAGAACGAAAGAGCACCTGATATCATTGCTGCTATTAGTATTGACCCACATACATCCACTAGAAGACTCTCAATAGATGCTGAGATTAGTCACACAACAACGTGGAGAATCATAAACAAAAACAAATTCCATCCTTTTCATATTCATTTACACCAAGAACTTGGGGCACGCGAGTTTCCACCGTCGTTGTTTGGTCAGATAAGGCAACATTCAAGAATAATGGAAATGTTAATATTCACAACGCGCATTACTGGTCTCGCGAAAACCCTCACTGGCTACGCGAATAAAACAACCAACATATTTGGAGCCTTAATGTCTGGTGTGGCATCTTAGGAGACCAAATACTTGGACCACATTTTTTCGAAGAGTCTTTAAACGGTATAATGTATAAAGATTTCATAGAGAACATACTTTATGAACTCTTAAGCGATGTTCCATTGGCAACCCGTTTAAGAATGTGGTTGCAACAAGACGGTTGCCCAGATCATTATTCGAGAGTGGCTCGCGAAACTATTAATAGTATCTTTCCTGGCCGTTGGATGGAAGAGAAGGTCCGGTTTCATGGCCAGCTCGTTCGCCTGACCTAACACCTCTTGATTTCTTCTTGTGGACACGTATTAAAGACCTGGTATATAAAGAACATCCAACCACGAGGGACAACATGAAGGATAGGATCCGGAATGCCTGCCGTACAATAAGTGGAAATGAGGTGTTACGGGCCGTCAACCATGTCCGAGTACGGTTACAAAAATGCACCGATCAAGTAGGAAGACACTTTGAGCATTTATTATATACCGGGTGAATATTTCAAAACCGAACATAGGCATTTAATATGGGAAACATGTTTTTTACAGATTCTTGCTCCCCATTTTAACTAACAGGATTTATAATGACACCAATGGAAAGAAGATTTTTTTCCTCATCTAATGATATCCGAACTAGTTAATTTTCAGTTGTAATTCTCTATTATTTTACCAAAATATTCGCAATAAATACAATTCGGAAAATCGTATTGAGCCATGACTCGCAAGACAATAAACCGATTCAAACGTCACTCGAGTGACAAACTTATTATGCCGTTGGCGACTATGATTTTGAGATTTCCAATTTTCTTCACTGAAATCAATTGTAATTTTCTAAAGAATTGAAAAAAACTCTGGTTGAATTTATGGTAAATGTAAAATTCAGTAGCATCGATCGCATCGTGTTTATGAAAAAATACAAACATAACATAAATACATTTTAATAAATGAAATAAATGGAAGAAGTTACATTACAACATGTATTATTGCTGGAGCGCAGTATCCAATTTGATCAATTTAAATTAAAAAAACAAAGATCATAATGATACACCTGTTAACAATTATAATTAGAAATCAATAATTGAAGCAAGTATTCAAATAAACCTCCAATCTGAATTAAACAATACCCCATCCTATTGTAAAACGAATTTCTGGCATTTGCCAACTGTCTATAAGGGCCGGTATTTCAATGTCAGCTTAAGCTGCAGATTACGTAAGCTGAAGTTTATGTTAAGCTGCAGTTTATTTATGATTGCGTTTTTCAAGCATTACATAAACCAAGTTTACTTATCCTATCAAAAATTGTGTTGGCAATACAATATTACTACATATTTTTGAGTTGGCATTGAAATGTGACTATTGCGACTATCTTCATACCTAACATTTTCTCTCATAATTCCTGTCATAAACAGCTGATTATCGTACATGCTTCCTTAATTTTTGATTTCCTTTCAACACTTGCTTTAATTTCGGTTATTTTTATTACAAGCAGCACATTATATCCCTTCATACCTTTTCAGAAAATATGTATTTACCATTCAGGTAATAAAAATAATTGTTTGGAGCACCCGTACACATGCTTCTTTTGATAATCTAATCTGTCCACAAACACTACTTCACTCCACAGATTAAAATGATCAAACCACTTTTTTGGCAGACGCGGAGGTCCATAAATTATTGCAATAAACCATCATCGGTTAATTCATGCAATATATCAATACATTATATTTTGTATTGTCCATTTTGAAGGTTATAAACTGCCGTTTTACCCGCTAAGCGATCGTCGCCGGCCGCTTACGAAAGCCGTACTTTAAGCTAGGTTTATCGATAAACCATGGTTGAAAAACACCTAAAAATACCTTATACCGAGTTTAAGGATAAGCCTGGTTAAAGCCGCTATTGAAAAACCGGCCCTTAGTTATCAACCCGCACTCCTCAAATATTGCATTCCTCAAAGAATTCACCCCACAAGAAGAAATCCGCCGATTTGGAAATGCATTATGCAAATATTCTCTGACGTTTATTCCGAATTGTGCTGGTCATCCGTCATGTTGGAACCAGATATTCTGGTTTGGACGTGATAATTTTCTGAATTTAAATTTCCTATAACATGAGAATTCAAAATGCCTGTCCAAATATTAATTTTTTGAGGAAATAGGGTTCTAAGATTTAAATTCAGATGGGGATTCTCATGTGCCCAGTATCTATCGTTTTGAACGTTTGGTACATTATTTAATGTAAAGGTACATTCATCCGTAAAGCAAATCGACGAGAGAAAATTGCGAAAAGCATTAGCACGATCTTGAATAATTTCACAAAAGGTTTGTCTAGGTTCTTCATCAAACGGCAATAGTTCTTGATGGCATTGAAACTTGTACGGATGGTAGTCGTACTTTCTTATAAATTTGCAGACAGTTCCTTGCGATTTACCACATTCTAAAGCAATAGATCTTGTACTTATTGTTAGTCGAGGATTCCCGGATACCAGCCCAATAACAACTTCTTCGTGAATGTTTTCCCATCTGTTGCCATTTATTCTGCGATGTTCTAATAAACAACCATAATGAGATAATTTTGAAACTATCATTTAAAGTGAATATTTACCTGAATTTGAACAACCATCTTGCTAATTGAAAGACTATTTGTTGTATTGTCGACACTGACGGTATGGAGCTCTCGTTAAACTGCACGGAGAACAAATCTCGCACCCTACGGTAACTATTTCCGCTGTAAAAGTTTTTTACTATGAATAGTTTTTTGCTCGATGGAATACATTTTGCAAAGAAAACTTAATGACATTTATCATAAATTGATAACTTGTTTTCAGGCAAGCCATGGCACACCATGAATCTGTTTATTATCTTACGAGTCATGGCTCAATACGATTTTCCGAATTGGATCTATTGCGAATATTTTGATAAAATAATAGAGAATTACAACTGAAAACTAACTAGTTAGTATATCATTAGATGAGGAAAAAAATCTTCTTTCGATTGGTGTCAATATAAATCCTCTTAGTTAAAATGGGGAGCAGGAATCTGCAAAAAACATGTTTCCCATGTTAAATGCCTATGTTCGGTTTTGGAATATTCACTCGGTATATAAAAAAAACACTTTTTGGTATTTAAATGTTTTGTGTTTATTTTGTTTTCATATTGCGGTTTTGGGCAAGTTTAAGCTTTTAATATTTAATTCGTTTATTTGCAAAAAATGTTATCTGTTATCTTTAAAATACGTCAAAGCCAAAGATACCACATGACCAAGGTTCGCATTTAAAATATTGAAGTTGCGCCTACTTCCGGTAACATCCGGATGTTGAAACTACCTCCATTAATTATTAATTATTTAAGTAGGATTATGACATGTGATTTTGTTTTATGAACCTCTATGACGAAATACATTGAGAATAGCCAGGGACTGGTTATTTGAAACAATAATTTTAATTTCGTTATGCATATGTTTTAGAAATAATTTTTTCAAACAAAAGTTATTTCTTTTTAAAATACCTATCCAATGATACCCCACTTGACCTAGATTCCCATTTGAAATTCTAAAGTTGAGTCTAGTTACGCCTACTTCCGGTAACTTCCGGAAGTCGAAACTACCTCCATTAAATTCTTCGGGTAGGCATTGGCAATGCTATTTTTTTTCTCGAAGCTCTATGACGCCACGTTCTCGAGAAAAAGGCCTGGGACGGGTGGTCAGAAACACAATCTGTCCGCAAACTCTATTTCACTCCACAGATTAAAATGATCAGGCCACTTTTTTGACCGACGTGTAGGTCCATAAATTATTGTATTAAACCTACATAATGGGTTAATTCATGTGATAGATCAATCAGCATCATATTTATATTGTCAATTTTTAGGTTATAAACTGCCGCTTTTGCTCGCTAAGCGGCTGTGGTCGGCCGCTTACGAAAACCGTACTTTAAGCTAGGTTTATACTGTGTGTAAGGTTAACCCTGGTTAAAGCCGCTATTGAAAAACCGGCCCTTATAAAGGAAAGAAGTATTGGGCTTGTTTTCTTACGTTGTACCGAACTTTCACGAGCTGCTCCTGGGGAAAATGAACGAGTCTAAGCGCAGCGTAGCCGAGTGTGAAAAACACACGAGCAATACGATGTCACACGTTTGACAGAGTTAGTTTTTCTACAAAAAAAATTGGTTTTTGGCGCCGGACCAGCGATAGTTTGAATCATGCAACGTTGGCCCGGGTCTGAATTTGGTTTAGTGATGGTACCATTAGCCATTGGGATACAATTCATGGCGCTTCAAAATGACGGGTTTAAAGTAAAGAGCCCAATTCCAATATAAACACACAACACACAAATCTACGGCTGATGCACCTCGCGATCGATAGTCAGTCAAGCAAATTGCCTAACAAATACCACCACTACTACTACTACTACTCATTTAATTAGCATTGAGACGTCAGTTTATGATTGTTTTCGATCTGTTAAGAGGACGCTTATCCAACAACCGGTAACAGTGTAAAATTTTATTTGCAGCTTAATTAATCATTCAACGAAATGTCTTCACGAACTTATCTGAATATGTATTTAAGTTACAAATAGACAATATTGTAGCAAACAAATATCCGGCGTGGCACTAGCCAGAAAAGTAGTTGTTTCAATAAATTATTTGTTTATAGTCTTAGTAAGACTTAATTTTGCTTCCAGAGTTACGAACAGGTTGAATATTCATATATTCAGGCTATATTTCGTTTTATTGAATTGAAACTATTGTAGCACGTTATTAAAAAATTACAAAAATTGCGACTCCTGTCAAAATTTGTCAGGTCACTCTCTTGATGAATGTAACTAGAGCGGCGGCGGCGGCTAGTGAAAGTTTGCAGAGGAGGCTACGAAAGGAAACAGTGGCCCACTACTTGCTTATGGAAACGCGTTTACATCTCTCTCCTAGCCTCCTCTGTGAAATTTCACGAATAGCCACTGCCTCTTACTATATTATATCGCTTAATTGGAAGAAAATTTCGATTTTGGGTTTATTACATAAAATAGCCTAAAAACACACGAACTTTTATGAGCAAGACCGACCTAAGTGATGTTACGCTTATATTCCACCAGAGGACAGATGTGTCTTTCTTCCATGGTGATATATTGTGCAAAGTTGTTTGTGGAAGAGCGACTCAAGTATCAGTTGTATTATTATGTCTTCTCGTTGAGAGAAGGTAAGTGCACTGCGACTGAGAAAGAAAGACATATTGAACAAAAAGCCAAATTTTCACTAATATTTTTTGACTCATTGGCTATAACGTCTCTTTAATTTATACTTCACTTAGTTTCGGGAGAAAGGACGGAAAACACTGTGCTTTGTTCTTTATAATGCCAAGTTGACTTTCGTAAATCTTTTGACGCAAAGGCTGATGCAGTGGCGGATTTACGAACACGCGTAGGATGCGCGCCTCAGGCCCATAAATTCAGGGGCCCTTAAAAATTAGCTTTGAAAATGAAAAAGAAATATTTTATTTTACGCCCAAGAGTCTTTAGATAATAATGTTTATCAAATTTCTAAAAAATCAATTAATTTATACTTGCAAAACTCTCGTTTGTGTTATAGGGACCACCCACCGCCCTTCGTTTCCACTTAAAGCTAACCAAGAAAACTCTGTTTGATTATACTAATTTCTTAGTCAGATCACGAGAGTGTTAATAGTTTCAAAATCATAAAGAATTTGTGGGAATAAATTTAATGAAACCGAGAGTGGCGGGTGGGCACCCCCCACCCCTCCAATCTTTTGAACACGTCCCTGAGTTTCTATAAATGAAAACGTTTGTCAAAGGATCAGAAGACCGTTAGATTATTTTCTTATCAATTAATTTACACTTGCAAAACCTTCGTTTGTGTTCTACGGATTGGAGGGTGGGATAGGGACTACCCACCGCCCTTTGTTTCTACTTGAAGCTAACCAAGAAAACACTGTTTTATTATACTAATTTCTTAGTCAGATCACGAGAATTTTAACAGTTTCAAAATCATAAAGAAAGAGCATTTGTGAGAATAAATTAGATAAAACCGAGGGTTGCGTGTGGGCCCTATCCCACCTTCCAACCTTTTGAACGCGCCCCAAAGTTTCCATAAATGAAAACGTTTGTCAAAGGATCAGAAAACCGTTTATTCATTTCCTTATCAATTAGTTTACACTTCCAAAACCCTCGCGTATATTCTAAGGATGGGAGGGTGGGATTGGGACCACCCGCCGCGCTTCGTTTACACTTAAACCCAACCTAGAGAACACTGTTTGATAAACCAAATTTCTTAGTCAGGTCACGAGAGATGTAATAGTTTTAAAATCATAAAGAAAGAGTGTTTATGGAAAATTTGTAATGAAACAGGGAGTGGTGGGTGGGACTATCCCACTCTCCAACCTTTTGAGCACGCTCCAGAGTTTCTATGAATGAAAACGTTTGTCAAAGGACTAGAAAAATTATTCACCACAAACGTGAAATTTTCGTTAAGGTAAAAGGGAACCCACGGGCGGTGGCGGTGGCGCGCTATGTTTTCCGCCAAAAAAACAATTATTTAAGAAGAGGTCGTCGTAGTGTATCTTTCTTACTCAGGTGTGTTGATTTTCGCACGTGAACTCCCGTTTAAAAATCCATAAGACTTTTTAAGATATTTAGGAAAAGAATGCACAGGTGTAATTTTAGTTATAATAGTCCAATGTCTGAATTAATGCGTATGGCTAATGTAGTTTGTGTTATAATTTAGATTTGTTTAGAAATAATTTTATTACTTTTCGTTCGATTTTAAGAACATTGATTTAGATTTTAATTTTTGTTAATTTGTGTTCTTGCGATTTAAATTTAATTTAATTTGTGTTAGTTTTAGTTTCTAATTTTGTATTATTGGGATTACCCGTTTAATAATAAATTAATAAATACATCAAATTTGAGGGTAGGATAGGGGCCACCCGCCGCTCCCGATTCTGCATTTATTTCTACTACAAAATCACTTTTCGTATTACTTTCAACATCCTCAATGAATCGCTGAAGAAATTTCTGTGACCCAACATGTTTTTGTGGTTTGAAATAGAGTTGTAACGGAGGCTGGTAGGTGGGCCCTATCCTACAAGAGGGTGGTGGGTGAGCGCTATCCTACAATCCAACCAGTGATTCACGCGTCCTTTTGGGTTGTAGGATAGAATCAACATGATTTTTAACTACAAAACTCGGTTTGGTTGAAGAAATTTCTTTAGCAATTCATTGGAGAGGTGTAAAGTTTAGAAATGATAGGAAATCTGATTTCGTAGTTTAAATCAATGTGCAACTGGAGGTGGTGGGTTTTCCCTATCCTACAATCCAACCTGTGGCTCACGCCCCCTTTTTTCCAAAAATTAAAAGTGAATAAAAAAATAAGGTTTTCACTGACTTTCTTACTCGTTTAACTTATTTATTAGTAAAAACCTGGACGTGTGAGCAACGGATTGGATTGTAAGATAGGGCCCACCGGCCACCCGTCGAATCAACATAATTTTTAGCTACAAAACTCTGTTTAGTTGAAGAAATTTCTTTGACAATTTATTCAAGAGTTGTAAAGTTTAAAAATAATAAGAAACGTGATTTTCCAGTTGAAATAAAAGTGGTGTCGGGAGTGGTGGGTGAGCCCTATCCTACAATCCAATCTGTGGCTTATGCGCTCTTTTTTCCACCAATTAATAAATGAGTAAACAAAATAAGGTCTTCGTTGGCTTTCTTACATGTTTAACTTATTTATTAATAAAAGCTGGACGCGTGAGCAACGGATTGGATTGTAGGATAGGGCCCACCCGCCACCCTTCGAATCTACATTATTTTAAACTACAAAACTCTGGTTGAAGAAATTTCTTTAACAATTGAGAGGAGAGGTGTAAAGTTTAGAAATAATATGAATCGTGATTTTGTAGTTGAAATAAAAGTGGAACCGGGGGTGGTGGTGGTCTCTTTCGTACAATCCAACCTCTTGATCACGGGTAAAGATTTCCGCCAACAAATAATTTATCCAAGAAGAGACTCTTTAGTGTCTTCCTTAGTGTTACGTATTGATGTCTACTTGTAACATCCCATTTATCAACCATAAATTGGAGGGTACAATGGGTAGGTAGGCCTGGTGCAGCGGCGGCTCGTGGATCTTCATAGAGGAGGCTCGTGCTGCACTACTTACACCTTAGAAGAAGCAAATATTCCGCCGCTATTTTGGTCAAATTTTTTTCCGAACATCCAGGTACCGCCGCTGAGATGGTGGATGGGTGATCCCTATCCCACAATCAGTTGAATGTAGCTCTTGTCATTCTACAATAGTTAATTTTCAATGTTATTTCCCTGCCCCCCTTTATGGACCAAGAGTAAAAAAAGGTGCGCTTGAAGTGCGCACTGTAGCGTGTAGGGTTAGTGATATCTTGGGTGGAACCTAAGTTTTTTTTTCTTTTTTTTCAATAACGTCTGTGCCTGTAACCAGGGCACCTCCGCGTGGTGACGGTGGGCAACAGATCCACACTGGCAGAGTCCCTGGATAAACGACGTTCATGCCGTCATGGTAGGCACAGATGAGAAGTGTCTTACGATGCAGGGATACGGAGTCCCAGTATTGGCGTCTGGACAGAGTGGGAAATCGGGCTCGCCGACGTCGTCATCAAACGACCGTTGCTCTCCATTGATTGGCTTCTTGGTTGATGGAGAGTATGATGATACAAGGAGAGATACTTCTGATATTTAAATGACCTTCCCAATTCCACGCCAAATGATATCTTTAAGAAAAAAAAAATAGATGAGGAGGTGAAACAACTTTATCAGGATTGTTTCGATCGCAGGTTACTCCATCAGGAAACAACATGGGTTCCTCATTTAATTTGTAACTCCTGTAGACTAATGTTGTATCGTTCAAAGAATCCTAAATATCTGAAATATCTCAAATTTTCTACACCAACCATATGGAAGAAGTCAATGCTCGTGATAGACTGTTACTTCTGTATGAATGAGGTCAATGGAATCACCGCAAAACATAAGAAATCTATCTCGTACATCAATGTGTCTTCAGTTATAAGACTGAATATAGATGCAAAATTACGTGTAACTGATACAATCGTAAGAGAAGATGATTTCTTGATGGGAATTGACAACCAATCTGAAAAAAGTAGCAGTGGCAGCGATGATCCCCATGAAGATGACGACAAAAAAGATATTCATCTTCCATATAATACCGCATTAAAAATTCCATTGTTACTTTCACAACCAGTTCTAAATGATTTTGTTGGGGATATAGGATTGCCAAAAGATAGTGCAGAATTCGTTGCTTCATTTCTGAAGAGAAGGAACTTCCTGGAGCCGAAGACAAAAGTCTCGTTTTACCGTAATAGAGATCAAGAATTCCGGAGGTATTTCACAAAAGATGAAGAAACATCTCCAGTTTACTGCACTGACATTAAAGGTTTGATGAATAACTTGAAGAAAGATGTGTATAGATATGAAGACTGGAGACTTTTCATTGATTCATCAAAACGCAGTATGAAAGCTGTATTACTACATAATACAAATGTGTATGCTCCTATTCCACAACGCTCAAAGAGCAGTATAACAATGTAAAAATGCTTTTGGATAAAATTAAGTATGCCAGTCACAAGTGGCAAGTTTGTGGTGATCTGAAAATCATAACTATGATACACCGGACAACAATCAGGTTTTACTAGAGAGCTATGCTTCTTATGTTTATGGAATAGCAGACATCGAGCTAACCATTACAGCAGGAATCAATGGCCAGAAAGACCATTGATTCAACCTGGTTCTCACAACATCATTAAAGAATGTCTAGTTGATCCTACAAAAATTTTCATCCCTCCTCTTCACATCAAACTTGGTCTTATGAAACAATTCGTCAAAGCATTGGATAAGGACAGCCAATGCTTCGTATATTTAGGGCAGACATTTCCAGCTATTTCTGATGCTAAGTTAAAAGAAGGTATATTTGATGGACCACAAATTATAAAGTTATTCAGGGACGCAAATTTCGTCACTCAAATGACCGACATTGAGAAAAATGCTTGGGAGAGTTTCAGGGCAATGGCAACGAACTTCCTAGGTAACCATAGGAGTCCCGACTACAAGAATATTCGAAAGTTGGGATGTTTATTGAATTTGAAGATACACTTTCTTGACTCGCATCTGGATAGATTTCCTAAAAATTGTGGAGATTATAGTGAAGAGCAAGGCGAATGATTCCACCAAGATATCAGAGAGATGGAAGAGATATATCAAGGTAGATGGGATGAAGTTATGATGGCTGACTTTTGCTGGATGCTACAGAGATAAACCAGAACAAGAGGAAAAAAACGTAAGCGAAAACCTCTACATAGATCTTTTGATGAAAAAGGAACAAGATATAGTTATAAAAAAATTAATGAATGATATAACCAAGTAAAATATTTTTTTCAGGTATTATGAAAACATTCAGTTCCTGTGCACTTCGGACATTGTTTTTCAACAAGCACCTACCCGATCATCATAAATATGAGGCTGGAACTGGAAATAAATATTATAAAATAACAATTTGATCTTCAAATAAATTTGACCTACAACAAGGTCATGAAATGGGATTCAAGGTCAAGTCTAAGGTCATCTTGCGGACTTCACAAATGTTTGTATCCCAATGCGAGTCACAACCAACATGTCACCTCTTCATGTTTGGATATTTCTATGCCTATGCGTGGTTTCGCACCAAAACAAGGAAAAAAAACCTGATCTAAAAATAAAAAATATTTTTTTTAATGTATTTCACCCGCTGATTCTAAATTCACAATTAAAATTCGCCTATCATGCCTTTGTTTCACGTTTATTTCGAAAAATATGCAAATTTAGCAATTTTTATGTTTTCTAGGTTTAAGGCCCAACCTAAGCCCTCAGGGCCAATTCTGAGGGCGGATCTGGAATCAGCGGGTCAAAATACATATGACCACATGTGTCGCATACCCAGATCATGGCACTTTTTTGTGGGGCTGTGTTATCATCCAACATCCAATTGAATGTTTTCGTATCACCGTCGCCAATGTACTCGTATTTAGAATACCTTACTTGAAACCGTTCCCACGATCGGCGAAACATTTCTTTTATTGAATCCACCTCCATTTTCCCAGCTGACCCTTGATGATTTGCAAGACACTCGCACTCGTGTTTTTTAATCCAACTATTATATTCCTCAGTGCCAGATTTTGATTCCCAAAGTTTGCAATCATGGCAATACGAAGATTTTACTACGACGTCAATTAATTTTTTACTTTTTTTACTTTCTCCTCTTCGGATGCTTTTTTGGTCAGAATATCAAATACAGCTTTTGATCCATGGTAGATAATTTCTAAAGCAGCATAGTACATTGTTGTATCAATTCCTTGAGATAGATCCATGACGCCACAAAACAAATTTATACCCTCTCTGCCTACTAACATTCTCATGACTAATACAATTCTCCTGTTTATTTCCCACGATTTGTTATCAATCATAGGGCAGGAATTTATGTACCGTAGAGAACACTTACACTGCATTGATATTTTGAATCCCAAACCACGAGCACTGCATTCACCGAACTGCATATATGATTTACACTCATTACAAATGACGAATTGACAAATTTCAGTAAACACAGTCAAGAAAGCAATAATTCGATAACCAGGTTCCGGCGTTGTTATAATTTCCTCGCCTCTCAATGTTGATAATTTTTCAGCAAACGTACTCGCAAACGTAGTTTCTGTCTCCCGAGTATGTATATTCCCAGTAAATTTTCTTTTTTTGGGTCTGTCGACACGTTTATAAGTTTCTCTGGAATATTTTCTATCCATGGCTCTTCCGAATCAGCGTCTCTTTCACTCGGAGATCAACAGAAGCCTGCCGATCTATCAAATATGACCGTTCCTTCCTGGAATTCACAGCCTTTTGTGGGCTTGTTGGTCGCTTAAGTACAGGAACAGAAGAGATCCGCGCGCCCCGAATTTGTTACCTGCGCGCTGAGTCAAGTTATGACTCAAAAATTCGGCAATTTTACGAATTTCGACTTGATATTCACCACACATATTCTTAAGACCTTACAAATTGTTTTTCAAAGCCACCTTTGATTTTTATTTAGTAAAATGGCTATTGAAATGGTTGATAAAACGAGTTTTCTGCAAATAACTTTTATTGCGTTAGGAATTGGGACAGGGTTGTTATTAGGAAAAATGTTTGTCTCTTAATTCTGCATGGAATGACATAAAAATATACAGGGGCTCCAATTTAAAATAAGAAAAATAAATTGCTTTAAAGTTTGAAATGTTTGACACTAAATTTTGGACACCCTGTATAATTCATATCGATCAAACTTAATTAACGGGACTATCAGACCTTATTTAATAAGTACCTTGTATGATTTTATTAACAAGGCACTATTTTTTTAATCATTTTTTAAAACAATAGTGCAAAACTGATTTTTTTTAGTCTTAATTTTTTTTTTGCTAATATCCCTGAATCGATTCCATTAAAATTATAGGAGCATGTAGGCAACTATAAAAGGTACCCAAATGAGCAATAAAATACATAGCATGTAATTTAAAAATATATATCACCATGACGTCGCGCTTTTTTTGGGACACCCTGTGTGATTAAAAATATTTTCCTGAAATGCACTATAGGATACAAATATATTCTACCAAATATCAAAATCCTAACTTAGCTATAGAAGACGGGAGGTGAGAATCAGGACCCTGTATAATAGTAAATAACTTAGTATAACGAAATAAATCATTCACTTGCCTGGAAATATGCAATCAAATGAACAAAAATTCTTCAAAATGTTATTCATGGATTTCGAAAGAGAGATCGGATATGACTTCAAGCAAACGAAATTCGCTCTTGGTGGATTGTTTATATATTTTATCTGATTATACAAATTATTTCGGTTCCTAACCGTTTTAAGTAACTAAGATAGAATATAAACATTTATTATTGTTTTCTACACTAGATTAGGTAAATGTGTGCAAGACTTAATAATAGATGTCGCTGCTATAATATAACCATATATTTTTTATAATATTCATGTAACTATAGTCTATTAAATGTAAAAATATATTTACTGTGCTCGGTTGTTTTGTTAGTAAGAAATAATACATAATAAAACACGCAAAAAAATTGACAGAAAACAGTTAAAATTTGAATTTGTTTATTTGAGTCACAATCACCAAATTATAGTTATTTGATACACGAAAGTGTCACTCGATCTATGTTCTCGAATGGAATAACATTCTTATTATTAGATATAAAAAATTAACCTTAAATTGTGATGTCAAAATAACTTTATTACCGTGATAGAACACGGTCATTTTAGTAGTGGGCAGGGAAAATATTTTCATACATTTAATAGACTATAAAATTATATTTTATTAGCACTAGGAATGAAATAAATAACTATAAATGTACCTTTAACATATTTTATTTTATCCTATAACGTTAGCATGCCAATAACTCCTTAGCGTTAAAATACATTTAACAACAATAGTGTTATTAAATGTATCTTAACGCAACTCGTTGCATGTCGACGGTTTTTATTAAACATTTTTCTAAATTTAAAAAAAAAATAGAAATAGGATAAAATAAACTGTGTTATGACATACGTAACGTTATTTCTTTTTACTTTACTCGATAATTTAAAACTATTCTCTTGTAATGTTAATAGAGGTTATTTATATCGTAAATTATTATACCTACGCTCACTTTGTAATTAATAAATTGCACACTGTTTCCATCTATCGTGCACGATTTAATACACATTTCCGTACGTAATAACAGTAATGTTATGTAAAAAGTGTGCGGTAATAATATTATGTACGGTTTCCATGGAAACGTCAGCACCATTCAATGCAACCAGTCTTTTATTCGAATTAAACGTCGCTTTGACAATATTTTATTTCAATTCATCTTTATTTTAACCTAATAACTGCGTGGCCGTAGGTAAAGTATATTATTTTAATTCTAGTTGACTTACCGAAACATTACAAGTACGTGAATGTCAGCATTAGAATTAACGAAGTTGAATCGGGAAGGGGGTGGCGGGAAACGAGGGAGGAAAACGGTTGGGGCCAGGTGAAAATTGATATATAAGTATGTGCGTATGTGGGGCTTTTCGGGGCTTCGGGGGTTATAGAGATAAGCGGGCCCCTCGGCACAATTTATTTGGTCTTTGGCCTCCCTTAATCGGATAAAGGATTTAATTTATTAGTATCGATTACTTTTAATCTTTATCAGCTTTATCTGCTTATTGGGCTGTTAATTATTTGCGCCGTTTTTTTTCCTCCTTTCTTGCGACTAGATTTATTCTTCCGTGATGAATTTTCTTCAGCCGCCTATCGGCAGGATTAATTAACGACCCCTTTGATGTCGCTAAATGAATAACAAGAAGGGGACAGGATCATGTGCAAAGTATTCGAGCTTATTTATAAAAATTGATTGCAAGTGAAAACAAATTCTGGACACTAAACTCAAATCACACAGATATTAAAAAAATGATATTACAATGTCTATTGAAATTTCGAAATCGAAAGTTTTCATGAAAACATTACGATTTCGTACTATATGGATAAAGTGAAAATACAAAACTTTTTATAATCTGTCTTCCAGAAACTTAAAAAAAATTCAAAGTTATATAAAGTAATACTGTTTTTTTGCTTATAACTATAAAATAGTTATGTTGTAGATTAAAAAAAGTTACTTATTTTCGATATTAGTAGTAGTAGTAATCTGATTATCTTGTTAAATTGAAACTGCTGGTCGGTTTCGGACAAATAGTTCTCGTCATTACAGTGCTAGAGATGGCGGTTGGCGGTCTATAAATTGTATTAATTATTTCATTAATTATAAGATATGTGACAAAATAACAGCTTCCATCATGATAGCATTTATTTTTTTAAGTTTTCGACTTCTTAGAATACTTCAATGTTCCGGCCTTTATGTATTGAAATTAAGGGATGAAAGTGCCCGTTAAAAACGTGACATTTTATATCAAAGTATTTTTCTCGTGTTCGGTTTTTGGGGCGTTCAGTGCGTGGCACCTGGTGAAGTAATTCGGCGCACACGGCGGCATCGGTTCTCGGATGATTTCGCGATAAAGAAGTAGAAGGGAAATGTATATATAAAAGAAGGGATTATTTATGTTAGCACCCCTTAAACCCCCGGTCGGGGGAAAATGTTCTTTAAGTTAAGGGCTCGTAAAGATAATGGTCCCGGGCGTGTACTATCGTGCCGGGCAAATACACTTTTAACTTAACATTACAATAAAAAGTACCCGAGGTATTGATTAGGGCCGAGATGAGATTTTTATGGTTTACTGCCGGCATAAAAAGTCATATCAAAATGGCGTCCGCATCTTATTTTTTTATTGCGTTTTTCCTTCCTTCTCGACGTCTCTTTACCTTTACTTGAGGGGTGTATATTTGTATGTATGAGTGTATGTGTGCATGTGTGCAAGTGTGGGTGAGGGTAGTTTTATGTACGTGTGTGTGCGTGTGTATAGAAAGAAACATACATCAGCGGAAAGTTATCCTTTTAAGAAGCGACGTGCGTGCGTGAGCGGGGGTGGAGGCAATGGTCTCTTTCTAAAGGGATCGGATTGATGACTTATGTGCGGAATAGTGGCGGAATAGGGCAGTGGTCTCAAACACCGGGGCCGTTAACGAAAACAAGTTTTAAAATAAGTAATGGCGCTGACCGTTTTACGGTTGAATCAATTCACTTAAATTAATAATTTATGGTATTTGACAGAATTTTAAAGAAAGCTCTTGTAACTCTCTCCGATTTGATGGTATAAAAGGAGTTATTTTTCATGCAGTGGAATTTCGAAAAAAATGTCACCACGTCCCTCAGGTTTAGAAACACAGGTGTACATAAAGGTGAATAGATAAAATCAACTACAATCCCATGTCTGCATGCTATTATTAATTCAGGGAGTTCGCCGAGAAGGTTTACTACATTTTTGTATGTATAAGTTTATGGAAAATGAAAAAAAAAAGATTTTATGCTGATACATGTTTTATTGAATTTTGGGAATTACAAATTAAATACAGTGTCGGCTAAATGTACTCCTCTGTTGCAGAGAGGGGCGGACCTAAGTTTTTCGTGGCTTGGGGTTTATTGAAGTTCAATGGGGCCCCATTAACAATAAAATAAATGATTCTATAAATTACCATTCTTATTATATTATTAATATTAAACATTGATTACTATATAGCAGCTATTGAAAAAGTATTAAAAGTTTATAATAATAATTCTTATTATTAAGCCCTATTAGTCCATATATAGATCCGTCCCTGGTTACGGGCTCTTGTTATAACATATTTCACACATTTCAAACGGTATTTCATCAATTTCGTCACGAATGTTTCTGATTCGTTGGCAAAAACCTTACTCTTAGATATCCCCACATAACAAAAGTTGTTGCTGATAATCAAGCGACTATGGGCGGCAATCGACTACTTAAGATAATTTCTTGTGGAAACAGATCTCTCAGTAATTCCATTGTAACATTGGCTGTATGTGAAGTTGCACCATCTTATTGGACCACGCCCAAAGTATCCAATTCTGGTGTCAAAAGTTATCAATCATGTTAGCATAATGTTCTCCAGTAACAGTTACCGACGTCACGTTCATCTTAAAAAAGTAAGGGCTAGACTACATTGCGCACCACACTGTCACTTTTAATGGTTGCAAAGCTGACTGTTAATAATATGAGGATTAAATCAGTGATTTGTTTATAGTCTTAGTAAGACTTAATTTTGCTTGCAGAGTTACGAACAGGTTGAATATTTATATATTCAGGCTATATTTCGTTTTATTTAATTTATTTAATGCTTTCTGCAACAAGTAAGGTTGTTTCTAATTTAGTTATAATTTGAGGATTCTCTTTTGCCCAGAATTGCCTTCATGACTCATTATGATTTTCTTTTTGTGAAAATTAGTGTTATCATGAGTAAGCTTATTGGCGACTGGATTTTAATTGGATACAAATGCAAATCTTTAAACATAATTTTCCATAAATTCCAATTTTCTTGAGCACGGTGTTGAATTGAAATTGGTGGATTGTTTTGAACACTTACAGCTAATCTTCTCGTATGTTGTGGCCCAGACATTTGCTTATCTGCTACAGAGGTTAGGCTAAATCACCATAATGTAATAAACGTTATTTGTTATTACCGTTCACCCTTATCCATAATTGATGAATTTTTAAATATGGTTTCAAATGGTTTCCTTTGTATGCCCAGAAAATGTAGGCGATGGCTACCATATAAAAAAAGTAAAAATTTCAAAAATGAAACAAACATAGCCATGTTCAACCAACTACTATCACTTGAAAATTGGAAAACCATACAGGGTGTAGTGGAACAAAACGGAACATAGGATTTTCAATGTTAATTCCTTTATACTTGAATATTATCTTCCCTGATCATTTTAGAGGAATCATGTAAATAAATGTTTTATAGAGTAAAAATTCCTGCATGCAGTCATGCTATTATTTAATTTTTAGCATTCATAAAAACCCCAAAAAACTATAAAATAAAAATGATCATTTTCACGAAAGTAATAGTTGCCATGAAATTAAACAAAAACGGTGCGCTGTTGATTTATCGGGTTCCGTCAAATGTATTGAATATTTTATAAGTTTTTTCATTAAAAATGTATTCTATTAAAAAAAGTGCAAATTGTGAAGTGGTGCTATGCTGGTAGCAGTTTTCGTGAAGTGGGGGATATGTTTGCGGTCAACTATCCCGACCCTCCATTGCAACGATCCAAAGGTTGGCTCATAAATTTGAAACGACTGGCTCAATATTACGGAATTCTAAGAGGACATCAAATGCAGAGCAGAATAGTTTACCAATACATGAGAAGGATGGCGAGCTTATGGTCTTAGGTTCTGTAGTAGAAAATCCAAAAGCTTAAGACAAATTGCTGACAAGTGTGCAATTTACTGTACGACTGCCCAGAGGTATTTAAAGAATCATAATTTTCACTCGTACAAATACCAGTGCCACCAAGAAATATTACAACGTGATGACCCTCACTTCACGAAAACTGCTACTAGTATAGCACCACTTCACAATTTGAACTTTTGCTTGAATAGAATACATTTTTAATGAAAAAACTTGGAAACAGTTATGAAGTGTTCAATACATTTGACAGAAGCCAACAAATCAACAGCGCACCGTTTTTGTTTAATTTCATGGCAACTATTATTTTCGTTCATTTTTATTTTATCATTTTTTAGGGTTTTTATGAACGCTAAAAAATAAATAATAGCAGGAATTTTTACTCATCAAAACATTTATTTACATGTTTCTTCTAAAATGATCAGGGAAGATAATATTCCAGTATAAAGAAATTAACATTGAAAATCCTATGTTCCTTTTGGTTCCACTACACCCTGTATATACAGAAGGAGACGTTGACTCACGATTCAACCGTTTTTTTGAAATATTTTCCGCTATTGTAGACAGAGCGTTTCCGATAATTACAGTTAAATCAAAAAGGGAATCTAATTCCAAACCATGGATTAATAAATATATAATAGATCAGGGCAAAACACAAAGAAATCTACTCATGCTGCAAGCAAACTAATGATCAATCACTTTTGAAAAATACAGAATATTAAAAACTGCACATTCCAAAAATATAAAACATACTAAGAACCAGTATTACGATGACAAACTATCGGCTTCTACGAATATTTCCAAAACTGTATGGTCTATAATTAAAGGAGAAAATAATTTAGATAATAAAACAGTGCTCCCTACGGAATTTATTGATAGTATTAACAATAGTGTATCGTGTTATTTATAAGCTGCACAGGCCTTCAATGACTACTTTATTAGTTCTATTGAAAGATTATCGAGTAAATTTATAAATTGCGAACTAAAAAATTCAGATTTTATGTTATCTAAATCCATATATTTAAAACCAGTAATAGAGACGGAAATGTTCACAATAATAATGGAAGCTTCACAAAAAATCTCTGCAGGAAGTGACGGTATCCCATGTAATATTATACGGCATGCTGTCGAATTTATTCTTATGCCACTAACAGATATTGTTAATCTCTCTTTTACAGAAAGTACCTTCCCTTCAAAACTGAAAACTGCACATGTAACACCATTATTTAAAAAAAAGTTATTTCAAATTATAGGGGAGTTTCTGTTCTATCTGTTTTCTCAAAAATATTGGAGAAAGCCTTCCTGACTAGACTGGTGCTTTTTTATCCGTAAATAAAATTCTGAATAATAATCAATTTGGGTTCAAGTCGCATATCTCAACCCTAGATGCTATATCAACTTTAGTAAATAAAATTTTATCAGAACTTGAACAAAAGCATAAAGTCTTGGGTCTCATTTTTGATCAATCGAGCATTTGAAATCGTGAACATTCAACATTTATTAAATAAACTATATTGTTATAGTATCAGAGGTGTGTCCTACGAATGGCTGAAATCATTTTTGACACATCGTAATCAACGAGTGGTCATTCGCACAAAAGGCAAAAATTATGAGTCAGAATTAAAGAACATAAAACATGGTGTACTACAGGGTAGTACTTCAGGCCCCATTTTATTCATACTGTTCATAAATGACATTTTTGAATCAAATAGTGGAAATTTATTGGTGGCTTTTGCAGCTGTTGTGAAAAGCGCAAATATTCCAGAATTAAGTCACTCAGCAAATGTATGCACCAAAGACATTGAATTATATTGTAAGAATAACCATCTAGTATTAAATAATGAAAAAAAACCAATGCATTACAGTTTCAAACATGTAAATATGACTACTGTACACTATACCTCATTTAATAACCAGGCGGACTAAATCGAATTATAGCCGCCAAAATACGTTGTTGTGATTGGCCAATCGGGCGCCGTTTTTACACAAGCCCAAATTGCTTAAAACAGTAATGGCCGTTCTTATGATCAGCTGATCTCTAACCGATCCTTGTGTCCCACCGTTTCCACACGTTTCGGCTCAGTTTTTGTGTTTTTAGCCAGTTATTTCTACTGTTGATAGTGTAAGAATCGATTCCTCTCATCCCGCGATTGTCGTGGAAATAGTTATTTTATTTTTAACTACGGATAAATACCCAGCACAAGTTTGGTGTCATTTTCGACCCCCAAGAAACGGAAATGGTTGGATTTTAGATACATTATATTTAGGATTGTGGAGTTTCACACAATTAGGGGGTGAAAGGAGATTGGGGCAGTAACAAGTCCTAAACGTCTTGAGGGACGTCCAGCGACCGAAGATATCTACAAATTCTGCGTGTGGAAAATTGTACATAGATTTTTCTTTAAAAATGGGTCTCATACATATTTTAATTATTATTTTAATATTATATACTACATCATTAAGTATATGATCAAGAAAGTATGCCTAGAATTAATTTATGTGTTATAAATGTTGAATGAATGTTGTGGATAAAAGAAATTTAAATCATTTTATGTTTACCGCCAAAACATGTCTGGTTACTTTTCTGGTTACTTTTTATAGTGTAAACGTGACTTTCGCGTTTAGTCCGCCTGGTTATTAAATGAGGTATAGTAAAAATTAATTCTTCAATTCAAATGAAGAATGATGTAAAATTCTTAGGTGTCCATATTGATTCAAATCTCAATTGGCACACTCACATAGACTACATTCTAACAAAAATGTCGACTTATTGCTTCATATTGAGAGACTTGCGAAATTAAAAAAAATTGTTATTATTCTACAATGCCTATGTAAATTCATTATTATTTAACTATGGAATTGTATGCTGGGGCAACTCGAATAGAATCAACGATATACTAATTATGTAGAAAAGAATTGTGCGTACAATACTCTTTATAAAAAATGGTGATGTGGCCATCATGTTACTTTCTCCGACTTGATGGTATCATTTATATTTACGCTTTCATGGTTTATTTTCAATTGAAATCATATTTTAAATGTACATCGAGCGTTGTGTAAACTCGGATGAAACTGACGTTTAAAACGTCAAAATTATGAAAGATGGAAAAATTATACTTCAAATTCAAAAACTCAGTTTACTCAAAAACTAAAGAGATTTCCAAAAAAACTTATTCTTTATAAGTTGTTCATTTTAGCATTCTCTACAATTATTATTAACATAAATTTGCTGTAACTATTATCGTTTAATAATTATAAACAAAAAAAACAAAAAATATATACATTTTTTTCTCGAATAAAAATGATTATATGAAAAATGTTTTCAAGCAAAAGATGTTAATTTCTTTGTTGTCTTCAATGTTTGTTTAAATATTTCTGTGATATTTTTCATTTTGAAGAAAATATTGGCAAATAACAAAAAACAGTTAAGGTAAACACCCACTTCCGGTGTACGAAATTTTACCAAAAGCTTTTCATTTCTTCGGATTATCAAATAAGACGTATGTTAAAAGTTTCATATCAATTGCTCCATTAGTTTTTGAAATACAGCGCACACAGACAGACAGACACACACACACACACAGACACAATTTTTTTTTTTTCCAGAAATTGTTGAAATGGCATCTAGGGACCCCAAAACGGATATTTCCGTATAAAAAATTTTTGGAAAAAAAATCACGATCACAATACTTTCTCGTACTTCCTAACGGAGAAAGTAAAAATGGACAACCTCTTGCAAATCACTTTTCTCGGAATTATCAATCCTTAATGTAGTGTGTCTATACATATTAAATTGTGCAACATATGTTAAATCACACACACACACACACATGACTTTTGCTCTACATTAGTATCTAATAATATTTACAACCTTAGACATAGGAATAAATTAATAATTCCTCGGCATAGATTAACTATGTACTCTAAAGGTCCAATTGTGATGTGTGTAAAAATTTTCACCCAAGGATGTCAGAGGAATAGATAACATAAAACAGTTTAAATCGAAACTTAAAGGCATTTTATTATCAAAAGCTTTCTATTCCGTAGATGAGTATCTAGATTTTAAATTTTAAATTTTAGAGTAATTGCAACTAATGTTATTTTAATGTGTTTAGCTTTTAAGTTTATTATACTTTATATATTTTACAATTGTATTGACATGTTTCACATGAATGTTTTTATTCATCACGAAATAAATTATTTGAATTTGAATTTGAGAACATCTTTCTTTAAAATCATTCAGTAAACGATGAGTTTTGGTGGTACATTATTTCTACCGCCGTAATTTTCTATTCGTCTTAATAATTGTTGATTGTATTTCATAAAATGTGTTTACATGTTTAACAAAATTGCGTAAAAAAAAAAATTTGTAAACCCTCCTGGCGAACACCATGTATAAGAATCCAATAACAGATCAATCTCTTCCATCATATTTCACGACGAAGGTTGAAAATCATCAACATCACACGGACTTTTCCAATTATATACTTGGGTAAAGAATATAGCAAATCTTCGGTCAAAATACTCGCAAACAAGAGAAACTTCTTCGCCCACAGTTATCTTGCCTTAAAATATTAGCAGACCTTTCATATCTCAGGACATGTCCCAAATAAATCAGCTGAGTGTACTCCGCTAATAGAGTAAGATTAAAGTTTTCTTATTCTCAATTCTTTCAATATGTCTGCCTTCTTGTTATAAAATTGTAAATTGTATGTAAAGCTTTGTCTTAATTCTTTGGTGTTTGAATATTTTATGTCTATAAGGATGAAAGTGCAACTATAGTCTATTAATTTTGCAGACAGAGTTATAAAAATGCCCACAATCGCCAATGCGTCATTCTCACGGGCCGATTCGAAAAATTGCGGGAAATCCGCATGTCAAAATCTCGATAACTAAAATGGATAGAGAAAAACGGATGGCGCATCTTCGATCTCTTTTTTGAAAAAAAACTTGATGATAAAAACTAAATTTATTTATCATCTGTTGCTTTCGGGTTATGGCTAAAAAGTCATTTTTTCCATTTTCGATATATTGCAATATCTCAGTTGTATATCATTTGACAAAAATTAAAGTTATATGCTGTTTTTACGAGTTGAAAAAGCTGGCTCATAGTTGACTTTTCTACGTTTTCACTATCATATCGTGTTGATCTTGAAAGAAAATTGGTTTGTTTAATAAAAAAACAATTCATGTGTTTATAAATAAAACAAAACAACTAAGATGAAAGTGAGAAAATATATTTGATATTTCAAAAATAATCATTTTTAATAGATTTTAATGAAATTACAGATGCAACACCCACATGCTATATATCATTAAAAAGAGAAATAATAACCCAATAAAATAGGCGAAGCCAACTATGCTTTATACTAAAAACACAAGTTTATGTTATAACTCTCATATTAATGAATATATCGGAATGCCGTTAAGCTTATTTTATTCTCTTCAAAAAAGTGCTTAACTTTCATTATTGTCAAATGATAAACAACTGAGATATTGCAATATATCGAAAATGGAAAAAATTGACTTTTGGGCTATATAAATAAATTTAGTTTTCAGCATTGAGTGTTTCTCCAAAAAAGAGATCGAGGATGCGCCATCCGTTTTTCGCTATCTATTATAGTTATCGAAATAGAAAGTCGAATTTTGCCCACCCTGTACAATTACAAATGGTTGGCGCGCTCGTCAGCTGATTGCGTGTCAGCTGTTATCGTCTGTTCACCATCTAGTACCTTTCTGTTTGTTTGATTAAAATGGACCTATCTCCACCAAAACGATGTCATGCGAGGCATTTTTCAGAGTTCGCCAAGGAAACTCTGAAAATTGGTAAAATATTTAAGGTGTGTTAGGAAAATAATAATAAATTAACATAATCTAAATCAGACTTCTGCGCAGAACGTACGGCGATTATGGGCATTTTTACAACTCTATCTGTAAAATGAATAGGCTTATGGTTTGAAATTTTTCGTCAAAAATTTCTGTCTAAAATTTTTAGAGCAACCGCAGACACAAACAAGAAACGTATCGGACTTCCCACAACACTCAGAGTTGTAAGGCCAACTATAGCTAGCCGAATCGAATACAATACTAAAATAAAGACTGTTTTTCTTTAATATCAGTAATTAACGGTGACTTTATTTTCTCCAGGTTTGCTTTAAACACGAACTAAAACTTGATGACATTATCTGTTATTTGTCAAAGAGGTCCATTTGCGCAGAAGCGATGACAGAACCAAGCTCTTCTAATGTTAAAATTAAGACGTTAAGAAAAGACACTAAGGTACAAATTCAAAGGTTATGATTAATTAGTTTTGCAAATGATGTTTACTGATCATTCACCAATTTCCAATCGATCCTCGCGTGGTAAAATTTCTAGCAAAATTAACAAACAATATATACAAGCAGGGCCGATCCTAGACCCTTGGCCTCTGAATTGAAAGAAAAAGATTTATTTTTGCATTGTACAATTCTGAATACATTGCCAGAGGAGTATTTTTTCTTTTAAATACAGTTGGATGCTGTGGGCAAAAAGTGATAGAACGGTGGAAAGCTTAATCAATGCCCGTATAAAAGGGCCTTGTGGATCAAGGGAGCTGGATTTACCAAGCAGGAAACTCTCACCTGTAATCATCGAAGAAGTCATTACAGTAACGAAGTTCAGTCGATGCGAAAAAAAAGAAAAAACATCTAATATGCTACTATTGCAGGAAGCCTAGTCACATGGTTAAAGTGTGCAGGAAATAAATTGCTGATGGCCGTCCTGCGAAGCCTAGTAAACCGCAGTCCGACACAAATATGATACTCGTCACTGTTAGCTCAAGGGGATGCAGGGATGAGGATGGCGCGACAAGCCATATTGCTTTAGAACGTTCGAGTCTTTTTCAATTGAACACACGGTGACCGCAGCAAATGGTGAGAAAATCGAAGCCATCGGAATACGTGAACAAGCAGTTGGGGAAAAAAATCCAAGGAAAATGGTACAAAATTACCTTGGTTGATGTTTGGTGTGTACTCCGAATCAAGAGGAATCTGTTCTCGTGCTTGCAATCCCAGATAAGTACTCGGACAGCCAATTCATCTAATTAGCTGAAGTCTGCAACTTCCTAGACAACAATTGGAGGGAGCTCATCATGGAGGAATGTTCAAGTTGTTCGTAAGAAGTTTGAACCCTATCAAATGAGGTCAATGCAGTGAGTAAGGGTTGTGCCACGAACGATGCGGACATCAGAACAAGCGCCATGTGATATCGCTACTGAGCAGGAGCTTGATATGGACGTAGAAATACATAGTGAACTAAGTGAAGGTTGCATTTATGATAAAGCTCATCGCCTACCGTTTGGCACGAGGTCCAGAACAATGAAACAGGGAGGTTGAATTAACACGGATGTCCATTTCAAGAATCGAGGTCTGGATATCGATAGTTTGTGCTTTTCAAGGACGATTACAAAAATTCAGGACTGTTTATTTTCTGCGGCAAAAATCAGAAGTTGCTGAAAAACGGTGCCAGTTCCCATCTAAGATAGACACAGTCGGAAGCTATTAAGTGATAATGGCAGGGAGTTTGACAACAAACAGATCACGACCAGTCTACACAAGATAGGTATTGTTCCACGTCGTATAATGCCCTACACTCCGAAACAAATCGAGGGAAAATGGAAACATTCCTTTGGCATTTTGGGCTGAGATAATACTAACGAGTACCTACTTACTTAACAGGACAGCTTTCTTGAACATCACCTTTCGAGTTGCGGTACGTTAAGAAACCAGGTTTGAAATATTGGTACATTGCTGAATTCATCTATATTCATATTGAAGGAGCAAAGGGCGAAAATGGATCTGAAGGCCATTAAAGGATCATCGGATAATCGGCTATGGTAACGAAGACGAATACAGCATCTATAGTGAAGAAGACAACGAGTTCTAGAGATCCAAGGACGTCATTTTTGACGAAAAAATGGTGGAAAAGTGGGTTATTATATCCCCCGGAACCAACCAAGTTGAAAAGACGAATCCAAGTGACTGATCTGCTGAAGAAGACGAGGAAACGAATTGAGGGAACCCAATGACAGTGACAATGATTGGACAATTTTAGAAATGCCGGAAGCCAATGAAGAAAAGAATGCTGGCGAGACTACTCGAAAACTACGCAACCAAATGAATCTTACAGCTCCACAGAAATTCCAGGATTGTGGGATGCTCACAGGACGACCTTCGAGAAACCAGACACATACAACGATCACAAAGTAAAAACAAACGCCGATGGATCGATCGGCAAATTCAAGGCCAAATTAGTGATCAAAGGTCTTTCGCAAAGAAGAGGAGTAGATTACGAGTCCGCGGGCTTCGCCGTTTTCGCCGCCCCCCTAACCGCCGCCCACGTGCCATGCACGCTCTAGCCCCCCGGTAGGATCGGCCCTGCACACAAGCAATGTTTATTGAACATCAGACGCGAGTTGTCAAGAAACGTCCCATTTTATTTATATCGCACCAGAACACAAAAATTACTAAGGTTACCAGATCTGGTTACTCATATTGAAAAAGAATAGACTTATTTTTTATTATTCCACTGAAGTAAGAGTAAGTAAGAGTCCCTCCCATAAATAAGCGTTAAATACAGTAGAGACTGCGCGAACACCAGGTCCACAATGTACAAATTAAGGTGAAAATTCCGGGTGACTGTAAATGATTGAGACGTTTTTTTTATTAAGTTGACATCAACGAAATTTGCAGTCTGTAACGTAAGACATAGGCCAACGGGCACTGTTTGAAGCGTTGCAATAAATATATAATAAGTATAAAGCCGTAGTTACTCATGTTTGAAAATGACCAGTGAATGGTCGAAACCAGTCACATAAATAAAATATAGTGGTATAGAAAAGTTAAAGTGTTTTATTCCAAACTAAAGAAGTATTACGTTGAATAAACAAAGTAGATAAAATAATTACCATCATCAGGAAAAATGAGCTAGAATACCTAGGTCACGCCATGATAGGGAAAAATTGCTCACCACTCCGCAGGGAAGAGAACCTCTGGAAGATGAAAGAAGTCCCAAACCTAAGAGATTGGCTTGGCTGCCGCTCGACAGAACTATTTAGAAAAGCACCGATGTGATGATTTCTAACCTCTGCTAGAAGAAGCAACCAGCCGAAGAAGAAAAGTATCGTAAGCAAAACTATTCGCGAGGTATTCAAGCTTTCAAATATGTATACTGGCTTCCAAAATCCTTCTAAATGTGGGTAAACAAGTTCTACTTAGGACTTAGAACAGAATAGTATGGTATGTAAAATTCACCACAAAGCTCTCAAGTATATACTTCGTCGGTGGGTCATAACTTCATTTGGGAATATTCACAAATCGTCTGAATTATTTTTAGGTACTTTGATGTTGGAAAAAATAGTATACACTCGAGAAAACAAAAATATTCAAAAATATTTCTCTAGTTGAACAGTGAATCATTTAAATGTTGTGTAATGTACTTTTCCTTGTTTTGTTTTTTTTTTCTCGTAAATATATAAGGTTCAGCTATTAACGACGAAAAAAAACAAATTAAGGAGTAAAAATAGCTATTGTAGTTTTGTAGATAATATGATATTCACTAAATATTATTATTAAATTAATTATTAAATTAATCTGAAATGGCCAACTATTTTATTGCGACCCGCCAGTTTGTGGCCACTGGACTAGGGTATATACCCTAGCAACTACTGCAAGTATATATTAGGTGCTCCCAAAATCGATATGGTTTGTTTTGCGAGGGGCGAGGGCGGGGGATAAGTAAGGGCGGAAGAGAAATACTCTGTCGGCAGGGGTTAAAGGGGTCGCGGGGGGCGCACGTATGGTACGCCATGTTACGAATTGAAGCGCACAAAAAACATTTTACACATGAACATTGTAGTGTTTAGTCAATACACGCGCATTCCTACAAACCGCTCGCATTTCCGCGACCACGTGACGTTCACCAAAAAAACAAAAAAGCATTATCGTAACCGCCGCACAGGGTACGTCTTTTAGACATTTTATTATTTGTTATCCTAATTAAAAGCTTTTTATTACCGCCGTATAACAATTTCTAACAATCTCAATAATCAACTGGATAAATCTTCAGTACTTTGTTCATCCGCAGACGCTCGGCTATAAAACAAACATAAACGATTACATACATACATAAATAATATGTGTCATTATATATACACTAATTGGTCCCTTAAAATATTTTATACCGCCCATAAATAATAAAAATTATGGTTGTATTAAAACAAAAACGCAGTTTTTAAATTTCTCATCACTGTCGAGAATTATTTACAATACAATTTATCTTTGTTAGAAGTAGTTACAAGTTTAACAGTAAATTCAATCATTTAAAAAGTAAAATATATTAATAATTTAAATTATAATGTATTAGTTATCCATATAGATATATAACGCACTATATGGCCTTGATTCCGACGTCAAAAAAATATATCTTCTATCAAGTAAAGCATTTTTTAAGTATATCCCAACCTTTACTATGTCGTAAAACTTTCTTAAATAAAAATAAAACTTCATTTACTTCATGGTAATCTTGATTTAAATTTAAAAAAAAATCCATTGAGTTAAACAATTTTCAACTTTATTTTAAATAGTTTATTAGTGTAAAACGTAGAAAGTGTTTTCATTTCAATTTTTTTGAAAATAATTTGGAATGAAAAACTTTCTACATTTATTAGGAATAGTAACATGAAATAGGCGTTAATTCTACCAAATGAAACACAGTTTGGAGTCTGAATGTTAAAAATGATCTAAGCATTTTCAGGAATTTTTTTTATGCTCTTGAAAATGCTATGACAAGAAGAAACTAGTCATGAATTTTAAACATAAAGAATTACCAAAAAATAAATTAACATCACTATTCACTATCAACTTATATGTTTTGAACGAAACTTAAAATTTTGTCTAATTTCCAAAGATTAAACGCTACTTTTATGTTATTTGATTTTTTAAAACGTGTTACTGTTAAAGTAAAATTATTCACTTTTCTTTTTCATCCAGAGATGAGATATTTATTTCCACATTCTGTTAGAAAGAATGATGTTGAAGTATTTAAAATCATAACAATAACAATTAACTAATTTCCAAAGATTAAACGCTACTTTTATATTATTTGATTTTTTAAAACAAGTTACTTACTGTTAAAGTAAAATTATTCATATTGTTTTTTTCATCCAGAGATGAGGTATTTATTTTCATATTCTGTTAGAAGGAATGATGTTGAAGTATTTAAAATCATAACAAACTTGGTGCTGTATGAGAGTAATTATGACCACAAATGAAAATTGGCGGAAGTATTTGCATATAGCCACGAGGAACGGTGTCTGTCGCACTTCTGCTCTACACCCTTGTAAAGGGCGCCTTTGGGGGTGTCTGAGGGGGGAGGGGACCGCTGGCGGAAATTTGCGAACGGCATTCGCACATTTGCACTTTGTTAAAGGGCTTTAGTCTACTGCACCTTCAAATGGCTAATAGCTTTCATTTGCATGCCATTTTAATTAACGTTTTTATTATTCCAGAAATAATAGGAATAAAATCTGCATTCCTGATTGATTCTTAAGCTTGCTGACAACATTTTTGCTCTGATAGTTTATAATCCGACGGAAAAAAATTGATGTAACCATCGTGTTGCCTTCTTAGATTTAATAAAAATAGGATTTTTAGTGAGATTTTTCAAAGAGCGCTGGTGAAGTTCATTTCTTAGAAGGATCTTTCACTCAGACCCATCCATATCCTCTATTCTTCGAGGGATGCCCATTGATGTAGTTGATAGCGGTGTAGCATATATTTCGTCTTTTCATAGGACATATTATTAGCTTGAGTTAGTTCAAATCAAGCAGTCACCATCATTATTTGATTTGGTCGGTTAATATAACCCTCGATACTTATTACCGTTACCGAACATTTGAATAAAAAAATTTGCAATTGATACGCTCCACATTTTCTTTTACCATAGCCATACCACGTTGTATTGACTTGCAACTCAAAATTCAATTATTGATTTTTCATGTCTGCCTTTCGATTTAGATTTCTAGAGAGCTTCCGCCTCTTCTAGGAACTTAATTATTCAAAATTCATTACATGATACAAAAACTGAACAGTTGGATATATAGTTGTATTTCTATTAAAGGAACCTCCTAAGAAAACAGTAGTCAGCTGAAAGTAAAGCCATATATATTTTTTGCAAGATATAATCTAAAGAAGTCCTTACAGAACAAACATTCTGCGTTATGGATGCTTTAGTATACTTCCTGGATATTTTGCATACAAATATAAATATATCATGTATATCTATTAGGGCGTGCCGAATTGTGATATTTTTTTTTATCAAAAAGTCTAATTTATCCCGATTCTACGTTAAAGTATAAGAAAAAAATCCATGGGACCATGGATCTACGGTAAATTTCGAGCTAAATTAATTTTAATTGAAGATTTTACTGCAGCTGATGGTAATATTTATTTGGATTTCAGTTCTGATTTAAAATAAACCCTATTTGTATTTATACAAAACGAGTCTCTAACTTGGAATAAATTCAGTAAATCAAAGAAAGTTTATTTTTCGGAAATATGTTTGCACAGGTCGATTAGTATTTTAAATTGCGATCTTTTTGATGAAATAAAATTTTATACAGCGTGTCCCAAATTTGAGATATGACGTCATCGACTATTCTTTTTAATGGCAACCCTAATTTTTTTATCACTATTCTTAAAGAGTATATCAAATTTTTATTTCCTGACATTTAGAAGATATTTTACAAACATTATCAAAGGGTATAGCGGAATAAGATGGTCAAAAGTGCCCCCAAATGAAATGAGCTGAAAGTTAAAAATAATGTTTAGGATCATAAAAAGTCGGATTCGACCAAAAAGTAGCCCCCTACCCCCCTACCATCCCTTGGTATACTCAAAAACGTGTTTTTGTTTTGTTTTTAATTTTCCTGTGCATCAAACTTTTGACTTTCGGTAGGTATCAGTACCTTGAGATAACAATATTATCTAATGTATTTTTATAAAACGAAAATTTTTAGCGGGAAATTCGAATTTTAACAATATAAAATATCATTAAATAGCGATTATTTCAGAGACTTTAAAAGGTGCACCTCTCGAAAAAATTATATAATAGGTGTCTATTGTTTCTTAATATGTGTGATTTTTTTCAGAATTTTCCGAGTGGTAGAACATGGCTAAAATAATTGAAAACCGCATTTTTGACTAATTTTAATCTTATTTATCACTTTCAAACGAAGAAAAGAAAACATTGTAAAACTTTTTATTTGCACATTTTAGGTCATTTCTTGTATTTATGTAAGCTACACAATTTTGTTTTGCTCATTTAGTGAAAAACTCGAATACCTGAAACTAATAAAAATCATTCAAAATTACTTTTTTCGTTAAAATCGAAAGGTGCTACTGCCGAATCAATATAACATATTAAGTAAGTAATTTTTACGAAAAATAAATGGTACTAATAGATAAGTTTATTTCTGAAAATACATGCCACAAAATGGAAGTGATAAATAAAGTTAAAATTAGTCAAAAATGCGTTTTTTTAATTATTTTGACCATATTCCACAACTCGGAAAATTCTGAAAAAATCACACATATTAAGAAACAATAGACACCTATTATATATTTTTTTCGAGAGGTGCACCTTTTAACGCCTCTGAAATAATCGCTATTTAGTGATATTTTATATTGTCAAAATTCGAATTTCCCGCCAAAAATTCCTGTTTTGTAAAAATACATTAGATAATATTGTTATATTAAGGTACTGATACCTACCGAAAGTCAAAAGTTACTTGGATGCACAGGAAAAATTAAAAACCAAAAAAATACGTTTTTGACGACAAGGGGGGTGGGGGGCTACTTTATTTATCGAATCTGACTTTTTTATGATCCTAAACATTATTTTTAACCTCCCAGCTCATTTCGGTTGGGGGCACTTTTGACCATCTTATTCCGCTATACCCTTTGAAAAATTAATTCAACTTAACCACTTCGCGCCCATGCTGCTTTGCTGAAACTTCTTTGAATCATGGACTTGTACTTAACCCAATCAAGTCTACTATTCTGTTATTTGGTAACCAAACTAAAGTTTCTCTGCTACAAACTAGAATTAAATTAAATGTAAATAGCACTGATATTCCGGTGAAATATGAGGCAAAAAATCTTGGGCTTATCATGGACAACACTTTTAAATACAACACTCAAGTTAACAATAACATAAAAAAAGCTTACGCCAACCTTAAACTCATTTATCCTCACAGACACTACTTATCTATCAAAGTGAAAACTATGCTTTGTAAAAGTTTAGTGATGTCGTGTTTTACTCATTGCATGCAAATTTACGGTCCGTCGATTACGAAATGTAATCTGAACAAAATACAAAGGCTACAAAATAGTTGCATGAGACTGATATTTGGCATAAGAAAGTTTGATCATATATCCCACAAACTTCCTGATTTAGGATGGTTGAACATGGCGAATCAAATTAAATATACTTGCGCAACTTACTTCCACAAAGTTATCAGTCTCAAGCAACCATCAAATCTATACAATCTTATCACATATAGAAGCGACGTGCATCATCTAAATTTAAGACATAGAAATTGTATAACTATACCTAAATATCATACAGTCCAAATGAAAAAGTCTTTCTCTTACAATATTGCCGCAATTTATAATTCAGTTCCTCATCAGTTTAAAAGTCTAAACATTAAAGTTTTTAAAAACAAATATTATTCATTCTTACTAGAAGGGCAGTAAAGATATTATGTTTAATTTTAAATATTTTCATTATCAAATCATATTATTTAATTATTTTATTTATAAGAATTGATTATTTATATAATCAAGGTCCCAGTGGAAGAACAGGGAAATTTCTAATTTCGAATCCTGAACTGGCACCTTGTGGTTTTTCATAACCTGTAAATTATTTATGTATAATTTTTTATTATTTTTATTTTTGATTTTTGGTTTATTTGTATTATATGTACAGGTTATAAAAATAAAGGCCTATTATTATTATTATTATTATTATTTAATCTCAGGTTTGATTAAAAATTACTTCTTTGTTGTTGTTAACTTTTTCTACGAAATGTGATTTCACATGCAAAAAAATATGAAAAAATATTCCATAGATAGCGCTAAAGAAGTAATTTTTTTGTACAATGTTTTTGTTTTCATTTTTCGCTTGTTGCCACATGTGGCGAACCTGGGCGTGAAGAGGTTAATAGTCTTTCTTTAATAAATGCTCAAAATGTTGTCCATTTTATAACTGACAATACCCTAAACGGAAATGAAACTCGCTTTGAACATTTCTAGTTACTTCGGGGGAAATCAGCCTACACTCCTGTCTTATTCGTTCTTTTAACTCCTTAATATTTGCCGGTTTGGTCTTAAAAACTTTGCTTTTCAAGTAACCTCTTAAGAAAAAGTCCATAGGTGTTACATCCGGAGACCTGGGTAGCCATTCAATTGGTCCTCTTCTGCCAATCCATCTTCGTGGAAATACATTATCCAGGTACTCATGGCCATGCCTTGCAAAATGAGGAGGCGCACCGTCCTGTTGAAACCAGATGTTTCTATTCGGGACGTCAGCTTCTAGGCAAGGGAACAAAATAGCCAAACTCGGAATTGGCTCTTCCTCCAAGAATTGTAAATATCCCGTTCGATTGAGATTTTTTGGAAAGAAAATTGGTCCCATTATTAGAATTATAGTGCTATTATGATCCTTATAATTATCAACACATGTTTAACATAAAACGAACTTAATAGATGATGATAGAGCAGAAAGACCCATGGTCGATAGCCCAGGCAGAAACGTACTTACACATTGTATAATAGTTCATAATGTAAACCTGTTTGTAATTCTACGTATGTGACTGTAATAAAGATGATGTATACATATATTATAGATGATGATACGATTTTAGTCAAAACTTATTTAAAGCTTGTGATAATTATTTGTTCTGATTTTGAAAGTTTCGTTGTCGTCGTCCAAGGTACTATAACATACAAGGTAACAGTTTTTGCTTACGTTTTGCTAACATCGGATTTTCCCTCTCCGTGCCCTCGTATCGTCTATTATCCCAATAGCAGCTCATTTGATTCATCGGACACAGTAAGTTATCGGTGTGCACACGCCCGTGAAAATCACGGCAAAATTGCCCGGTAATGGCAATAAAGGACGATTTATAAATTCAGTTGACTATCTGTTATTTTAGATATATTTCTATGGTTTTGGCACAAACTGGATTTTGTTTAATCCTTTGACCTACAACCACGAGTACTCCTCGTGTTTAAATGTTCGGGCCAAACACAACGACCACGAGCATATCTCGTGGCGCGCTGCTTGGGCCAATCACATCGAGCACGAGCTCAACTCGTGGCGCAGCGCTTGCGTTAGTAGTGCTGCACAAAGAATGCATTTTCTTGCAAAACAGAATTTTTTGAAGTCAATATTTTACGTTTTCAGTTGTGCCATGAAAAAGCATGAATTTGTGCCCAAACAATGGGGCATGCCTCAGTGGCACTTGTTTCTGCTGATATTCCGTCGCGTCTGCATGGGTTGAATCGGTCCACGTACGTTGCAACTGGAGCGCTATTAAAAGTGCACGCATTCGGACGTAAGGAAAGTAGGCCAAAGGGTTAATAGTAGACATGCTTCAGTGTCAGACGTTGTGTTTTCGATTTTTATATGTACAGTTTTTCATCTTCCAATTGTTGTACTCTTTTTGACCTGCACTACGCATATTTGTGGTAAGAGGGAGTTGACAAAAAATTCTCCACAAATTACACGATTTGATGCAGCATTCGACAATTTCGGTTTGATTTCCTCTTGGAGCAACTGGCAGTGTTTGTCTAAAATCTCCACCTACTACAAACACTTTACCTCCAAAGGGCCTCGCATTACTCATTATATCTCGCAGTAGTTTGTCGATACATCTTATTCCATGCTTTGTAAGCATTGTTATTTCATCGATGATAATTAGAGAAGCTTCGTGTAAAATTCTTGCTTGGGGTGATGTCAAACGCATTTGTGAAACTGAAGATTCGAAAAGTGGAATTGGCAGTTTAAACCCACTATATACTGTTCGTCCACCTTTAAGCAACGTGCTTGCAATACCTGTTGTTGCATACGGAAGCACAATATTTCTATTTCCACGAATAAATGCCATCAAAGTGTTATACAAAAAAGTTTTACCAGAACCACCGGGGCCATCGATATAGATGCGTCTAGGCTCTGAGTCATTATTATAAACAGCAGCAACTATTTTGTCAAAATCTTCATGCTGTTGCTCATTTAGCATCTCAATTTGTTGTTCTGCATTCAGCCTTTTTTGATCGGGGTCAAATTCTTGAACTTTTTTAGGATTTCCAGTCGGATTTGGCAAACCACAGCGTAGGCAATCAAGTCCATGTTGAATTAGAATTTCATTGATGTCGTGAAGAGCCAAATTTTTTGCTGCATCTTCCGTATTGTTTAGGCTGTAGTCTAAAGCCATATGGTCTGCATATTTGACCCATAGATCAAGTGGTTTTAATGGTTGACAGAAGCAACAAATATAGGCAAAAGTCTCTCAAATATTAAAAGCGATTACTTCAGCAATGCATCGATCCCATTCGTCGTTGCTTTCCAAAAGACCACGTGCTGCTGCTGCTTCTTTAAACGATGAGTGAACTTCTCCATTAAATGTTCGAATAAACTCAAAACTGGTTGCACCACATCCAGCAAAAGCATACCTAAAAAGAACCTCTCCTCGTTTTTTAGACTAACTGTGTACATTCTTGGAACAATCTTTTCTCCACCTCGTTAGCGCGGATGCCATTTTCCACGAACGTACACATAATGGTTTGGAATTTCTGTGTGGAATTTGCAGTAAACGTTATGAAAATATCTGGAGCACCCCACTTGTTAAAAATAGACATGGCATCAATGCAGCGTTCTCGCATGTTCCGCGGAAATCCTTCAAAACTTGATTGTAATATCACTGGAATTCCTGCAGATATGTTTGCATTTTCTGCTAAGTTGGTTATATGATCACCAAGCCCTGGGTAATTTTCAGCTCGAAGCGATTGTTGGTGGTTGCGTATGTAATTCAGATTGTTGGCTTCTACTTGCAGGTAAGAATCGACCACCCACTGCTGCGAAAGTTTTCCTGCTCTCATAATGGGACTGAACTCGTCCCGAATTGCGGTCTGTGCCGCTTTATACTAAAGCATGCTGACTTTGATGCGAACTCTATTTTGCTGTGCTCCCTCATATGATTCGCATGTCCAGTGCGGCTGCCATCCGGGCTCACCATACGAAAAAAAGATGGCATATGTGAACGGATCCAAGTTTGCACTCAAGATATGGATGTTAATAAACTGGCTCGTTGAATCTATAGGATTCCGAGGGTAAACGCGGACAAACAGGATATTCAAGTACAGCACCAGTCTCCTCGATAGGGTGTGGCAACTTAATTTTGCCTTTGTGACAGCAATTTGTAAACTTTCCATCTGTTGGACGCTCCTTGGAAAAATTCTTCGATTTACAGAACTGGCAGATAATGTTTGAGGCTCCACAGTCATGGGTATCAACACTATCTTCAATGAAATTAATTGCTTCATTTCGAAATATTTGACCTTGCTCAGCTCTATGATTTACAATTTGCTGCCGTTGAGATGCCAAATTTGCTGCTCGCCTGGCTTCAGATTGCTGTGGAGTTTCGTTTTCAATTCACTGCCGTTGAGATGCAGCATTTGCTGCTCGTCTGGTCTGCGATTGCTGTGGAATTTCATTCCCAATTCTCTGTCGTTGAGATGCAGCATTGCTGCTCGTCTGGTCTGCGATTGCTGTGGAGTTTCGTTACCAATTCGCTGCTGTTTAGATCAGCATTAGCTGCTCTTCTGGTCTGCGATTGCTGCGGAGTTTCATTTCCAATTCGCTGCCGTTGAGATGCAGCATTTGTTGCTTGCCTGAGATGAGACTGTTCCTCAGTTTCGTTTGCAATTTGCTGTCTTTGAGATGCAGCATTTGTTTTTTGTAGCCTGTCAAGCGTCTCATGACTTTGTTGAGTTTTTCCAACGTCTCTGTCTTTCTCTTGCTACTCTACGTTGACGCTCGATTGGATCTTCGTCCATTCTTTAGTACTATTATTTTAAACTGCTAGAATTAAGTGTATTTATACTGTATTTATAAGTGTTTCTTACTTTGAAGCTATTGCACAAAAGCGCACCCACTATTTTTTGAATTTTTTCAAGAAATGTGCGGTACGTGTTTTTTCAAGGCTATTAATTGATACGAAAATGAGCATAATTTATTTTTTCAGTGAAGTAGAGTTCACCAATATTGGATAGAAATTAATTAACTTCGAAATCTCGATTTCTTAACCTGTCATATTTAAGGCAAGCCCGCAAAACTACTTCCTACTTTTTAGAGACTAAAATCGAAATATATTTCTTTCATTCCTGATCGGAACGAAAACGAAATTTTTTGTTTTCGTTTTTTATGTTCTCACACAATTTAATAGTTTTCGTTTTCGGAAAACAACTCCTAATAAGAGATTTTTTACCTTCAGTTTCCGATACTTTTAAAATTTGATAAGAACGGTAAAATCCGGTATTAGAAAATTATTTATTTCGTTTCGAATCTCGTTTAAAAAATGTCAATTCCGTTTTCGTTCTTGTAACTATTTCGGTTAATTTCGTTACGTTTTTAGCCCCTTTTTTATACATTCGTGACGGCTTCGCCGCCACCTAGCCGAACCTAACCTAAAGGCGGAACATTCAAAAAGTGGATCTACCTTTGCGCAATAGCGCCCTTATTTTATGTCCGGCGACTATATTTAGTACTTACTTGTATTAATTTGCAGTGTAACTGCTAAACACCGTGGCCGAGAGATAAAGGTATGTTTAAGTATTTTGCACTGTAACTGCTAAACACCTTTTATTGTCTTCCGACATTTGTTTTTATGTGAATAAACAAAATATATGAAGTTCACTACGTACGCTCACAGCTGATATATTTTTTCAATACTGAAGTCAAATTAGTTAGTTAGTTTAACTCGTTCGTCATATTATTTTAATACATTCTGTAGAACGGTTTTGTTATAATATCATTATTTATTCATTTATTTGCTAATGTTTTCCGAGGTGTATCACCGTGCCGGGAACCAGACTCAGTACATATACGGCGCAATAAATGCGGCGCAGTGACGAGCCAGCGTTATCCATACATACATACATACATACACACATACATACATACATACATACACACATACATACATACATACATACATACATACAAACATACAGTTAGACTACTCTTATATGTGATAGTAAATTATATGTCAAGGGAGAGAAATGTTATTTCTCTCACGATTTCGACGGCTGAGAAATCGAATTTCTCTCCCGTTTGTGAAAAAATATCTTATTTCGCCGCGAAATCGTTGGCGGAATTAGTCGAAAAAAGCCTGCACTCTCCATTTTCTTGATAACTCCATTGCGAGAATACAATTCGAAGAGAAACAAACGCTTTTTGCACATTTTTTTGCATTTCAATTCATAGTCGACTGTGTCTAATTTCTGTTTGAAACACACCGTATATTAAAAGGTAAATAAAATTAACGTTTCCCAATAAAGTCTATCATAAATTGTTAAAGACATTGAGTTGCCAGTTTGTCTTCCACCACATAGAGTAGACGAACTGTTAAGGGAATCAGAAAATGCATCCCCTCGACAAGACAAAATTTGCGGACTAATACTAAAAGCTCTTATATTTACCATCCACTCATATACAAAACGTAATTATAACTACATCCATCAGCATACCACCCCCTAAATGGAAGCATCAAATAATTGTCTGCATCCTCGAAGCTAACAAAGACCCTTCCCTAATTAGTAGACGATAGTCATGTTACTCTTTTACCGGTCCTGAAGTTTGCAGACATATTGAAATTTTCCCACTTATACACACAAAATATATATTTACTTCCAATACTTTCCAATTCCTACGGCAATCTCAGAAAATAATTATTAATAAAATGAAAATAAAAGTTATAACTAGTTAAATTGTGAATAAAAAAAAACATATATTTATGAAAAAAGTAAAAAAGTGTTTTATTCTATATAAAAAGCATGTATAACGAAGTACAAGCTTCCTACATAACAAATATTTATGAATTCAATTATTTTATTCACAATCATTATAACAACATGCAAAATTTTAACACTTAAAATCTTGGGAAATTACTTGCTGTGTAATGGCATAATTGTGGATTACCTCGTAGTAGCAGTCGCAACCATCTTCTTCATTAAGTACGTCGTATTTATAAGAAGATCTTAATTATTTGTGCTGTTGCACCAAACGAATTTATACATAGCTTAGGTTGGCAACGTGCACTAAACGAACTTATACATGGTATAGCCATTTTGGATCGGTCATTATGAATTTTAAATTATTTTTATCAAGCAGCGTCCTTGAAAACACTAATGTACCTATTTTTGTTTTCATCCAAACGTTTTATGATTTTTGTCCGCGTTTTTCGTGAAATGGTCCACTGTGTAGTGTACACAATTCAATTCGTACTCTGTTTTTTTACTTTCTCCGTTGCGAAGTACGAAAAAGTATCGTGATCGTGATTTTTTTTCAATTTTTTTTTTTTACGTAAATATCCGTTTTTGAGTCCCTAGACGCCATTTCAACAATTTCTGGAAAAAAAAATTGTGTGCGTGTGTGTGTGCGCGCGCTGTATCTCAAAAACCAATAGAGCAATTGATATGAAACTTTGAACATAAGTCTATAAGTCTTATTTGATAATCTGAAGAATTGAAAAGCTTTTGGTAAAATTTCGTACACCGGAAGTGGGTGTTTGCCCTAACTGTTTTTTGTTTTTTGCCAATATTTTCTTAAATATAAAAAATATCACAAAAACATTAAAACAAACATTGAAGACAACAAAGAAATGAACATCTTTTGCTTGAAAACATTTTTCGTAAAAATCATTTTTATTCGAGAAAAACAAAATATATTTTTTTTTAATTTTTGGTTTATAGTTATGAAACGATAATAGAAACAGCAAATTTATGTTAATAATTTGTAGAGAATGCTAAAACGAACAACTTATAAAGAATAAGTTTTTTTCGAAATCCCTTTAGTTTTTGAGTAAACTGAGTTTTTGAATTTGAAGTATAATTTTTCCATCTTTCAGAATTTTGACGTTTTAAGCGTCAGTTTCGTCCGAGTTTACAGTTTACACAACGCTCGATGTACATTTAAAATATTATTTCAATTGAAAATAAACGATGAAAACGTAAATATAAATGGCTATGATACCATCAAGTCGGAGAAAGTAACATGATGGCCAGATTTTTTTTAGCTGCAGCATATTTTGATTCCATGCACCAATTTACTATAACATAATGAAAATAACTCCACTCAATTAGGAAAATTTGTGCAACACTTAAGACAATAGATGTCGTCGTAATGGTGTATCCATCCTTCGTCTTCATAGTTGATGGTAAAACTAACATTACCTAGTTGCATTATTTAAATGGAGATGAGAAAGACGGCATGTGAAATGAATTAATTAAAATGTGTGTTGCTACCTCTGATCAGCCTCCCACTGTACACTTTTACGCAACAGTGCACCGAAAATTTATGTCCGTCGTGCTGCATTTATTCAGTCTGAGACTCTCCATTTCGAAACTTATCGGATTATTTTTAATCGCCGCCATTAAATTAAATACAACGCACTCCGTTTATTGAATCGATCATAAATTTCATCACAAATTTCAAAGACCAAAAACAATATGTTTACTTTATTTCTAAGAATAGTCAACAATTATTTACTTTTCTTAAATTCGGCACTAAAATATGTAGCAGTGAACTTAAATCTGCATTAAAATCGCATTTTATCACATAGGCAATACAAATATAATCTACATTAGATTGCATCAGCAATGAAATTGCATTTGATGATTTAAACGTCAAAATACGGAGAACTTGGTGTAATTTTTAAACAGAATACAAAATTTTCTTGAAAAATTGATACAAAAGGCAGTTATTAGATTTTGATGATTTAATCGTCAAAATATGGAAATGCCATGATACGAGTATTTTAAAAGCAGATTATAAAATTTAGAATTTATCACAAAATGCAAAAATTGCACTTTTTTAAAGTTCGATTTCAAATTAGATTTTTGAAATTTTACAACAGCCAAACGCGTTGTTCCGATAATTCTAACGTAAAAATATGGAAAATTTCGTGCAATTTAATATCTGGTTTAAATTTTTTTGCGTGAAATCAGCGTAAAATGCTAAAATTGCAAGTCCGAAAATAGAAAATCTCGATCTTAATTTTTGAAATTGCAAAACAGCCGAACGTGTTTTTCGATTCTAATAATTTAAATGTCAAAATCTGTCGAATTTAGTGTTATTTTAAAACGGATTACATTTCGTGGAATTTACACAGGCCGCAAACATTTGTCAAAGTTTCGAGATTTTAAAATCATGATTTTTTTTTTGAAATTGCACAGCCGCCAAATACGTTGTCCGATTTTGATAATTCTAACGTCAAAATGTAACAACTTTAGTGTAATTTAAAAACTGGAAAATAGATATTTTCGTTAAATTAACGCAAAATGTCAAAATCGCACTTTTTTAAACATCGATTGTAAAGTCGCGATTATGATTTTTGAAATAATACAGCCGCCAAACGCGTTGTTTAATTTTGGTGATTCTAATCAAAATATGGAAAATTTGAATGCAATTTAACATCTGGGTTAGTTTTTTTGATGAAATCAGCGTAAACTGACCAAATTAAACGTTTTCAAAGTCCGAAATTAAAAAATCTCGATACCAATTTTTGAAATTGCAAAACTGCCGAACGTGATTTTCGATTCTGATGATTTAAATGTCAAAATTTAGTGTTACTTTAAAATGGATTACAAAAATTTCTCAAAGTTCGGAGATTTTAAAATCATTATTTTGATTTTTGAAATTGCACAGCTGCCAAACACGTTGTCCGATTTTGATAATTGTAACGTCAAAATGTGGCAAATTTAGTGCAATTCAAAAACTGGAAAGTACATATTTTTTTCGTTAAATTAACACAAAATCTCAAAATCGCACTTCATTATAGATCGAAGATTCTAAAATCACGACTATGATTTTTGAAATTACACAGCCACCAAACGCATTGTCAGATTTTGATAATTCTAACGTCAAAATATGGCAAATTTAGTGTTATTTAGAAACGGTCATGAAACTTTCTCATGAAATTAACACGAAAATGTCAGTGGCGGCATTTAAAAAATAAATGTTTTTTTTGTCTTATTGAATTCCGTATTAAATTCTTTCTTCTTATCTTATTCTTAGTTTTTAGTGCCCCCTACCTATATAAACTATGGATCCGCCACTGCGTAAAATTGACACAAAATACTACGAAGATATCAAATTCTGGATTTTTATTTTATAACAACTCCCGAACTAACAACAATAGACGCAATTCTATCTTTAATAGAAATCATCTCCATTTAAAAACTGAAAAGTAAATATTTTCGTTCAATGAACACAATATGTCAAAATAGCACTTTTTTAAAATTCGAAGGTTGTAAAATCGGGATGTTGATTTTATAAATTGCACTCATTTTAGATTTTGATGACTCAAATATCAAAAGATGTAAAATTTAGTATTATTTTGAAATGTGTTTACTCATGGAATTAACACAAAAAGGAAAAATCGCATTTTTTTAAGATCGAAGATATTAAAATCCCGATTTTGAGTTTTGAAAATGCACAGCTTGTCGGATTTAGGTGTTTCTAGCGTCGCCGTTAATCATTAACCATGCGAAATTCGAAGCCTAGAAGCAGTTAAAAATTCAGTGATTCTTCGTGCTACGAGGGGGTATTGATACAATATGTAGTTGGCCTAAGGTAGATGAATAAAATCACGTTTCTTATCTTGATTAATAATTATAATTGGAAAACTCTCGCTTGTAACAGAAGAATTACATAAATTGCATTTTCAAACTGTACCTGCAAAATTAAGCCTAAGACTAGAATATTCATATGTTCAGGCTACTTTTTGTCTTTATTATTGAATTTATGTCTTGATCTTTATCGAAAAAATCGATCATTAAGTAATACCTCGATTTAGGTTTAGAAGTAAGCAAATACACGTACAATGCCTTTCACATGTAACTGTAAAAGCAATGGACTTCGTGCTTCAAGAGACGTCGATTTAGTAATTTAATTAGTCATTTAATTTAGATCGTTGTAAAGGGTGGGCCATCTCCAGGAATATTTTTGAACTACCACTTTATTTTTACTTTCATGATATTTGACATCTGATTTATGACAATTCTTCAGTATACAACACCCAGTTAACGAAATGGCACGCTATACGCTTGATGAACGTTGGGAAATGTTAAAAATTTACTTTCAATGTAATTCGTGTAATGCAGAATTAGTGCGACAATTGCCCTCATTTACTTACCAACCAATGAAATCGAATAACGTTGATGACATGATCCAATAAAATTCCAATTACGATGCGTAACAGACCACGCTGCATGTTATGCATGGCAATTCACCCTGGGTGGTATCTAATCAGATAATCTCTTTTGTTGGTATTGCCTAGCAACGCGTTAGTACATTATCTATAACATACAAAACGTCAGTTATTGACGGACTTTTAAGCAGTTTGCTCCTGAATTCGATCTGTTTGTATTTTCGGGTGAAGTGTTAGTGCTTTCATCAGTAATAGTATTCATAGGCATTTCTCAAAATCTTGGTAAGCTCATTTTTACTTCAATTATTGTGGCGCAGATTAATACAAGTCAGACACTTGGTGTCACTAAATTTAATTTTTCAAATTAAGAAGTGTGAAATTTGTGTTCGGCCAATTGTCTTCTCGAATCTAACTCGTGACTGATTTTTCCTAGGCAATTATTAGCGCCTGGATCACTCTTGCTTGTTGCTTCTAGAAAATCGTGATCCTGCCGCTAATAATTTCCGGCAAAATCATAGGCACTCGTTATATTACTGTTGAAAATTGCGTACAAAATTCGGTCGCGAATATGCACCAAATGCATATTGAAATGAAGAAATTTGTGCACAAACTTCGTGAAACTGGTATGCTGGTGGACCGTACTAAAGCTCCACACGCTGGTCCGGTTCGTATAGCCGAGAATATTGCTGCTGTAGCCCGTAGTGTGCAAGCCAACCTGAGAACATCGACTCGTCATCGCTCTCAGCAATTGAACGTTAGTCGCACTACCATGAGGCGTATTTTGCATAAAGACATCGGTTTATTCGCCTATAAGGTCCAAATAATACAGCAGTTGAAGAGAGTTGACCACCACTTCGATACAACTTCACTAATTGAGCCTTAGGGCAGGTGGAATCCGATGGTGAAAAAATTATTTTTTCCCATGAAGCGCATTTTCACCTCGGGGGCTATGTAAACAAGCAAAACTGCAGGATTTGAGTATCGGAACACCCACACGTGATCGTTAAGTAGCCAATGCATCCAGAACGAGTGACTGTATGGTGTGGATTATGGGCCGGCGGCTTCATCGGCTCATTTTTCTTTGAATCTGGCGAAACTGTCAACAGAAACCGCTATAGGACCATGATAGCAAACTTTTTTTGGGAGCAAATTGCTGGTTTGGATGTGGGCAACATCTGGTTCCAACAAGATGGGGCGGCATGCCACACTAGCAACGAAACTATCGACTTATTGCGGTTAAAGTTCGAAAATCGTGTAATCAGCCGTCACGCGCGTCGTGGATATGTGAATTGGCCAGTAAGGAGCTGCGATTTGACGCCCATGGACTTTTATCTCTGGGGTGCCGTTAAATAACGTTGTTATGCCAACGATCCAGCAACGATTGACAATCTTAAAGTCAATATCCAAAATGCCATTGCTGAGATAGAGCCGCAGACGTTGGAAAAAGTTCTGAAAAATTGGGTCGAGAGAATGGACTATTGTAAGCAGCCATTTGCTGATGTCATATTTCATGTATAACTGGATACTCTTGGCTACAAAATAAATAGAAGATCATGCAATTCCATCTATCCGTTTGTGTTTTATTAAGATTTTAAAAAGATTCCTTACGATGGCCCACCCTTTAGAATAAATTATTAGGATAATAAAAATATGGAAAAATATATACTTAAGCTGTAAAAAGGTACATAAATTATACAGTCGAATTAAGTATGAGAAGAGACTGGGAAGGCCGATTTCTGTGTATTTCCCCGAAAATATTGACGGAGTTCATGGACTAATTTCATAAGACAGTCGAATTAGACTGAAGCAGATAGAAGAACATTATATCGTTTGAGCCACAAAATTTTGTTTCAGAGTTGGCTGTGAAATAAATGAGGTATGTCGCATATTATTACGTCATGAGACTAGATTACTTCAATTAAATTAGATTAAAAAAAATTAATTAATCTCAGGCATGATTGCTATGTTTCTCTCTCTCAGGCATGGCTGAAACTAAATTCTGTGGCTCATCTTATGAAGGCGTACTACATAGACAAATTCGAATTAGATGTGGAAAAAATTTCTGCAAAATGGATCCTCGTATGCTTGAATGCTGATCAGAAACGAGCAAGATGTGTCCGTTCGAACATGATACCTACTTCTTACTGTTACCATGGATGCAACTTGAGTACATGACCAAGACAAGAAAACAGTAAGGTTTGAGAAGTTTCGTTTTTAGAAATCCGAAAAAAATCTTGCTGTAGTTATTTTTTGGGACAACCGTGGAGTTGTCATGATTGATAATCTGTATAAGGGTAAATACATATCTGGAAAATATTATTCTACATTATTGAAAAGCGTATGAGAAAAAGTAGACCCGGAATATCTTATTTTTGCCTGTGGACAAATCGCACATTGCAAATATTTGCCAGATCTAACTTAATCGGACTATCATTTTCTCAGCTAAAATAGGAGTTAAAGAGATCTATTTCTCTTTTCTAATAAAGATGAAATAGCCAATGTTGAGGGTTGGTTTGTAGAGAGAGAGAGAAAGAGATAAGATATATTGTTCTATAAAGGTTGCAGAATCGCTGTAATAAGTGTATTAAATTAAGAGGTGACGTAAGAGCGTAAAGTGTTATGACGGAGAGAGAAGTGAATTTAAAATGATGAATTAAAGAGAAAAGTTGAATAGAAAGGCTAGTTTTGCAGGTAATGTTACTTTGTTTGCAAAAGATGGAGAAGGATGAAAAGTGGAAGATAAAGCAGCGATGTAGAACTTCAAACTCGCCAAAATCAAATCGAGAGCAGCTCATATGAGAGACTCAAAGGAAGAAGTTACATTTTGGTGCTATTGATGTGTGGAAGTGAAGAGAAAGGCGGTGAAATATGTACGGGAGATGAATATACAAGGTTGGGATAAAGTATGGAACCAAGTAAATATCTTTTAAACAGAAAGGTCTAAATTCATGAAACTTTGCAGGCAAGTATAACGATACATAACGCCATATTTTTTTTTACTACTGTACTTCCGGTTTCACCGGAAATGCCATCAACTTTTTTAGTTTAAATGGGACACCCTATATATTTTTACATTTTCAAATAGACACCTTTTCAACAATTACAATGATATAGGGTTTGGTGGGTGTGCGACTTTGTGGTTTTTGAAATAATAAATGAAATAATAAAAAATGAAATTTCTGAATTTCATAACAATTTTGTTCAACCCTTGAAAATTTTGATTTATAAATATTAGAATTGCTCTCATAGAATGTTGTATTAAAAATATTGCATGCATCTTGTGGAGATCTCTATAAATCTCCAAAACTAATCATCATTAACTAAGTAATTTTTTCACGTTCAGTTAGTTCACACAAAATTGAACAGCAATGTTAATATTTCACATAGATACTATCTGTCAGTTACAGAAAACGTAAAAAACACGAAATTGTTTCATCAGAAAACAGTGTAAAAAGATGTAAAAAGCCAACTCGATGTAGAATTATTTGATTTAATATTTAAAAAACTACAAGTCACACACCCACCGAACCATACATCATTGCAATTGTTGAAAAAGTATCTATTCGAAAATGTAAAAATATACAGGGTGTCCAATTTAAACTAAAAAAGTTGAAGGTATTTCCGGTGAAACCGGAAGTACAGTAGTAACAAAAAATATGCGTCAGATGCGTTATGTGTCGTTATATTTGCTTGCAAAGTTTCATAAATTTGGCCCTTTTTGTTTTAAAGATATTTACTTAGTTCCATACTTTATCCCAACCCTGTATAAAGTTCATTTTTTATGGAATGAGTAAAGACGATCGGAAGCACTGCATTGGTGAATTTAAGGAAACCGAGTGGACAGGAAAAAGATGAATAAATGGAATGTTTATGTGAGAGTGGCAGAGGAATAATGTAAGCGAGAAAAGGAAAGTAAATTGGGAGTAGGGGAAGAACATGGTTGCAAGGCAGAATGTAAGATAGTTTTTATGTGTTTTTATTTAGAGTTTATGTAAGTCGATTATAAATTTAGATATGCCAAGACATACTGAAGTTGTAAACGGAATATAATGTCGCTTATGCCGGCAGACAGACACCTATTCTTTTGATAACATTTCCGAGTCTGTTTTCTAAGAGAGTTTCATCAATTGCTTCAATAACTCACTGAATCTCGGTTTTAAGTTCGAGCATTGTTTGCGATTTATTGGCATAAACCTTCGACTTAACAAAACTCCACAGAAAATAGTCGCAAGATGTTAGCGACCAATTGATCTCTGCATTTCTAGAGATCACACAACCAATAAATGTATGGTTTCCTTTGCTATATGGCATGTGCACCATTCTGTTGAAACCACATTTATTCCAGATTCACACCATCAAATTGAGTCCAAAAAAAGTTTTCGCGTTATCACATTCTATTAACCGTTCCAGCTTTGCCAAACTCATTCCCAAAAAGGTACGTTCGAATTATTCCACCAGTCCACGATCCACACTTTGTGGGTGTAGTGTTTTTTCACGAATAACTCTAGAATTCTCAATACTCCAAATCATGGAAAACTATTGATGAAAATGTGCTTCATCGCTAAAGATAATATTATTCGCAAATTTTTCATTTACTGTTTTTTCCAACTGTTTTTTCCATCACACAATCAAGAAATTGTCCCCGTTGAAAATTATTGTGGCAGGAGCTCTTGAGTTAATAAAACTTTATAGGGGTGCAGGTGAAGGTCTTCAATAAAAATAAACGAGACGCTTAGGTCTTTCTTTATCCATAAGCAAACCAGTGTCACATTTTTTTAACTTATCCTCATTATGGACTCATTAATTACGAAATGGGTACTTTTCGAACAGTCTCTGCAAAACTTTCTCCATGTTTGTAATGTTTTTGTTTTAATAATAACAAGGCGTTGGTCTTTAATGTTGCGATTCATTTTTAATAACTGCAAAGGCTGTATATTACAAATGTCAAAAAATGGTATTGCCAACTTAAGCAAAAAAAATGGCGACAAATTTAAATCCGGCATTCTTGGTGTACACCTACAGATAAGAGAAGACTATGATGAATAATAAAATATTATGAGTTTCAAATTTTGATTGCATCTATAGTAGGTTATGAAGGCCTGAATGATTATAACAACGCATTCGTAAGTAATTTTGATGATTTGTTGTAAATTAAACATTCAAACAAATTTTAACGTATAGAAATTATTAATTATGTCAAACGATTGCTGGAACAATCAAGTCTGATAATAAAGTGCACACACAATTATTGTCGTTGACCATTAAAAATACATCAGAGTATCGCGCAATAAAAACCCAATTGAAATGTGTACGTTTTATGAATTCTAGAGTTTTGAACTGGTGGCCCGAACCGCACTCAGTGTAGATTATACTATTAAATAGTTATTTTCGGATGGAGACAAATAACACGACGCCATTCTATAATTAATACCACTTTATAGCACGAAGAATTATAATAAACGTTTAAAAATAAGTGCGCGCACACAGGCGCATACAATTTAAGCACGATGGATGGACAACGAATGCTAATCATTACGACATACAAAACATCCGAATAAACATTACATCGGTGAAAATTGGGATTGTATTCACGCAACCGCAAATTATTTTTGCAAATTTTGAGGCTCAAGGAAATTTTACGATGATTCGGACATGAGTGTGAAGTATTGAGTACGTAAAAAATAGATAAATATTAATTTTGTTATTTTGTAACGAAACACATTTTTTTAAATATTTTATACCAATGTAAATTCACGATTATTAACACCAATTTCGACTATGGTTTAGATTCTTTTCAGTCATTATAAAGTTGATAATGATGAACTAGTCATAATTGTGATTAGAAATTACCTTTATTGTCGCCGAATCGCATATACAGGGTGGTTCAAAAGTCTGGAAACGGCGAATTTATTTCGCGCACGGGTAGAAAATAGAAATTCTGATATTGGGATCTTTAGTAGTTTTACCCGGGGAACCGAATGGACCCATCAGATTTTGGGCCCGATGGGGCCTTATAAGAGATATAAGGCCCAACTTTGAAATTTCAAATGCAAACCTAAATTTTACATCCAATTTGGCTAAAACCCAAATATTTTTAGTCCAAACGTCTGGGGACGTCTGGTTTATTCAAACTAGTCGAGAAAAATCAAAAAACTGATCTTGGAGTCTCTAGTGCTCCGGTAAACCATTTGAGTCTCATAGGGCCATATGACAGGTACAGGGCCCAGCCCTGGAACTTTAAACGACACTCAAAATGATTATTTTATAAGGTGTTCGAATTGCTGTCGATCCACTGCAGTGCAGTACGCTAATCGTTGGTAGATTTTCTCATTCACTTGTGCCAACATCTCCGGGGTTATTGTGGCTAGCACCTTCACCATCATTCTCTGGAGTTAGACTCTATCTTTTAAATAGGCCCAATAAAAGAAGTCTAAAGGGGTGAGGTCGGAAGATCTTGGTGGCCAGTCGATAGCGCCTCTTCTATCTGTCCAGCTGCCAGGAAATGTAACATTGAGAAACTGCCTAACGAGTAATGCAAAATGCGCAGGTGCTCCATCTTGTTGATACCATACGTTTTCCAATTGATATGCAATAATGATACCCCGTTCCAGCATCTCTAAGTAGCGGGCGTAAGTAAAATTTTCATGTAGAAAAAAAGACCCAATTATTTGGTTATTCAAAATTCCAGCCCAAACATTGATCTTACCCTGCCATTGTGTGTGTGTATTTCGCATACAGTGGGGATTTTTAACGGCCCAATATCTCATATTGTGGCGATTCACTTCGCCATTCAAACTGAATCCTGCCTCATCCGAGAAACATGTCCAAAAAATGATTAAATTATCAGCAACATATCTCTCCATCATTCTCTCACAATATTCCAGACGACGATCATAGTCTTCAGGGGTGAGGCTCCTTGACTAAGCGCATTTTATAGGGACGCCAACCATTCGTTTTTAAAATTCTTCGGACTTCGGCTTTACTTACGCCAAGAGTTTGGGACAACTTTTTTGCCTGAGGATCCTCGGTGACACTGAGCAGAACCTCCTAGGCTTTCTCCTCATTCGTGGCACTTTTACCCCGGCCCGATCTTGGCAAATCTGCTACAGACTCGGTCGCCGTAAACCGGTCAACCGTTTATTTTTTACCGTTGATTTTAAAATCGGTGGCACTTCAGGATGGGTGTCGTTAAACAAATTCGCAGCACTCTCATATGACCTCTGTTTGTCACCGTATTCACGCATTATCAAGATCTCTATTCTCTGGCGGGTGGTTAAGGGCATATTTAGCTCGAAGAAAAAACTTATGAAAAAATTACCGATTGTAACACGATTTATTCAGGTGGTATCGAGGTGACTGATTTTTCACACAATGACCACGTTCAACTGATTTGCGTTTACGTTTGTCATTAGGAAGCAGGGAATGTTTTCTCTCGCACAAACATGAAAATACAAAATAATTTGCGCGGACAAAAGTCCTAAATATTGTAGAACATTGTATTGAGCGTATTGATTTCAATATTGGATTTGATAACATAAATCTAATAACACACAGGAAAATATTTCCCATGTTATGTATGGGTACGTGTGCGTCCAGTCTTATTGTATTTATATTGCTTAGTGAGTGCGAGAAATAACATGCTTTGAGGCTTCCTACGCCCTAACAACAAACACAATCAGTCAGAAGTGGTAATTGGCGGGACAATTAAATGTTAGTCTTCAAAGCATTCTGGCATGATAGAACTCAAAATCTGATGGGCCCATTTCATTCCCCAAGCAAAGTCCTAGAGACTACAATATAAGTTTTTTTTGATTTTTTTCGACTGGAATGAACCAGACGTCTCCCAACAATGGACCAAAAAATCTTGGGTTTAAGGCAATTTGGATGTAAAATTTTCTGCTGAATCCGAATCCGCAATAAAAAATATAGGTTGGCATTTGAAATTTCAGAGTTAGGCCTCATATCTCTTATAAGGCCCCATCAGGCCCAAAATCTAATGGGCCCATTCGATTCCTTGCGCAAAATTACTAAAGCCCCCAGTATCAGAATTCCGATTTTCCACCCGTGCACGAAATAAATTCGCCGTTTCCAGACTTTTGAACCACCCTGTATACTACTACTACTACTAAGAATAAATAAACAATAAATAAAACTATAATGGTGTTATTCTGAACAAATGTTATTAACAGCGATGTTATTAACATTGCAATGTTATGTGAAATTGAACAGCGCTGTTAAAAACTGTATTCTGAACAGCCCGATGTACACAAATTGGCAACAGTGCAACGTCTACAGTGCGACCAACTTCATGTATATTATAGTAGATGATTAATAATACGTTTTTGAGGATATTTTTAGAAAGAAAATTAGTGTTTCATAACGCATGCACATAAATATTGGAATACTACTATTCATTTGAGTTTTTTGTTGAAGAAAAACACAAACTACGAAATAACTTCAAAATATCACCATTAACAATCTCGTAATGTCGACCGTTTTGACAAGTGTTGTTTAACATCGAAAATGTTAATTTACATCGATGTTAGTTGACAGACAGTGTACAGAATAGTATATTCATAACATCTGTCGATGTTAGCAAATAACACCGCTGTTAACGCTAACATTTTTGTTCAGAATAACACCATAAGGACGGTTGAAGTGCATTGTAATGGTGTTATTCTGAGCAACTGTTATTAACAGCGATGTTATTAACATCGGTGTTATTAACATTGCAATGTTATGTGAAATTGAACAGCGCTGTTAAAAACTATATTCTGAACAGCCCCATGTACACACATTGGCAACTGTGCAACGTCTACAGAGCGACCAACTTCATGTATATTATAATAGATGATTCATGATACGTTTTTGAGGATATTTTTAGAAAGAAAATGAGTGTTTCATAAAGCATGCACATAGATATTGGAATACTACTATTCATTTGAGTTTTTTGTTGACGAAAAACAGAAACTACGAAGTAACCTCAAAATATTACCATTAACAATCTCGTAATGTCGACCGTTTTGACAAGTGTTGTTTAACATCGAAAATGTTAGGGTGTTATTCTGAACAAAAATGTTAGCGTTAACAGCGATGTTATTTACTAACATCGACAGATGTTATGAATATACGATTCTGTACACAACGTCTGTCAACTAACATCGATGTAAATTAACATTTTCGATGTTAAACAACACTTGTCAAAAGGTCGACATTACGAGATTGTTAATGGTGATATTTTGAGGTTATTTCGTAGTTTGTGTTTTTCGCCAACAAAAAACTTAAATGGATAGTAGTATTCCAATATTTGTGTGCATGCTTTATGAAACACTAATTTTCTTTCTAAAAATATCCTCAAAAACGTATTATTAATCATCTATTATAATATACATGAAGTTGGTCGCTCTGTAGACGTTGCACTGTTGCCAATTTGTGTACATCTGGCTGTTCAGAATACAGTTTCTAACAGCGCTGTTCCATTTCACATAACATTGCAATGTTAATAACATCGATGTTAATAGCATCGCTGTTAATAACAGTTGTTCAGAATAACACCATTAATTTACATCGATGTTAGTTGACAGACAGTGTACAGAATAGTATATTCATAACATCTGTCGATGTTAGCAAATAACACCGCTGTTAACGCTAACATTTTTGTTCAGAATAACACCATAAATTAAATTCTTATTTCAAATGAAATGGACAACCTCAATACATCCATTCCTACGCTGGGATTCGAATAGTTTTTGGTTTCCAAATTTCAAATTATTATGATGTACTTAATGGTGTTAATCCGAACATAAATGTTAGCGTTAACAGCGATGATATTTGCTAACATCGACAGATGTTATGAATGTACGATTCTGTACACAATGTCTGTCAACTAACATCGATGTATATTAACATTATCGATGTTAAACAACACTTGTCAAAACGATCGACGTTACGAGATTGTTAATGGTGATATACATATTTTGAGGTTATTTCGTGGTTTGTATTTTTCGTCAACAAAAAACCCAAATGGATAGTAATATTCCAAGATGCGTACATGCTTTATGAAACGCTCATTTTATTTCCAAAAATATCATCAAAAACGTATTATTAATCATCTATACATGAAGTTGGTCGCGCTCTAGATGTTGCACTGTTGCCAATTTATGTACATTGGGTTGTTCAGAATACAGTTTTTAACAGCGCTGTTCAATTTCACATAACATTGCAATGCTAATAACATCGATGTTAATAACATCGCTGTTAATAACGATTGTTCGGAATAACACCATAAAGTCCACAAGCTGCAAACTTTAATGTGAAAAATTTTATATATCAACCTTTTTCGTATTTTCTGTACTATTGTTCCAAGCATAAGCGAAAATTTTTGAAATTTCAAAAATGTTTAAGGGACTGATGTTTTATTCCGAATTTCCGTTTTGAGTTTTGGAACATATTACTTTATTTTATCGCTCAATTTTCAAAAATTGAAAATGTATATTTGACAATAAATCGCACCTTAGTATCGATTACAAACTTGACAAAGAAGAAAAATAAGGAAAACACGGAGACAACATTCCGCAAAAATTTAATTCATATCACAAAACATCATTATTTCAGAATCACTTTGTAATTTTTGTATTCAGGTTTGGTGCCGCTGAATGAAAAAAAAAACCAAACGATAAACACTCACAAAACATCGTTCTTTCAAATTCACTTTGTATTTTTTGTAAGTTAACAAAAAATAAGCGAAAACACTATTTACAAATCGTTTTTATTTTTGAATTAATTTTATTTTGCAATAGATCAGTTTCAAACACCTTCATAATAATTATCTTTGCAGAGAAACATCTTTAAAAAATATTTATCCGCAAAGACGTAGTTTCGTTCGCAGTACAACTTTAAGAAAGTGTTGGGGAGGTTATTTTAAGTAAAACATGTCAAATAAACAAAGGTGCTTATTCTATCAGGTAACGCAACTACAAGAATAACACAGGCCTGCGATGTATTTTTTGTCGGAAGCTATTTTTTTAATTACTTGTTGTATGCTGATTCCAAAAGTAAGTTGCATTTGCGTTGCATCACGTCTAGTTTTTTTTATGTATATTTCAATTTCAGTTTTAGGCGTGAGACACGAAAATTGTTGTATATTTAAAACTGTTTACATTTGAAGAATCCCCTGTCAGCAAATAATTAATAAGCCTGGCAGTACTACGGAAGCTACTGTACGGGTTACACTGTTTGTCTTACTTTGCTCTGTTCGGTGCTATATCCTTCACAATGTCATCTAGAGGTTATAAAAATAAACCAAACTGCTTTTGTTACATCTATGGAAAGTTCGTTGTAACAAAACAAAGAAAAAACATAACAGAATTCGTTAAATCAGTGTATTTTGCATACTTCAAAATACAACTTGGTGACCAAGACAAATCGTGGGCTCCACATATTGTGTGTAATTCCTGTGTTGAACAGCTAAGACTATGGGATAAAGGGAAGCTGAAATCCTTACGTTTTGGTATACCCATGATTTGGCGAGAACCCAAGGACCATGGAAACGACTACTACTTTTGTTCCTGTAATGTGCAAGGATATAATACCAAAAATCAAAAGATATCCTGTATTCGAATCTTCCGTCTGCTATAAGACCACGGTCCGGACGTACCACTTATTCCACCTAGCACGCTCAAAAACGTCTCAAGTAGTTCTGCATCTGACACCACAACAGAGGAAGAAATGGATTGTTTCCAACCAATCACATCAAATGAGCCACAGTTGTTTACACAATCTGAACTTAATGATTTAGTTAAGGATTTGGGCCTTCCAAAAGACCTTTCTGAAATTCTAGGATCGAGGCTTCGTGATAAAAATGTACTTTCGCCAGGAGCTTCATTTTATTGGTACCGGGATCGGCAGTCAGAGTTTATGCAATACTTTTCCCAAGAAGGATCGCTTGTTTACTGTCATAATGTTGCTGACTTAGTTTGTCATCTGGGTGCTCCTACTTATGATCCAAACCAATGGAGACTTTTCATTGACTCTAGTAAAAGGAGTTTGAAAGCGGTCTTACTACATATTGGCAATAAATATGCATCAATTCCTTTTGGTCATTCCATTCGGTTAAAGGAAAGTTATGAGAACCTTAAACTACTTTTAAATCAAATTATATTACGAAGATCATAGCTAGATACTCTGTGGTGATTTGGAAATAATATGTCTGTTGTTGGGACAACAGTTGGGATGTACGAAGTTTCCATGCTTTCTGTGTGAATGGTATAGTAGAGCCAAACTTAAGTGGGATGTGAAGGACTGGGTGCCAAGAATGAAATTAACTCCAGGTGTTAAGAATATCATGCATGAAAGCTTGGTAGATCGTCTAAAAGTTTTATTACCTCCACTTCACATTAAATTGGGTTTGAAGAAACAATTCGTGAAAGCGTTAGACAAAGCAGGAAAGTGTTTCAAGTACCTGTGCGACAAATTTCCAGGGCTCTCAGAAAGCAAAACTGAAAGGAGTTTTTCTAGGGCTTCAAATAAGAAAGCTGATGAAATATGCCAGATATGAATTAACAATGAAAGCTGTTGAAAAAGAAGCATGGATAGGCTTAAAAGATGTTATCAATAAGTTTTTGGGAAATTACAAAGACTCAAATTATAAAGATATCGTCAACAACATTGAAAAATTTAAGCAGCTAGGTTGTAACATGAGTTTAAAAGTTCATTTTCTCAATTCACATCTTGACTACTTTCCTGAAAATCTTGGAGCAGTAAGTGAAGAACAGGGTGAAAGATTTCACCAAGATATTAAAGAAATGAGTAGATGGGACGTGAAAATGATAGCAGACTACTGTTGGATGTTGAAAAGGGATATTACAAATGCGACGCCTAAGAGAAAAACAACTAAACGAAGTTTTGAGTGCAAAAGACAAAGATTCCATAAGGACAGTAAAAAGCAGTGTTCATTTTATGTTAAACTTGTTTTATTTCTATCTTTATTGTTAATATGTTTGTTGAAATTTGTTGAGAATCTAAATAAATCAAAATTTTCCGAAAAATTGTGCTATAATTTACGGGGTATCTTTATTCCTTTCTAGCCGAAAAACCTTACGTGATGGAGAGAAACTGAAATTATCTTTGGAATTAGCATCACTTTTTCATACAAAATCAGTTAACAGAACATAAACAAATTAAAAAAATAAATAAAACGCAGGCCTGTGTAATCAGTTTATTAACAAGTTATCAAAGAAGCACAAAATAAAAGATAAAGAAAAAATATTTACAATAAATGTTCAAACTAAACTACTTGAACTTAATGGTTATTTATATACCGAGGGCATTAGGAAGTTATTTATGCGCATATGAGGGTATGTTAGGCGTCCGAGCGGTATAAAAAACAAGTATTGCCCTTGGTGCATTCAAACTTTTGTCTCTTACTGGTTTTTCTATTCAATCATGAAAGGATATATTTGCATCAATGAGATTTATGTTTTTCTAAATGTTCGAAATGAGATTACAGTTGTGATGTAATTAGCGTCCTTTTCGAAGGTGTGCGGTATTATGTACTACATAAGGTACCTTTTATCCTTGTAATAACGGCACAATAATATAATACTAAGACATTAAAACATTATACAAATAACGAATTTGAAGCCACCATAATTCTTTTCAATAATAGTTCTCGAGTGTTTATCGTAACATTATACAGGGTGAGTTTTTTTCAATGTTCTCTATGGGAATCTCGGAAACTATAAGAGGTAGAGAAATGGTTAAATGGGCAAATAAGTGCAGTTTTGCGAGCCCAATAAAATAACACATTTAAAGTTTTCAAAATAGTAAAGGGTTTCCATAAAAAAAAAATGTAAGTTTGCGTCATATCTCGGAAAATAATGGCGTTAAAAATTTTCTGAATTTATTTTATTAAGCTGCACAAAATTATCTACAACTTTGTCCATTACAGTTTTAGATAAATTTATTTGAAAAAATTGACACTTTTTACATTTTTCAAAATATCTAGTTACCCTTCACTTTTTTGAAAACTTAGAAAGTGTTATTTTATTGGGCTCGTAAAACTGCACTTCTTTGCCCATTTAACCGTTTCTCTATCTCTTATAGTTTCCGAGATCCCCATAGAGAACATCGAAAAAAAACTCACCCTGTGTACAAGCTATATTAAATGATCCCGATGATAATAATCCAAAAGATTTGAATCCAGGAAGCTTGCTGGCCATGCGACAAGATCCTCATGTCTAATCAATCCGTTTTGGGTAGTTGAGATTGAACCATTCGATCACTTGCCTTTCGAAATGAGCACCACCATGTTAGAGCCACAAGCGTCGTGGAGAATCTCCTAACATCTTTTATTCTGTCTGATAATTTTCGTGGTTGAGATACAACATATATTTGTTAATTTGTTACTTATTAGTATTAGGATTTTTATTAATACTGATGAATATTAATAAATTACGATAAGCTGTCCTGTTTATGAATTAGTTATTTGTGTTTAAATGTTTGTTGTTTTTAATTGACGATGAATGATTATTATTAATATAGGATAGATATAAATTAGCAAAATTGAATGTTTAATGTGATGCAGTATAAAGTGAATGCATGAATCAGTAATGAAACCGAGGTGTAAAGTATTTATTTATTGTGCGGCGCAGTGATTAAAATAATATGTGCTGGGGGAGCGTTCGCGGCACGCCACTGAATGCGAGGAAGCGGCAGGGTGTATTTATGCGAGCTAAAATAGGGAAACAACTTAGAAAAGAGATGAAGCAAAATATAATAGACAATAAAATGAACCTAAGTTCCGACTTTTTTTATATTGTTAAAAATATAACCAAAACATGAACTCTTCATGTGTTTATTAGCTCCGTCACTCATAGCTCTTCGGCGCTGGTTTACTAACAGACTGTTGGTGTTGGTTTTTGTTAAAATGTAAACCAGACCTTTCCAATATTTGATACGCTTACCGGTGTCAAACTACCGGTACATGATAAGTGAATGAAATAATAACGAAAACAATATTTTAAGGGAGACAAGCAATAAAAATTACTTCTCCATCACTTGAGAATTATGAAATTTTCGTTTTTCGCTTTTCAAAAAATATTTACCTTCCGGTAACCGAGTATACTGTCTACTATATACCAGTACACATCTTAACAAGATTGGGAATATTTGCTCTAAACCTTTAATAACTCTTCTAACATAGAGTTCGGTTTTAGATCTATGAAGATTTGAATTAAACGTTATAATACTATAAAATGCCATTCATATCTAATTGTAACAAAATTTTGCACCAGAATCGTTAAAAGCGAAAGAAGAAATTTAAAATACGATCTCCTTAAATGTAATTACGAGCTACATTTGTACGGAGTCTTCAAAATAGGCTGAACCGGACGAGAAGTACACTTTCTTAAGTTTGAAAGTCTCTCGATAGATCAATGTTTTGTGCCTCAAAAAAGGAGCTTTTACCACAAATGAAGACAGTGCATTTTTTACAATATTTCCATTCTAAACTCTGTTTTTACGGTGTGATAAAGTTGGTATGTTAATATGACTCAACTTAATAATAATAGAAACACATCAAAACTAATCATTTCACCTTGCTTTAAGGCAATTAAAGAAAATCACTTTGATTGCGAGGGATAGTGAAAGAGAATTCGTATATTGAATAAAATTTGCAAAGGAGAAATTACAATTCTGCATTTTGCTATGATGCTATACTCCTTCTACTCATAGATTAGACTTTTTGACATCTTCAGTGACAAACTCTAAAAAATGAAAAGTACCAACACGGCCATGAGAAAAATGTAATTTTGCAGCAAGTAAGGTTGGTACCGGTATATTTCCAATATACAGGTTGTTCAATTTAAGTGAAGACATTGAAATATCTCGAAAACTACACATCGAATAAAAAAAAATTATAATTAAAATTTGTTCGCCTCGGAGGGGGACATTTAATGATATGAAATGATCCACTACCCTCAACCCCCTAGGGGGTATGGGGTGAGAAATAGAAAAGTTAAATAGGAACCCCCATTTTTTTGTACTAATTTGTTTTATCTGATTTTTTTTTGTATTCGTGACAGACGACGCTATAATCGACAAAATTCAAAATTGGCAAAAATCGTTGAAAAATGGAGATTTCCTGAGAAATGGGGATTCGTAAAATAAGGTTCCCATGATTTTTAATAATAGACAGCTATATTTTTATTCTTAGTGTTGTAGATCATTTTAAAGCTTAAAACTTATACTATTTTTCTACATAATCGCCGTTTCTGTTCAAATACTTTTGCAGACGATGCTCCAGTTTTTCTATCCCCATGTTATAAAATTCTGCCGCGAATCCTTTGAGGAATCGAGTAACCTCTTCCTTGAACTTAAATTGAGCACCTGTATACACGGCGTCACCAATAGACACCTTATTAACAGTTTGTTATTGTTCTTGATTTCTCCCATGGAGAACGTTCAAAATGATGTGACGAACCAATGAGTGTTATTTTCGTAATAAATTAAGTTTCGTAAGTACTACTTTTTGTGGCGAGAGTTGTTTGGCAACCTAGTGGGATTTCTACCACTCAAGATGTAAAAAAAGTCTAATTTATGAGTAGATGGAGTATACTATTAAAGTTTTCGGTGCAGAGAATTGTGTGGATTTATATTTTCAATGTCCGAATTTTTTAAATATAAATTTATTACTCACTGCTCAAAACTTGAAAAGAAAATTGCATTTACCGTAGTTTGTACAAAATTAAGTACTTCAAAAATTCGCTTTAAAATAACAAAATTTATTTAAAAAATAATGGTTATGGTATCATAGTTATGTATATTTACGCTTTTATGGTTTGTTTTTAATTTGAATCATATTTTATGATAATGAGCGTTTTGTAGGATGGGATAATAGTGACGTTTAAAACATCAAAATTGTGAAAGGTGAAAATGACAAATTATACTTCAAATTCTGATAGTCAGTTTACTCAAAAACCAACCAAGAGATTTCGAAAAAATGTATTGTTTATAAGTTGTTAATTTTGGCATTCTCCGCAATAATTATTCACATAAAGGGTATAGCCGAATAAGATGGTCAAAAGTGCCCCCAAAGAAAATCAAGAATCGCGATGACTGGATGAAAGATAATTAAAAATGCCGTTTTTGGCGCCAAATTCAAATAGAAAAATGAAGTAAAAGTTTTCAAAATTCATTTTTGCAGTGAAGGCTTTCGAGGACTGTCTCAGTTTTTTTTTCTGTAAATATGTTTTACCAAATTCTATAACATACATGTTTTTCAGAATTTTAAACGATTTTAAAGATAGTTAAAATAATTAAAAATCAATTTTACCACCATAAAAATTTGAATTTCGCGCCAAAATTGTGATAAAAAAGTTATTTTTGTGAAATAATTATCTTTTTTTTTTAATTAGAGAGATACACTTCACAAAAATAACTTTTTTATCACAATTTTGGCGCGAAATTCAAATTTTTCAGGTTCGTAAAATACTCGTAATAATGCATTTTCGAATTTCTACAAAAACAATTTATTGTATTTGTTGTATCCCAACGCATGTAACAATAAAAAACAAATTAATTAATTACTTATTATTTATAGAATTATTTTCAAACTTGTTTTTTGATTACCCTTTATACAATTGAAATATACCAACTGGTAACAAAACTACAACACTCAAAAATCGACTCCAATTAAACGATATAAAACCTGTGTAAAAATAATCACTAGAAGAATTACCAAAACTACAAAATCTGTTAAAAAATAAAGTATTTTTGGAATCCCATAATAAAAACGCTCGAAACGTAACTCGGAAGAAACTAAAATTTCACAATTAACAATTTAAAAAAATGTGCAAAATGAAGCGCGGAATTGGCTTTTTGAATTCCTATAAAAACAATTGAATTTTCCCAAATGGAAACAAAACCACAACTCGTGTGCGACGAGACACAAATTACATTTAACGATTTGAACAATTATGTAAAATTAATATCTCAAATAATTACTTTAAAATTATAAAACCAATAAAGTAATAATGTATTTTTAGATTTCCATAAAAAAACATTGTATCCTAAGTACTGGGAATACAACTACAACGCTTAAAACTTAACTTTAAAGACGAAAATCGCATTGAATGATTAAATAATTATACAAAATGAATTACTCAAAAAATTAGTTTCAAAATTACAAGATTAATTTAAAATTCAAGCTTCTTAACTAAAAACAAGACCTCAGCGCTCAAAAATGGAGTGGAAACTGAGAAACATCGCATTGTTTGAACAATTGTGTAAAATTAATCACTCAAAATTAGCTTCAAAATTGTAAAATCTATAAAAAAAATTATGCATTTTTGGATAAAAAAAACCAATTAAAGTTTTCCGACTGGAAAGAAATCCACAGCGCTGAAAACTTGAGCGAACACTGAGCGAAGTTGCATTGAATGATTTGAACAACCGTGCAAAATCAATCATAAGAATTAGCTTCACAATTGCAAAATATATTTAAAAATAATGCATTTTTCAATTTATATCAAAATAATAAAAAAAAACACAACCTTAAAACTTTAATGGGAAGGGATGAACACGGCATTCAACTATTTCAATTATTATGCAAAATAAATCACAAGAATTAGTTTCAAAAATTTAAACCCAATGTATTTTTAGATTTGCATAAAAACAACTAAAGTATCCCAACGGGAAACAAGACTACAACGTTCAAAATTTGACTCTATAGAGAGTAGAGACGAAAATTTAATAAAAAGATTCAAAATTACTCGAAAAATTAACTTACAAAATTAATTAATTTTTTTATTTATTTATTTATTGACAGACGAACCTTTTTACAAGAAAAAATTAAAACAAAGAAAATACAATAAAGAAATCAAGATAAACTTCACTTTTTAGAACAAAATGAAATATCCGCCATTATGATTTCATGGCAAACCTTTGTTTTTAATTCAAAAAAATTATGGTAAAGTTTTTTGCAATTATCTCGGTAAATACTCTGCAGAAACAATTGAGTAAGGCACGAAATCATCAGCTCAACAAGCTTTAAAAATAATGTAAGAAGACCGATACTGTCAAATAATTAGGGGAGCCAATATTAATACATTTCGAATTTTGCATGTAAATCCCTATGGCCCGCTTTGCAATTCAACACCCTGTATAGATATAGGTACAAGCAGTGCCGGCTCCACTCGGTAGTGTGGAATGGCGCCGAAATTACTTTGCTCGGAAATATTTATGATGCACTACTTGAAATATTTGAAGAGAAAGATAAAGACAAAAATACAAAACATGAGGCAATGGATTTAAAAATAAAATGTTATGCATTTCTTTATTCGATTATAATTTGGTTTGATATTATGAATAGAGTAAATGTTGTAAGTAAAATGCTTCAGAATCCTTCTGTAGGTATTCATAATTCTACAGTTTTTATACAAAATTTAATTGCTCATTTCCAAGAAAAGCGTTCGGATGACAATTTTAATGCTACTTTGGAATCTGTAACAGAATTAGCAAGAAAAATGGAAATTACTATAAAATTTAACGATACGACTTTACGTAGAAGAACCAAAAAAGAGTTTTTGATTATGAATGTGAAGACGAAACGCCAACTGATACAGAAAATAAATACAAAATTGATTTTTATTTACCAATTATAGACATTGTCATTAATTCATTAACTGGCAGATTTGACCAATTATCCGAACAAGCGCAAAAATTTCAATTTTTATCTGATTTTGAAGAAATTTGTGATATGGATGAGGAAACATTAAGAAAACATAGTACGGACCTTAAAATCGTTCTCTCTGACGGCGTAGAAAAAGATATTAGTGCAATATAATTGGTTAATGAAATCACTATATTCAAAGACATCCGTAAGAAAGATGAAAATTCAGTACCATTGAATATTATTCAATTCAAATACAGTAATAATTTGGGAACAGTTTTTGGAAATTTAACGGTTGCATTAAGAATTCTACTCACCTTCCCAGTGCAACTTGTGAACGATTTTTTTCGAAATTAAAATTAATTAAGTCATACTTAAGATCAACTATTTCTCAAGAAAGATTGGTCGGACTTGCTATAATATCAATTGAAAACAAAATTTGCGACAAATTAGACGTCAATAATTATAGGAAATTTTGCTTATATAAAAGCAAGAAAAATAAATTTATTATAAATTACTATTTAATTTTTTTATGGCTGTTATGTATTAATATAAGTATACATATATTATTATATATAATATGTGTACTATTTACACTTAAAATTAAAATGTAATATATTTATAAGAACTTAAGTATTTTATTATTACCTGCTTCTTAGTTTCCATGAAAATATATTATGTCAATAGAGTAATTAAGGGCGCCTAAACAATCTTTGCATCGGGGCGCCATCACCCCTAGAGCCGGCACTGGGTACAAGGTGTTACAAATTCGATGCATTCGCATTGCTATCTCGGTAACCAGTGGCGGCTCGTGGAACATGTTGATGGTAGAGCCACTTTTACAATTTATTGGATGAAAGATGGAAATGCCAAATTATGCAAATTAAATACTTGCCAACAAATCAAAAATTTGCACATAAAAATAAATCACCTTAACAATCTAACTACAGTATAGACCCATAAAAATACGCTCTTAATTAAGGTAAAAAACCTAAAATATAGCACGAAAAAAACGAAAATTTAGACAAATAACGAAAATTTGCGGTTAAAAAAAATGCAGACCAAAAATCCGAAAATTTCACCGAAAAAAAATAAAAGGTTTAACCAAAATAAAGAATATTTAGGGCAAAAACTCTAAAATTTGGAACGGAGAAATAAAAAAATACAGGTCAAAGATCTAAAATATAGGCCAAAAAAATAAAAAATACTGGTCTAAAAATAAAAAATGCAAACCAAAAAATTGAAAAATCAAGGAAAACAAAAATGATTTGCCATTTTCAGCCCCCAAAATAACTCTTTAGCTCAAAATAAGTTGCTGACTAGAAACTCGAAAACCTCGGTTCCTGGAAGTCCCACATTTTTTTTTTATTGACAAATAGTGTTCAGAATGGTGTCAGACTTCAGACAGAAAAAACAAAAAAATGTTTAGTCAAAAAGTAACCAAGTCAAAAAATTCGCCCATAAAAAATAATCATTCAAGTTAAAAATCTAAAATGAAGGGCAAAAAATCAAAAACTGTAAAAAAAAACTTGAAAATATCGGCAAAAAATAAAAAAGTTGCGTATAAAAATAAATCTAAAATATAGGATAAAAAATTAAAAACTTCGACGAAAAATTCGCTCCTAAAAATCAAAATTGCGGACAAAAAAATAGAAAATTTTAACAAAATCTTTTTGGTCATCAAAATTTGTCTCTAAATGCAACTATTGTTGTTGTGGCGATTGCTTTCTTTGGAAATTTGTAAAAACACATTATTCAGAAATAGTCTGTCAAAATTTTAACCATCTGTTGAAATTAATGTGGAATTTCGATGTTGTTTAACATTTAAAAAGTTTTTTAGGAACCAGTTAAAAATTCTCGCTAAGCTTGAGTCTACAGGTAGTGCCATGGCTCCGTGGTTCTATATAACGAGCCGCCCCTGTCGGTAACTATAAGAGATAGAGAGTTGGTTAAGAGGTAAAGTTCCGCATTTTAAATCTGAATCATTTGTTAAAAGAAAATTTAAAATATTCTGACTAATTCCGGCTATATTCGTAGAAAACCGAAAAAAAAACAATTGTGGTTTTTATTTTTTTTTTCGGCTTTATCACTGATTATTTTCAAAAATGAAGAATTAAGCTCTTCCCCTGCAGAAGCGGGTTTTTGAAAGCCCGGCCCGGCCCGGCCCGATAGTGAAAATTTAAAACCCGGCCCGGCCCGGCCCGATGAAATGAAAATGTATTGCGGGCCCGGCCCGGCCCGGCCCGAAGCTGAATATTCAAAGCCCGGCCCGGCCCGGCCCCGAAAAATGTTGAATTAAATAAATAAAATTACTGGACCCTTGTACTCCTTACAATCCTTAAAATACATTTAATGCATGTTAATAAAAATAACCCAATTTATTTTTCACTGCACTAGGTTATTACTTTCCAAACTATAATAAAATTAAATTTATCCAAGCCCGGCCCGGCCCGGCCCGGGTTAAATTATCCATCGGAAAGCCCGGCCCGGCCCGGCCCGGGTTAAATTATCCATCGGAAAGCCCGGCCCGGCCCGGCCCGGAGTTTGAAAAATACGGCGCGGCCCGGCCCATGCAGGCCTCTGATCGAGATATCCACGTCAACTTCATTTTTTTTTCAATACGGACCTGGATTTTTTTTAATTCTTTTTTGAATAGCTTTTCACCTCCACACATAATAGTGTTTCTTAGCTTTGACATTACTTAAATTAGATTTAGTACAGCTGAAGATATGTACAGATATTGTTTTGATAATGTACCAGGCATACGTTTTCCTGAAATTTTATTTTTTTAAATTTCTAACCGAAAAGCTTATAAAGTCTCAGTGATGGAATTTTAACCATTTAGTAAAACACCATAATAGAACGTTTTGTCAAAATTTTAAATTTTTGAAGTGTGTCCCTTCAGAGATATTTCAGATCGAATATACCTGATTTTACGAAAATTGCAATATTTGAAAAAGGATGAACTCTCGGACATGAAACTTTTTAGGGAACTAGTATACCATAAACACTATATCCAGAAATAAAATGTGAGTCTTAGTTCTATCTTACATTTTTCATTTTAAAAGAGAAGGATTTTATTTTGAAAACATTAATATTTACCTATTTTTTGCTAATTTAAAATTTATTATTGTCCCATATGTGCCGAACAGAAAATATTATATATTTTTAACATGGTTTTTGTTTGAACCAAATATATCTTAAAACCGAGGAGATACAGAGTTTAACGCAAACCTCTGTAAAATGCAAAATAGGTTGACCCACCATTACAAAATGACCACTCACAAAAAACTGAACATCTGAAAAATTAATAAATACCTATTTTCAACTCTCTGAATTTAGTATACACATAGGTAATAGTATAGATACAAGATCGGTAGGTGCGTTCATACAGTCGAGAAAATATTATTGCAAAACGAGAACCGCAGGGCCGAGTTTTGCAAATTTTCGACTGGTTAGCACATACCGATCGTGTATCGTGTACAATTTTTTATACGATCATTTGAAATTAAATTTGAATATAATATTTGTTGTTTATTATGATTTGGTCGGTGGAGAACATTCGCAGTCAGTGTTGCTATGGATTTTTTGTTTTTCATTAAAGTTATGTGTCAGATTTGACAAATCATAATATCTTGTGAGCCACAAAATTTTATTTCAGAGTTAGCTTTGAGATAAATGAGGTATGTCGAATATTATTTTGTCATGAGGCTAGATTAGTTCAATTGAATTAGATTTAATAAAATGAATTAATCTCAGACACGACTGCAATGTTTCTCTCTTTCAGGCATGGCCAACTCAGAAACAAAATTCAGTGGCTCACACCTTATATTGGCTGTAGAAGAAGTAGACAGAGTAGAACATTATTTTACACAAGTAAACTCCGCCCTTCAGCTTGCTGTCAAAGTTATTTGTATATTTTTCAATTTTGTGTTCACTATTTTACTATAATTGCACCTTATAGTAAGCAGATATAGTAAAGATTACATAAATACCATATGTATAAAAATTATTTAGATAAAGGGTGGCTTTGTATTTCGGAACGTACGTTGCAGGTTTGATGCGTCGCATTACGTCTTCGCCACCAGTTGTTCAAAGTAAGGTTAAGCTAATCTAATTGTCAAATAAAACTTGTTTGTTTCTCCGAATAATCGCACACAATTCCGGACCACATTGAAAAAATCTGCTTCCATAAACACAAAATCAGGAACTGTTGTCGAAATTCAACCAGGCATGGACGAGTATTATAAATCTATTGCCCATTTTCAAGATGTCCATTACGGAAATAAGATTCAATGATGAAACGCTTGTGAAGTTGTGATAATACCATGATTAAATCAAAACTGGCTTTTAATTGAAATAAAGTCAACAACGTGCTGAACTAATCTAAGACCGTGATTTTGTTACTCATGGCCATGCCTTATCTAAATATTTTTTATACATACAGGGTATTTCAGAGCTCTGGGAACGGTCAATCACGTGCTTATTTTTCAAAACTTCGAAAAATGTTTTATACAAAAGTTGTGTATAATAGTGAGCTGCACGCCCTAAAAATATTTAAATTTATACAGGGTGTCTCATAACAAAGTTACAGACCAAACTTATGCTTTTTTAAATAGAACACCCAGTATTTTTTGTCATTTTTGAATTATATGGAGCAAATAAAGGTGAGTTACTTCAATACTCCCTATACCTATTGTTTGCCTTTTTCGAAATATTTGAAGATTTGTTGAAATGCATGGTCTGGGTGAAATTTTATTTTTGGCCCAGTGATTGACGTTGAACGATTAAAATCATTTCTATTATTTGGTTGAAGGTTCGAACTATAGAGCCAACCATGATTTTATGCAAAAAATTATACAGGGTGATAAGAAAAATGCGGTAGAAAAACCCAACTTATAAAGTTGAATAACTTCGTTTTTCAAATGGCACACCCTGTATTTAGTAACGTATTCTCAAGTAGAATCCAATTATCTTTCAGATTATAATAATTATTCCTGATATGATAATCGCTGAATACAAGAAAACTATTGAGATTAGGAACAGGGAACCCTTATACAATTTGAAAGATAATTGGATTCTACTTAAGAATTCCAAACCCGAATACAATGGTTTACAATTAATTGTAATAAACGAAAACTAATAATAACAGGAAACCAAATATTTCTTATTTAAATTATACCCATAATTGCAAATCATGAATTTGTTGGTTTGTTTTTCTTTTGTTTCATGGCTGCCTTGGTCAATTTGCTGTTTTTAAACATGAAAATTCAAAACAGAAAAAAATCTTGAAAATTACTACTGTATATACAGAATGTTATGATTGTCACTAGCCAATGAGAGCAATTTATTAATGTGAACTCAGCGCAAAATTAATTGTATGTTTTTAATGTTATTAGGAAGTTTGATGGATAAATGGAATGATGCGATTTTATAGGGTGAATATATAGGACGAATATTTTGCGTTTGCAGTTTTACTTCGTTGCATTGAAACGTTGAGATTCAAATAATAGCTCCAAATTTAGTTTTTATTTTGTTATCACTTTGATATTTAAAAAAATACTAGATACGTTTGCCAATTATGATATTTCATTTATATTATTTCATTTCATTTTTTAAATTTTTAATTAGGTAGTTTCCAGGTACAACAGACGTTCCATCATTACAACTAGGTTGGGGTGTGAATTCTAAAAAAGTGTAATAATTTAATGGCTTCAAGAAAGTTGTAATATAATTTGTCTTTTATAGAAAAAGGTTATATTGAATGTTCAATGTTTGTCATTGTAGGGCTTTACGCATAGATAAACTATTAATTAAGATTGCCAACTCAAGCAGTAGAATTGGAGCAAAGTATTAGTACCAAATTTAGCGCCACCTACTATTTGATCGTGGATTTTATTGGTTGGGATAAAATGGCGTTAATTTTAAAATATTTTTAATGACACACTATTTTGGAAAAGTTCGAGATTTTATTTTCATTTTCATAACTATAGTTTCGGCAGCGTCGTAATTCTAATTTACTATTTCTTCGATAAAGCAAGTTAAAATTGCCCAAACTATGGTCACAAAAATAAAATTTTTAAGTTTTACAAACAAAGTAATGATATTTTATTTAAACTGTATTGAAAAATGAAATGTTCAGACCACAACTGATTTCATTTATTATATAAAATGTATAACGAAGTAGAAGCTTCCAGTATAAACAACATAAAAATATTATACTTGATGTGTTCTATAAATGTCTTTGTGACGCTTTAATTATAACTTTGGATTTGAAACATTAGTGACCCATAACTTAAATCTTTCCGTATCTTGAAGCAAAACTCCATTCTGCACAACATCCTCTCATCACATCCTGGCACACAACAACAATTCTATTTTATGAGTGACAGTAATGTACCTACAATAAGTTTATATGAGAATTTATATAAATTTAAAAAAATCTACTTGTGCTTACCAATTAAATAATACAATCACTAAATTCAACGAAATCAATATTGTCTTTAATTAAACACAAAACTTCACAGAACGGTAGAACGAACGAAACACGTGTACTGAATAATTATGTTGTTATGTTTACAAAACAAAGCCAATATGCAAACCATAAAATGCAGGCACGGTTTTTGGGCAAACTGTTAAAAAACTGAAGACAGCGCCACCATACGTTTGATCGTAGTACTGAGATATGGCACCAAAATATCGTTGGAGTGAACACCCCCTGGCTTTACGCCTCTTGAATAAAATTTCTGCTTATGTATAAATCTATAAATGTAGGTATTAAAATGGTTACTTATTTTATTTTTATTATTAGAGATTATTTCTTAATCTTTACATTAGGAGATAATTAGGAAGCGCGAGGTATTGCATACAGATATAAAAAATGTGCATTTAAAATAACAAAGCAAGCGGATAAAAATGAAGATAAAACTTTGCAAGTGGATAAAAAGTTAAAAATATGACACCTTGTTTTTCTAGTGTGAATCAATCTCTATTTAAATTTCTTATATTAGGCAGACGTATCCGCAACGCGTATCAATTTAATTTATAATATGAAAGCATGCAGGCTGTTGTAAAACACGGATGGATGACATATTTGTTTTTTTTTAAATTTTATCCTATAATGTTCACATGCTAATAACTCCTTAGCAACGAGTTGCGTTAAGGGGGTAAGTGCCGCGTCGAAAATTGATGGTCAGCATATACATAATTCTGAAGTTAATATCAAATATTAAGAAATTATATTTTGCACATTAGAGAGAAAGGGTTAAACTATTCGTCTACAGTGCATTTTATTTAAGTGTGGCCATAGGGATTTACATGGTAAAAATTGTACCCCGTGTTAACTTTTGTTGTCGTGCAAATTTGAAACATTTTTATATTTTTATCAATGAATCAAACATTTTTCTACGAGATGTTCATTGTTAGAAGGACATAAACATGTTAGAATTCCTTATTTTCGCTTTCAAAGTTGAAATTAATAACACAAATTATTAAGCCAAAAAATCAACTTGGCGTAAATGTCATAATGTTTGCTGTCAAGCAAATGTTATAAAATCGCACGAAAGTTTGTTAATGTGAATTTTTCAAGAAAATGTCTGTTTATAACATTGAAGAACGAGTAGAAATTGTAACGGCATACATAAAAGGTATGTCAAGTCGAGAAATTGCGGACAACTTCGCTGCGGCACATCCAAATCGTCCTATTCCAAGTAAGACAACAGTGCTTAAAATGTACGAAAATTTTCGCACAAAGGGTTGTGTGAATTTTGCGCATGTAAAACGTGTGAGAACTTCTTTGGTCCTTACAGAAGAGATGAAAACGAATTTGTGTTTGGCGATAGATGACGACAGTTCAACCACTCTGAATCTACTTGCGGATCAATTTAATCATTCGAAAAGTAGTTGCTTTAGGACGTTAAAAATGGAAAAGTATAAATCATATAAAATTTAAAATGCGCACAAATTATTACCTCGAGATTACTTGCTAAGAATGGAATTTAGTGAATTTTGGATGGAAAAGATTAATTGATCCCAACGTTTTAAAGAAAATACTATTTTCTGATGGGAGTACGTTTATGTTAATTGGGACCGTAAATAAACAAAACCGACGCATTTGGGCAAGAGAAAATCCATACAAGATTCAAGAGACTCACACACAATGGCCTGAAAAAGTTAATGTCTGGGTTGGAATTGTCGGTAACAATATCTTGGGGCCATTCTTCATTGACGGGAATCTGAATCAAAATAAATACTTGGATCTGCTTCAAATGGAAGTGGGCCCTAGCCTAGACGATTTGAGACCTAATAGGCACATTATTTTCCAACAGGATGGAGCCCCAGCTCATAGTGCCACCGTTGTTAACACATTTCTGAATTAAACTTTTCCCAATAGTTGGATAGGCCGATTTGGACCATTTAAATGGCCTGCCCGAAGCCCGGACCTTACTCCTCTCGATTTTTTTTTGTGGGGTCATTTATCCAATAAAGTGTACGACAATGTCCGAGATAAGCCCGAAAATCTTGAGGAGTTAAAGATAAGAATTTCAGAAGCTTGCAAGTCCATCACAGTGAGGGAGTTGCAAAATACTCGAAGACATTTCCACAATCGGTTGGGTTATTGTTTAGCAATGGAAGAAAAACATTTTGAACAATTTCTTTAATAAATATTTTTTTGTGCACATTGTGTTTGCTTTTTTTTAGTTTTATTAATTTAATAAATCAAAAAACATTAGCTAAACATGTTTACGAAGGTTTTACAAACTTTGCTGCTAACTTAATCAATGTTAAAACGTAGTAAAATATACATGTAAATCCCTATGGCCATAGTTATAATTAAAGAAAAACGCCCTGTACGCATGCCGTAACTTCCGAATATTTTTTTTAGAAGTAGAAAGACGCTTTTCCTTTAAAAATCACAACACGCTTTATCTTATAACCTTTACTTGTCAATAAACATGACATTTTCGCCAAGTTGATCTCTTTGAAAGCGAAAATAAATCATTCTAACATGTTTATGTCCTTCTAAGAATGAACATTTCATAGAAAAAAGTTTGATTTATTGATAAAAACAAAAAAATTATTTCAAATTTGCACGACAACAAAAGATAACATGGGGCACACTTTTTACCATGTAAATCCCTATGGCCACACTTAAATAAAATGCACTGTATAGAATTTGATTTTTTTTAAATCATTAGACAAACTGTATAATTTATCCTGAAAATTACCAATATTGGATGGATGTCTGAAGCTTTTCTCTGTAAAGAACTAAAAATGTAATGATACAGAAAAATAGTTTATACCTTTAAAAACAATATGTAGGTAATAAAATTGTCATTAGTTATCAAATAAAGTCGCAAAACGTAAGAGCTGTACCTCTACAAACACGAATTTGCTTCATTTTCGTCGTTCTAATGAACGCCACCTGCATGAAACATTTTGTATCAACCCTGAAGGCGTGTACAAACAAATTTACGTACTCGCCCAAGATTGTGGCGATTATCATTTTCTACTAGACCATTCCAACTCTGACGCGAGGCACTTACCCCCTTAAGGTACCTTTAACAACACTAGTGTTATTAAGAAATTCTTAACAACACTAGTGTTGTTAAACGTATCTTAACGCAACTCGTTGCTATGGAGATATTGGCATACAAACATTATTTCGCTTTTTGACGGTTTTCAATACACATTTTTTTAGATTAAAAAAATAGAAATAGGATAAAATAAACTGTGTTACGACATACTTGACGTTATTTGTTTTTTACTTTACTCGAGAATTTAATTTAAACTTTTCTCTCGTAATGTAAAAATCTTCATAACGTTACTTATATCGTAAATTACTATTTTAACATTTTTTACTCTATACAGATTTTGATATTGACATTTAATCATAATGATTAGACAATGAAGTCCAATTGATATGAATACATTTAAAAAAAGACGCGTACTAAATTACAAACGTGTCCTTTCTTACTGTAATTGTACAAGTTTGCAAGAGGACAGAAGGTAGATACAAGTCTGCAAGTGGATAAACTTTATTTATCTTCACCATGACAACGATTTGAACGATTTATTAGTATATCTAGTGATATATTCATCCATTTTTTAACTGGTATATAAGTAAATAGAATAAGGAGATTGTACTGCCAGTTATGTTTATATGTGATTTTATTTTCGGACTAGTTTCCGTATTTTTCTTTTATACCATCTTCAGCGAAAACTACAAGTACAAATTTACATGTTAAAATAATTATTAGTGATTATATAAAATTAATGAGGATTGATAAAATTGTATTTGACTGGTGTTGATTTTTAGAAAAACTCAAGTTTAGGTGTAGTTTACTTATTTTATGTTAGCGTTTACATTTATATTGTTTTAATGTTAATATTCAGGAATTATTGTTTAGTATAGATTTATTAGTAGTTTTGTTTTATTTGTTAAATTAACAAACAAATACTATTCATAATTTCTCGAGGCAAAATCTGAATTCAATCTCAAAATTTGTATCGATTCAATGAATTGTGCGAAATAAAATTTACTCGGCTAAATTCTAAGCACTGTATTAACACTCGATAATTATGTTCTATTTTCCAAAAATAAATATTTAAAATAAATTTGCTGGACATCAATTTTATGATTTTTTTGTAACAATTGATAATATAATGAAGGACTGCTAAAAATGAATGAGCGAGGCGTAAAATATGTATTTGCCGTTGAGCGGCGCCGCGATTAAAATATTAAGTGGCGTGTGGAGGGGGCGCGCTAGAGCACGCCACTGCATGTGTGGAAACGGTATGGCATATTTATGCGAAGGTAAAAATAGAGAGAAGAGAGAGGAAGAGGAGATGCAGAGAGTGCAATGTTGCAAGTCGGCACATGTAAACCACGTATGAACGGACGGAGCCGAGAGTAGAGTAGCAGCCATGATGGCAAGGCAAGAATAGGATAAAGCAAAGGCAGCAAAAGCAACCTAAGTGGCACCGAGAGCAAGTACTCCTCTCTCAAAGCGCGATAGGCGGTAAAGGCGGCAGGTCGACGCGCAAGTGTTCTGCACGCACCAAACTGCTTGCTTGTGTGCTTGCTTGTGCTGTGTGCTTACAGTCTACACCAACAATTGCAATTGTTACTCCACTCTCACTGCCGCCCGTGCGTCGTCCGTTCGTTCGGTCCTCTCCTAAACGGTGTTACTCGATTAAAAACGCAAACAAAAAAAATAAACAAGTGCAGTGTTTACCTTTACGCAAATATCGGTAATTACGTAACATATTCCGATCGGAACAATTGATTTTGTTTTTTTTAAACAAAACAACAACAAAAAAAAAAAACCTAGTGACTGTGATTTATTTTTTGATTTTAACCCCGGAGCGAGTGAGGGATTGAAACACGAGAAAAAAAAACAACACGTAAGTAAATTTATGAATTTATGAATGTGAAGATGTAAAATAAAAATCGCGCATTAATGCGTACGCATATTTACACCACGCTGTTTTCCCGTACACGCGTATTTACAAATTTACATTTTTTTTCCCCGTCATTTACTGTATACCGTCGAGCACCGTCCGCAAAATCGTTACCGTTTCAGATCAATTAAATTGCATTACGGCGTATTGATTTTGCAATTATTGGGAACCAATCAGAAATAGACTTTTTTCTTGTACTTGTGTTGCGCACATCGGCTCTAGTTTTTAACGTGGTTTTTCTATTTTCGCGCATATCCCCCAATTTTTGCCATTGCGCCATTGTCCACTTACTAATTTTTAGCGGATTATTGATTTTATTATATGGATGTGTATGTGTGTGGCTGTGTGTGTGCCACGGCGCGATAACTCGTCAATTGCATCAACTATCATCGTCGGCTTTGGAAGCGGAATCCGCGCGCGCGTAATATCAAATTTCCTCCTCGGTGGAAAAAAATTCACATTTTCTTAATGTTTGTTTTGTGCGAATTGAAATTGTTTTCCGTACGTACGTGGGCGATTCAATTGTCCGGCAATAAATGGAAGCCAGCTTTCTATTTTTAAAGGTTATTTCATTAATTATTTACCCGCATGATATCACTTCTTCTCTCTGCATGTTGAACGTTAATTCATACCATAACATCATTACGTTTTTATCTCATAAACAACAAATAATTGTGCTTATTTATTCACGCTTCATTCTTTAAACAAGAGACACTCGTTTTATACGCATTATTACAAGTGGACAAGTGGTGTAGATGATACCTTAGTTGTGTAATACAAGTAATACATGAACGATTATTTAATTATTCTCAAACAAATTATTTTTTAAATATCCACTTAATTCCGTATTTGCCAAAAAAAGTCTGTTTTAGAGCAGTATTATTAATAATTTATATACACCATTAACAAATTCGCGAATTAGTTCAATGCGCCTTAAACCCAAAATTCTAAACCAATTTATTTATGTATCCATATCTATTTATTTACCGATAAATATAATGTGTTATACCATCATACATCGGAAATTGTGTTTCATTTATCCCTAAAAATTAAGTATCATATATTTTTGTTTCTCTTGAACATGCCACAATACAGCGAAACTAGTCGAGAATTGTAAACTTAGTTTTTACTTGGTAGAATTATTAGCTATTTATTATACGAGTGTTGAATGTACACTTCTGTGCAATAAAATTAAGCACAAGTCTTATGAGTATTTTTTACAATATTCTAGTTGTATATTCGGGTCTGCAACATTTTCAATAAATGATAAAACACCATAACTTGAAAATAACACCTTTATTAAAAAGCCAAAACTAAGACCAAGACTAAAAACCATCTTCTATTCTAGTTATAATTTGAATGTTTGAATTGTTGTCTAAATGACGCGGAATTTTGACATTTGTGAAATTGACAAATTTACATATTTTTGTAACCAGGAAGTCCGCTTTAAACTATAACATATTTTGTGTGCTTAATTTTATTGCACGAAGTGCACATAATTACAAAAAGTACAAAGTTTACCAGTAATTTTCTTAAGGGACTAATGACTAATTCCACATAAGTATAATATAACATTTTATCTAAAATCGTCTGCAATTGTATTAAATATTGAAATAATGTTTATAAAATTTTGACGTACGTGGTGTCAATTTGAATTATTTCAAGAATATCACGAAGGATCTAATCATTCCGTGCGTCCGAGTTAGTGGGCAATGAACAATATTACTTCCCTCAAATGACCCCAGTAATTCGCTTATTACACACGATTTTGGACAAAATCTATTTCACATTATTTTCCTTAATAATATGAACCACCAATACGTGTATATTAAAACAATTAACACTATATTTTCTACCACGATTTTGAGTATACCTATTTGTGTCTTTGTAAAGTGTCTTTTGACACTTTTGCGTTCGAATGCAAATAACTGTGGAAATGATTATTAAAAAATATTCTCTTTTTTTTTAATTTCAATAACCAAATAATTAAACATTGTCTTATTATAATATTATTAACTTAACAAACGTTCAGTCTTCATATATACAAATTTAATCTTCATTCTAAAAAATAATAATCATAAAAAACGCTGTAAAAAATATTTCATACCAAACTTACAGATGAATTGTTGCTCCTTCCGCACGTATATTTTTTACACTGGGAGCGAATTCTAGTTGCTCCATTACCTGATCATTAGTTCACTTGGCACTTTTTCCCCTTTTTGAAAAGGAAGTAATTTTACATGAGGTTGTTGAAGATGTGGCCTTATTGTTGTTTTTTCATGACGTTCTTTATACTCAACTGCAAGTTCTAACTGGAATAAAAAATCTCTTCATGACATATTTTCACCTGTCGTTTTTTTTTTTGTTTAGAACCCATCCGTTTATTCTGCACAAATCGAGAATATTGTAAAATACTTGCATAGACCATCTAGTGTACTTACATTTCACACTATATTTTCTCCCCATTTGGCCAATCATATCGATCCCAAATTTTGTGCTTTTGTAAAATTGAATTGTTTCAGGAAGACGTTTATTGCTATTTTCCACTTGTACAGATTTATGCCTCGAACATAGTAAAAGTATTTTTCTGTTCGATTTACTTTTATATATTGTTAGACTTGAAATGGTGTAGCCAAATGGTTTTTATATCATGTGTAAAATAGATTTTATTTTATCCAATTATGTTAACATGCCAATAACTCCTTAGCAACGAGTAACGTTAAGGTACCTTTAACCAGTGGCGGCTCGTGGAACATATTGATGGTAGAGCCACATATACAATATCCCTCCTTTTTTTTTGAAGAAAGAAAAAACTATTTATCTTTCTAAACCAAAGTACCTGGCGAAAAAGTGTTTTAAGAGTTAATTAAAAATTCTTGCTGAGCTTGAAACTACAGGTATTGCTATGGCTCCTTGGCTCTATATAACGAGCCGCCCCTGCCTAACATAAAAGTTAAAAACTTCACTCGAAACATCCCCATTTCACCTTTAACCACTTCGCGCCCATGCTGCCTTGATTTAATCTCAGGTTTGATGAAAAATTACTTCTTTGTTGTTGTTAACTTTTTCTACGAAATATGATTTCACTGTCACAAACTTTCCCATTTATGCAAAAAAATATGAAAAAATATTCCATAGATAGCGCTAAAGAAGTAATTTTTTTTGTACAATGTTTTTGTTTTCATTTTTTGTTTGTTGCCACATGTGGCGAACCTGGGCGTGAAGAGGTTAAAATACAAAAAACGAGACTACGTGAAATTCGGCTAAAATCGAAGTAAATCACAACGGACTGTCATTTAAAATTACTTATAATTATCAGGACAGGAATATTCAAGCAAAAAATCAATATATTCTAGAAATGGTTTTTGAGTTATTCAACTGAAAACTCGAGTATGTCAATTTTTTTTTCAACTAGAATCTCGAAAATGTACATTTTTTATATTAAATCTTGAGAAAAAGTGTAAATTTGTTCAAAACCAAAACAAATCACAATGAACTGTCACTAAAAATCATTTATTAATATCAGGGCTTCATTATTAAAAAGATTAAAACATTATGCAGATGGTTTTTGAGTTATTCAACTGAAAACTCGAAATTATCAATTTTTTTAAACAAATATTGGGAAAAAGTGAAATTTCGGCTGAAATCAAAAACAAATCACAACGTGCCATCACTTAACATTACTTACCAATATCAGGAGTAATATTTAAGCAAAATATTCTAAACATGGCTTTTGAATTATTCGACTAAAAACTAGAAAATATTATTTTTTCGGAACAAATATTGCAAAAAGTGAAATTTCAGCTAAAATCAAAAGAAATCGCAACGGACTGTCACTCAACATTACGTACCAATATCAGAACTTTAATATTTATGCAAAATATCAAAACATTCTAAAGATGTTTTTTGAACTGTTTCTCTAAAAACGCGAAAATGTCAATTTTTGTAACAAATATTGGGAAAAAGTGAAATTTCGGCTAAAATCAAAAACAAATCACAACGTACCATCACTTAACATTACTTACCAATATCAGGACTAATATTTAAGCAAAATGTCAAAATATTCTAAAGATGGCTTTTGAATTATTCAGCTAAAAACTAGAAAATATTATTTTTTCGGAACAAATATTGTGACAAGTGAAATTTCGGCTTAAATCAAAAGAAATCGCAACGGACTGTCACTCAACATTACCTACTAATATCAGAACTTTAATATTTATGCAAGATATCAAAACATTCTGAAGATGTTTTTTGAGCTATTTCTCTAAAAACGCGAAAATATCAATTTTTGTAACAAATATTGGGAAGAAGTGAAATTTCGGTTAAAATCAAAGCAAATCACAATGAACTTTTACTCAAAATCACTTATCAATATTAGGGCTTTGTTATTTGTGTAGAAGATCAAAATATTCTGCAGATTGATTTTGAGTTATTCAACTAGAAACCAGAAAATGTTAATTTTTTGTAATAAATCTTGAAAAAACTAAAATTTTGTTTAAAATCAAAGCAAATCACAATGAACTGTCACTCAAAATTACTTATCAATATTAAGCAGGGTTCGGAAAATATCCGATATTTATTTAAATACCAATATATCGGATATATATCCGGATATATATCCGATATATATCAACTTCTTGATATTTATTTTTGGTCATTAATATTAATGTTTAAATAACTTATTAATTATATAATGCTACATACTTTATTTATATTATATTTATTTATTGCAAACAAACACAGTTGCTTACAAGATAGTAAAAGATAACATTTAAATTGTTAAAATATTTGACATCAAATTGAAAAAATTTTAAATAAGGACTTTTTTGCTCTTCACTATGTTTTCAGGGATGAATTGAAGAATTTTCAAAGTGAGGACCTTTTTTTGTTTTTTTTTGCTCACACTTACTTTTTCATTTTTAACAGTCGTGAGTCACTTCAAAAATCGACTCTTTCCAATAAAAAAGAGTCATTTTGCCCATCTCTAGTTTATATTAGAGCACATGCTTACTATTCATATTGCTGCAACTGGAAATATTTGAGAACGGGGGAATTTTTTGGTATTGTGTGTTTCATAAATATCCATGATATATATCATCGAATATATATCAAGATATATATCATGATATATATCGTCCGAACCCTGATATTAAGGCTTCAATATTTATGCAAAATATTCAAGCATTCTGCAGATGGTTTTTGAGTTATACAACTGAAAACTCAAAAATGTCAATTTTTTGGAACAAATGTTTGGAAAAACTAAATTTTCGGTTAACATCGAAGGAAATCACAATGAACTGTCACTCAAAATTATTTGTCATTATAAAGACTCTAATATTCAAACAGAACATCAAAAGATTCCGAACTTGGTTTTAGAGTTATTCAACTAAAAACCTGAAAATATCAGTTTTTTGTAACACATATTGAGGAAAAGTTAAATTTCGGGTAAAATCTGATCTGTCACTTAAAATCAATTATCGTTATCAGGGCTTCAATATTTTTGCAGAAGATCAACATTCTGCAAATTGTTTTTTTTTTAAGTTATTCAACTAAAAACTCGAAAACAAAAGTTTTTTGTAACAAATATTGGGAAAAAGTAAAATTTCGGTTAAAATCAAAGAAAATCACAACGAACTGTCACTAAAAATCACATATCAATATCAGGGCTTTAATACAATTTTTTTTCGAACATACGAGCGGGTGTTTTAGAAATATTTGATCATAATCGCATTGCTAACGGCCGTACCGTACCGTACATCAGTGGCGGCTAGTAGAACATGTTGATGGTAGAGCCACTCATACAATATACCCCGCCCTCTCTTTTTTAAGAAAGAAAGAACGGTTTATCTTCCTAGACCAAAGTAACTGGCAAAAAAGTGTTAAGGATATTAATTAGAAATTCTTGCCGAGCTTGAAACTACAGGTAGCGCCATGGCTCCTTGGCTCTATATAACGTGCCGCCCCTGCCTTTAACAACACTAGTTTTGCTAAGAAATTCTTAACAACACTGGTGTTCTTAAGAAATTCTTAACAACACTGGTGTTCTTAAGAAATTCTTAACAACACTGGTGTTCTTAAGAAATTCTTAATAACACTACTGTTGTTATATGTATCATAGCGCAACTCGTTGCTATGAAGATACAGGCAAACAAACATGATTTCGCAATTTGACGGTTATCATTGAACTTAAAATAGAAGAGAAAATAGAGGAAATAGAATAAAAAATAGAAATAGGATAAAATAAACCGTGTTACGACATACGCTCCTACATCGCTCGTGCTTTTAAACTTTTCTCTCGTAATGTAAAAACCTTCATAACGTTACTTGTATTAAATATTGGATTGATGAGGCTGTGAAATTCCATAATGTATGTGGTAAGTAAAACACGTGTGTTTGAGAATTTTCACAAATTTTAATGTCGAACACTGCGACATCATTGATCATCTGCCTGATGAAGCCACTGTGTGGCGAAACATATATCGCAGTGTTCGACATTAAAATTTGTGAAAATTCTCAAACACACGTGTTTTACTTACCACGTTACTTGTATTGTAAATTACTATAAAATTGAACAATGTTATAAAATCGTTAAGTTGTCAAAAGACACCTCATGGTAGAAATAGATATACCATGTACGTATATTTAGATCCAGAATGAGCTGGAGGAAGATGATACCTCTAAATAAATTTAACAATTATTACAGGAAAAGTGAAAACATTAATTGAGAAAAAATTATAAGGCTTGGAAAATGATTTCAAGTTAAAATTTTAGAAGGTGTCTTTTGACACCTTTGGTAGAAATAGTGTTAATAAGGTAAACCTGCTAAAGTGTGACCTGGTTTTTTAATAGTTCAGGTACATAATTCATTTAACAAATTTGTGGTTACTGCTACGATCTGATTTTTTCACCGGGCTTCTTAGAGATCTGACTTCGCATTGTGGCAATTTTGTAATTTTATAACACATGATAATTTTATTAAGTAAAACAATGTCCATGGTTCACATTTCACATGAATGATAACTCATAGATTTATTCATTATTGGGAAAAGTGGGAAACACAAAAATATGTTTTTTTGTCTTAAATTTATTGTAATAAGTTTAATATTAAGGAATTAATAAAAAAATTAATGTGTAAATATTCGATCCTGTAAAATCAACTCCGAAAATAATATTTTCTCTTCTACCTTTCATCGGTTTTGAAAGAACCCTTATGTTTTTAAATGTTTAATGTTGGCGGCGTTTACTTCGTTTTTACTTATATTATTTGCATCTTCTATACAAACATCTTTGTTAATAATAATTTACATTTTAAGATACATTCAAAAACAATTTTGGCATATCACTATTATTAATTGGCTATCGACCAGAGGTCTTTCAGTCCTGAAGGTGTTATTTTTCTTACATCTCAAGAATAGAACTTTACATTCATGTCCATCTCGATGTTTAATATACCTAACAAAATGTTGATATTTTTTTACAATAATTCAACTTCCTACATCCAGCGGCTTAAAGCCTATCTGCTCATTTTCAACTTCTTCAAAAACTTAGGAGTCTACGTCATCTTCCGAATCCATACATATAGGTTCTTTTCCGAGCTTGAGCTGCTAAAACTTCCGGTCGTGGTTTTTAGACATTTTATTATTGCTTATTTTTTCTGTCTATTTTTTCTTTTGTTTCTTCTCTGAATTTTCTTTATTTTGTCTTGCGAGTCTATTTAGCAATTCGTGTGAAGTTATCAACCACTTCTTTTTTTCAGCTGAATGAGTATCTTTGTCTGCTTCATGATGTCCAATAATAGCTCTACAATTCCAAAACTTAATTTTGAAGTTTCACCTAGGTGTCAACTATATTAAAAAAAAAGAAGTTGTATCTCGTACATTCGTCAACAAAAGGATAAATTTGGATAAAACGCCTGGAAAACATTACATCGCACATACATACTAAAAATACAACGACAAACCAATCACAAAATAACACAAAAACAAACAATCACACGGACATAAACTCTTAACAATTTGCAGATAATCAACCACATTGTGACAAAGAAAACCAAACCTATAAGACTATTTAACCTGAAGATGGCGCATAGGTGAAACCGGTAGTGAAGTAAATAAAATACTAAGGAAGTACCTGTATAAACATATTTAATTTTAATTTTGAAGCTCTACGTCCTGCAATGGAAATGTAAGGGTCTTGTTTTTCTTTGTCACTGACATTTTTATTTGTCTCCTTCAACAGTCTAAAGATAAACGTTCAGCTTGATTATAGTCTTTATCAACATGTGGAATTTTGCCTCGCTCTAAAGTCGATGCTTTCCATCTTTTCAAGTTCTTTTCCCGGACTGTAAACTATTGCCTTCTTCGGCACGACAAAGGAAGATGTTGCAATGGTCTTGTTTACCACAACACTCAGCGGGAACTCAAATTTATTGGGTAGTAGGAAGAATTGTTGTGAGATCTTATCCGAGGCATAAACTAGAAATAGTTTTGAGTGAATTTGGAAATTTTCCAGATTGTGGCAATTGTTTTTATATTTTTTTTTAACGTTCAGCGAATTTTGTGCTTTCAGATAACGTAAACACAGTTCTCGTGCGATTAGTTGAAAAATTGGGAAACATCGCAGTGTGTTATTATTTGAGACATAAACTAGAATTAATTTTGAGTGAATTTGTAAATTTTCCAGGTTGTGACAATTGTTTTTACATTATTCTTAACGCTCGGCAAATTTTGTGCTTTCAGATAGCATAAGTACATTTCTCGTGCGATTAGTTAAAAGATTGGGAAGACTTATTGTGAAATTTTATCGTAGGTATAAACTAGAATTAATTTTGAGTGAATTTGTAAATTTTCTAGGTTGTGGTGACAATTGTTTTTACATTATTTTTAACGCTCGGCAAATTTTGTGCTTTCAGATAACATAAGTACAGTTCTCGTGCGATTAGTTAAAAGATTGGGAAGACTTATTGTGAAATTTTATCGTAGGCATAAACTAGAATTAATTTTGAGTGAATTTGTAAATTTTCCAGGTTGTGATAATTGTTTTTACATTATTTTTAACGCTCGGCGAATTTTGTGCTTTCAGATAACATAAGCACAGTTCTCGTGCGATTAGTTAAAAGTTTGGGAAGACTTATTGTGAAATTTTATCGTAGGCATAAACTAGAATTAATTTTGAGTGAATTTGTAAATTTTCCAGGTTGTGACAATTGTTTTTACATTTTTTTTTAACTCTCGGCGAATTTTGTGCTTTCAGATAACATAAGCACAGTTCTCGTGCGATTGGTTAAAAGATTGGGAAGAATTATTGTGAAACTTTATCGTAGGCATAAAGTAGAATTAATTTTGAGTGAATTTGAAAATTTTCCAGGTTACGAAAATTTTTGGGAATTTTCCAGGTTGTGAAAATTGTTTTTAAATTTTGTGACGATCGAATATTGTACTTTAAGCTAACAAAAGCATAGTTCTCGTGCGTTTGGTTGAAAAATTAGGAAGAATTGTTGTGAGATTGTATCTGAAGCATAAACTAGAATTAATTAATTAATACAAATCTGTGACTACCCCTACTTAAGATTTAAAAATAATCGTATTTCAACAAACCTTGTCTTATTTAGAGGTTGCGCAATTTTCAAGTTAATCAAAAAATATAATTGTAAACATCTGCCATGAACTTCAAACTTTAATGTCTTATTGACTTTATAATTCTATACAAATTTTTATTAACCACTTCTCAATATTTCGAAATAATCACATTTTAATGCACCATGTCTCATTTTCAGTTTGCACATTTTTCAAGATGTTAAAAAAAATAAAAACAACTGCCACATAAATTCCACTTTTAAAATTTTCTACTAGACTATTCAATACACAATTGTAATTATTTTTTCCTGAAATTTTGAAATAATCGCATTTGAACACGTGTCACATGTTCACGTTGTCCATTTTTTAATTGGTCAACATTTTTAAGAGAAATAACTATATATTCAACAAGTATCGTGTGCCACAAGAAACACAACTAGATTCCACATGACTTCTTCAAATTTAATTAATTGAAGGAGACTTCTTGACATAAATTGTGCAATGTAAAGGCTGGCTAAATTGAAAAATAAATAAATACATAATAATCCTTGATATGAAAATCGCCAAATACAAGAAAACTATTGAGATTAGGAATGGGGAACCAAATACAATCTGAAAGATAATTGGATTCTACTTAAGAATACGTCACTAAATACAGGGTGTGCCATTTGAAAAAATGAAGTTATTCAACTTTATAAGTTAGGATATTGCACCCCATATTTTTTATCACCCTGTATAATTTTTGATATGAAATCATGCCTGGCGCTGTAGTTCGAACCTCCAACCAAATAATAAAAATAATTGTAATGGTTCAACCTCAATCACTGGGGCAAATATAAAATTTTATCTGTACCATGCATTTCAACAAATCTGTAAATATTTCGAAAACGGTAAACGATAGTTATAGGGAATATTGAAGTTACTCACCCTTGTTTGTTCCCTAGAATTCAAAAATGACAAAATACACAGGGTGTTCCTTTTTAAAATGACAATTCACGTCAAGAAAGACTAGCTTCGTTCAGTTGAACTAAAAAAAAATCTCAGACATGAGTTTCTCTCTCTCTCTCAAGACAACAAGAATTACTTGATGATGATGCAGAAAGAGACAGAAATTTTGTTTCAGCATGATGAATATCGGTAAAACAAATGTGCTTTAGAAAATCCTTGTCCTTGTGTATTCACACGTTTACAGTAACGCTGTGACTAAAAAGTACATCGGGTGTATCGAAAATCTTCGAACATCGGATGGATTTTAATTATTCGTACATCGCAAGTACGGGAATTGGGTTATACATCGGTGATAACTGCAGAGCTGCCAAAATTTTGATTCTAAGAATGAAGCGCAAATGAAAAACTAAGATATAATGTTCAACGTTTTGTGAAGGATGAAGGATTATCCCCACTGAAAAAGGTAAAAGTCACCGTGGACGGCTCGAACGGGTTTGCTAAACAATTATTAGGTAGGGTCTGAAACCACACCCACACACATACACACACTTTTTCCCCTTGCGCTTATTTCCTCGTGGGTTTTTGCCCGTGGGCTTTTTTCCTGTGCGCTTCTTTGCAGTGGGCATTTTTCCTTTGGCTTTTTTTCCTTTGCGCTTCTTTCCGATTGCTCTAAATTTATATTCAGTATTATATTGTTTTCACTACAACGTACATCGGGAAGAGGTACTATTGCGGCCAAACAAAAAATAGGACACTTTATTTTGTCAAGTGTATCTCTATTTAAATTTTAATAGGGAACAGCTAGCCCCACAGCGTGTACCAATTTTTTTCGTAATATGTAACCAAGCAGGCTGTTAATTTTGAAAATACCCATTTTCTATCATTTAATCGCAATTTGCCAGTATAGTTTTCGTTAGAACTCCTTGAGTACAACCCATAAGTCAAATCAGAACTCCCAAAACTATTAAAAAAATCAAAGAAAGAATTATTGTACTCAATGAGTAGAAATAGAAAATTGACTCAGAACTCCTGGAACTCTCAATTTTTTTTTTGCTTTGCGACTTTTTTCAAAAAAAATATTTTTGATAGTTCCGGATAGTTCTGATAGGTATTTCCTGTAGTTCTTTGTGAGTTTTATCCATAGTTGTTATGAAATATTTAGATTCGACCAATATTAAGTGAGTAATATGAATTTGAATATTTCGAATTCCCAACTTTGAAAATTTGTATCTCTGGAAATTCAACAGAACTCTTTTTTAAAAGTATCAGGAACTGTAGTACTAACCCAAACACATCTTAAAACTAGTTCAGAACTATTCGATAACAATGTTGGGGTGCGGTGTCAAGCTGGCACCCCATTTTTCAAAAAATTCCTGATAGCCCAATTTTACAGAACTCTTTTTTTAAAAGTTGATAGTACTTCTATATACATCAAAAGGAATTGAGAGCTCTATTCAGAACTATCAGAACTCTTCATTGGGGTGCCAACTTGACATACTCTAATAATATTGGAGGCGCCAATTGTTGCTTCAACAATATCTTAAAAATATTAAAAAAATACATTACATTATAGTACCATCAAGTTTTTCTACACAGATTGGTGATGGCTACTAGGAGCATAGGGCATGGACGACAGTCATGCGTTTATACTATGCGCCTTGATAATTTTGTTTAAATAGGTGCTCTGACAGTTTATTTTTGTTACAATAAATACATATGAGTTGCTTGAGAAAATACTGGTTATCAAATGGCGGCACTTCAGTACGTTAAACAAGAAATTTATATGCTATTGCTTTTCCAATTATTCCCATCCCAGGCACTACTGCAATACACCGAATTGTGCAGAATTCTTGTCAACCACAAAAAAGGCCTCAACATAAAACTGAGGAGCAGAAACTTGACAAATTAAAAATTTGTGCTGCTGCTTTCTTCCAGAAAGATTGCTGAACAGGTTAATTTGCATCGCACTATCGTATTAAAGATTTTGAAGCAAAACGGATATCGTTCCTATAAATTGTCAAAAACTTAAGAAACCTACGCCGTCGATCAAATAAGGCGAATGCTATTTTGTGAAGACGTAATGGAGAAATCAAATAATAAGCCAAATTTTCTAAAGAACGTCCTTTTTACGGACGAATCAACCTTTCCAATAAATGGACGACACAATCGTCCAGTTGCTCGTTGATGGTCCCGACATATCCCACGCAGACATAATTGGTTACCAAAATACTGAATTGCCGTTGTAGATCCATGTAACAATGTGTATTATCTCAAGCAACTCATTACATGTATTCATTGTAACAAAAATAAATTTGACAACTAAATAAACTGACAGCGCACTTATTTAACCCGCCAATGGTGACCTTACTGGTCTGTGAGACCGAGTGTGTCGAATATCTTTATCTTCCGTTATTGTTTTTTGTTGCAATTTCGAGTAGCTGCCGCATTGCACAGCTTAAATTGATTAAATATCTTTGTTTTATTGTCAAAGAGCATAAATTAAAAAAAAGAACATGAACTATTAGTAACACGTTTTGAAAAATCTTCAGTTGAAAACGCCGGTGCGTGGGACCGGCGTCACCATTAAATTTGCATCACCAATGGCGGGTTAAACAAAATTATCAAGGCGCGTAGTGTAAACGCATGACTGTCGTGTATGCCCTATGTTCCTAGTAGCCGCCACCAATCTGTATATCGAGTAGTTTCGCGAAACAAATTCATTAAACCCGATTTCAAGAATATTGTAATTAAAACCAGCCTAAGTTATTAAATAAAAGTGTCAAATAAAAAATTTGAAAAAATCTATAAATACCACATCCGTAGATTCGGAAATAGTCCCTTGCGAACAAAGAGTAATATTGTAACAATTTTGAAAATTTGTATGGCTTGAAAAAAAATCAATTGCCGTCGACTTGGAACTTTTCAAGTTTTTTATCGCAATCATATTTATGTTCTGCAAAAATCTGCAGTCACTCCACCGACATATTTGGAATGATTCCCAGGAAGAGAGCTTAAGGTTGAATACAAATTAAATATATTATATTGGTTATCACATTTTCATCTTGGATATAGAATCTATATTTCTGCTAAAAGTCATCAAATTTTAGTTTTGATTATTGTCATTTCTTCTTTAGTATATTTGGCAAAGATTTAATCAGTAATTTATAATGACGCACATTTTAAGATACCTGCGTATTTTTTTTTGTTTTGTCATGTTGGGTATGTAACCTATAATCATGTTTCTGCAATAAGTAAGTTTTTAATCGTCAAATTTGAGTTTCTTCCAGCACCATTTTTCGTTCGGTGAAGTCGGCAAAGTTTTAATTGGTAATTTGCGAAGACACTCTTGTAAGGTTTATTTTGTCAAATTTTCACTCACTTGTTGTATTGGATATAAAATTGGAAACCATGTTTCTGCAAAAAGTGAATTCTGATCATCAAATTTGAGTTTTGACTTTCTTCTTCCTTTGGTGAAGCTGGAAAAATTTTAATCGATAATTTGTAACGACACACTTCCTAAGATTAACCTGTCAAATTTTCATCTAAGTTTCGTATTAGACATAGAATATATAATCATATTTCTTTAAAATGTCAGTTATTGGTCGTTAAATTTTAGTTTTGATCGTCACCATTTCTCCTTCAGTATGTTTAGCAAATATTTAATTAGTAATTTAATAAGACGCACATTTTATGATTGATCTATCTTAATTTCTTTGAGTCGTCATGTTGGATATGCAACTTATAATCATGTTTCTGCAATAAGCAAGTTTTTAATCGTCAAATTTGAGTCTTTTTCAGCACTATTTTTTCTTTGTATTGTATTGTATTGTATTTATTGGTGGAGTTGGAAATGTTTTAATTAGTAATTTGTGACAAAACTGTGTTTAGGTTTATTCTGTCACATTTTCACTCATTTGCCGTACTGAATATAAAATTAACAATCATGTTTCTGCGAAAAGACAGTTTCTGATCAACAAATTTGCATTTTGACTTTGACACCATTTTTAGTTCGGTGAAATTGGAAAAGTTTTAACTAACAAAAAATAGTAAATGCAATTTTTTTCAAACTATCAACACTAGGAATAAATCTTTGATTGTTAATCTTATAAAAAATATTTTGGTTTTTCTAAAGCAATTTTGTAAGTAGTTTTGATTTTTGAAAAATTGCACTTTATTTTAAAATCACGTTTCGGTTTTAAAAAATCATTAAAAATAGTAAATGCAAATTTTTCCAAACTTTCAACGCTACGAATAATTCTTCGATTGTTAATCTTAAAATATTTTATGTTTGTTTCTGAAGCAATTTTGCAATTAGTTTTGAATTTTTGAAAATTGTTTAAACAAAACTCTGACAAGCGCCATTTTTCTTTCAGTTCAATCGGACGTTAAATATATGGGCTAAAAAATATAAAAACAATTGCCATTGACTTGGAACTTTTCAAATTTCTTCAAAGCGCAGTCATATTTTTTTCAAAAATCTGCATACATCCTGCCGGCATATTTCGAAATATTGCCGGAAACAGAGTTCAAAGTTGAATACAAATTAAATACATTCTATAGGCTAAAAATATAAAAACAATTGCCATCGACTTAGATCTTTTCAAATTTCCCCAAAATGCAGTCACAATTATTTTACTGCAAAAATCTACAAACACCCCACCGGAAAATTTCTAAATATTCCCGGGAACAGAGCCTAAGGTTGAATACAATTTAGATACTTTTATTGGCTGAAAAGAATATAAAAAACAATTCCATAATTAATTTTCTGAAAAAATCTACAAACACCCCAATGGCAGATTTCAAAATATTCCAAAAGCAAAGATTCATATTCATGAAATCAATTTTAATTATTGTTTTTCTGCTAAACTATTTGATATATACTAAAAGTTTTGATGGCACTATCTAGTAGTTCTAAATTATTATTTTTCGGGGTATTTTATTTTTCGAAAATAATGTCAATAACATGTATTTAATTGAATGTTGTAAAGAGGGAAGGGGGCATGTGTGAAAAAGAGTTTAGAAACATTGATCTAGAGAGTAGATATTATCTGTTGTTGAAATATAAAATCATTTTCTTCCTGATTGTTACTTAAACTGAGAGTAACATCATACTTTCTGCTTGTTTCAAATATTTCTTTAATTTTAGGAATTTCGTGAGGAATATCATGCTTTTCGACACGTGCTGGAACTACAATTATTTTTTTAGTTTCATTATTGTCGCTTGCACTACCACAAGTTGTGGGTTTACTGATAATTTCTTCCAAAACTCTTTGCGAATATTTATTGCAAACGCATTACTATCTGTTGGGCAAGTGAAAATGTCATCTCCTTCATTATTAATTAAGGTCAAGTTAATAGTACCTATAATATCTCCTGTTGAAGAAATGTTGGCCAATTAAAAATTGAAAGTGACAATATTGTTATTAACATCCTCATTTAGTTGGCACACATGTATTGATTTACCATCAAGTAAGAGATTCTTGAACTTCCCCAATATTCCCCAATGCTCTTTTTCGTGTTGTGATTTACCGATAAGCTATAGTCGTGTTATAGCAGATTCGTCTGTTCGTACCTGTAGGTGTTCGACGTTGCAGTCTTTATGTCAATTAACCCTAACCTTCTTCGTGGCGCCCAGCAAATATATGTCTGGAATAAATACAATATGTGTAAAAAATGATAAATTAATTTTCTTGAGTGACTTGCATGGTACCACCTTAGATACATTTTTCTTTTGACTTGGGCATGAGCCATTCAGTCACATCGAACATTGAATTTTGTATTTTTAACCATAGATACATGATTTGTTTTGCTCTGCATCATGTTTTCAGGACATAAATTTTCTGCCATAAATCAGTGTTTTTAGTTTTTTTGGACTTAACTCGAAAAAAAAGAATTTAAGTAATTTTTTTCAGTGGATTATTAATCAGCATAAAATTTTGCAAAAGTGCCCAATTTAAACATACTCTCCATCTCTTCTAATAAGCGAGATCCCCATGGTGAGCCTCGAATTTGAAACACCCTGTATAGTCTTAGGAATAAATAAATAGCTTATTTTTTGTCCAAAACTGAAACAACAACATTGTTGATTATCAATTGTATTTCTGTTTTTTTTATTTTTATTTTTGCATATTTATCTATTCGGCATTGATCTTAACGATCAAGTTTTTACTCTCCAATACATACGTATATATTATTTTTATTATTAGTCAATAAATATTAAGTGCCAATTAGCGGGATACGAAAATTTCATTATTAATTCGCGCCGCGTTTCATTTCGTGTTTATTAAGGTCGACAATATCAAATGTTGAAAGTGTACACCCGTGACATCTACCAAAAACGCCTCAAACCTCAATCCCGCTCGATGTTCGTGTCTGTGTCTCATTGCTTGGAAATTCCGCAGTCAAACGTCTGGCCAATAAATATGACTCACATTCTAAGAAATGAGAAAAAGAAAATAATAATCCATTAGGATAAAATTAATTACAAATAATCTGCACTTATTCATAATTTATTCTGGAATTACTTTTTTTACTGAAAAATAATACGAGGCTGTAATATCATTTTTTTATATACAAACATTTTTATTAGAGAATTGTTACATAAGCAAAATATGTATACTTTTTTTTCACAGTGCATCGTCCACTATCGACCGGAGGGCTCTTAGCCAGTCTGTAATCGTCACAGTCAGTTATGACAAAATGTTTGATTTTGTTGTGAAAAAAATGAGACTATCAATATGACGTTAATTTTGTCATCAAAGGCGTTTTGCGTCATCTTGGAAATATTTGTTATTTTTTAAATTACGAGACTGTAATCAATATGGGTCTTTGTTGTAAATTAAAGCAGTTTGAGAAATTCTGGAATTATTTGTTATTTAAAAAAATTACGAGACTGCAATATCAATATCAGTCTCATTTTGTTGATGCTTTTTGAGTAATTCTAGAATTCTTAAGTTATTTAATAAATATACGAGACATCTGTATGAGTGCCCTTTTGTTGTAAATCATATCATTTTGAGTAATTCTGAAAATATATATTTTTATTTAAAGAAAAAAAACATTTGAAACTAATATTGAGTCTTATTCTGTGTTAAATCAAATCGTTTTCAGTAATTCCGAAATTATTATTTTTTATTTAAAAAACATTCGAGACTAATATTAGTATGAATCTTATTTTGCAGTTAAAAGATGTACAAGACTTCGGAATATCAATATAAATTGTCTCATTTTGTTGTGAACAAAGGCATTTTGAGTATTTTTATTTAAATATTTTTTTATCTTTATAGGTTACAGAAAGTTTCGTGCTTTTAGCTTAATATTTAGATGAATAACATACTAATTAAAATAAACCGTGTAGGTAACACCTGATTTCATATTTTGTGGTTCCGCACAACCTTACTCTGCTCGTACTAGTATCAATTCTAACCACTTAGATCACTTGCTTGTACACATTAACACGATTTAAGATGGATAAATTCATCTTCCTGTGAATTATTTTTTTTATTGTCATTTATTTAATCTACTGTGATATGTATATATTTACATTTCTGTTATGATTATTTAAAAATTCATAAGTTTGTTAACTACTACGCCATCGCTGTTTATCAAATTTCATCAGACAGATGCAACACTGTAGATGTACATATCTTGGAAAACTACAAATATTCAAACATTAGACGGGTTATTTAGTAACACATAGCTTTCTAGAGGTTCTCTGTTAGGAAACTATAAGAGGTAGAGAAACGGTTAAATAAGCAGAGTGGTGCAGTTTTATGAACGGAGTAAAATTTTCCACCAAGTCATTGATAACTAGATATTTTGAAAAATGTTAAAAATTGCCGATTTTTTTAAATTGATTTTTCTAAATTTAAAAAAGATGAAGAAACTGTAAAGGGCAAAGTCTCCAATATTTGTGCACTATATTATAATAATTTTTTTTATCAGAATTGTTTTATCGGCATGATATAACACAAACATTTTTTAAATAGAAACCATAAGGCTATGGATGCTTAGGTCAAAGCCTTATGCGAAACATCCATGATTTATCACCAATTACAATGCAGTTAACCCTCTATTGCATGATTTATTTAAACATAAAAATATAAGTTTTTACATTAAATGGTTAAAGCAATCAGACAAAATTATTTTTTTTTATAAAACTTGTTAATCTTTTGTTTGGTTTAATACTAACGTAATTTGATTAGTATTTTTGGCAGCAGCACAATTATCAAAGAAATGTAGAAAGCGTTTGAGTTCTTCAAACTTGTTTAGAGGCATAACATCCGTAATTTGAACCATTCTGGTTTTAGTGGTCCAATACCTGCTTGAGAAAAGTTGATGATGAGAGGACATCCAAATCTATATTCCTAAGAATTGCTCCATTTCCTTAGAGTTACTTGTAATTGGTTTGTTCAGTTTTTTTTCTGTGCGCTGTACGAACATGTTTGCTCTACCAGTTGAGAAATAAAGAAAAAAAAAAGTCTGAAATATTTCTTCAAAACTTAATTTTGTTGAGGATCTCTTACAATTTTCGAATCTGTTTTATTTATTTTAGTCATTATTTATTTCGTAAGATAGCAGAACTTTGCCTAACAAAAACTATGTTCCCATTTGGGAACAGTATGCAATAGAGGGTTAAGACAGTTTGGATTGCCGCGACCATTCTGAACGAAGTCTTCACACGAAGCAACGATTCTTCTTTTTGTGGCACTAACTTATCGTAGATCTTCCCCGTTCCCAAATCTTTATGCAACAAATCGCCTCCTCATTTATTTTCAACTAAGTTTCGATCATTTAGAGGGCCATGAATATTATGCTCAAATTTTTGCGATAGAATCTGCATTTAGAGAAATCGACGAACGTGTTCGTCGATTTCTCATTCAAATTGATTTCTCAATTTGAAGTGTTGTCACCGTAACAAGTGAATATTGCAGTTTTACCTAATTTGTAACAAAATTTAATATTTACTCATTTTTCCGTGATGACTAAAGTTCGGATTTATATGCGATAAAAAAGGCATTATAAATATTTTATATGCGCTAAAAAAAGGCATTATCATTTTTTTATATGCGCTAAAAAGTCATTATAATTTTTTTCATATGCGCTTAAAATTAGCCAATATTTGCGACAAAAATATTCAAAAATGGATTTTATATGCGGTTTAATTAAAAATAATGTTGCAAAATAAAAAAAAATACGAATAGCAACTGATGATAATTTATTTATTGGAATTAGTGTTGGGCGATATTTCAAGTATCTGCGATTTTTCACTGTTATTAAAAAATCATAGGTCGTTACTCTTACTAATAGGTGAAATACACTGCTACTTAAAACCACTGTTACTTAAAACCACTGTTTCTTAAAATCACTGCTACTTAAAATCACTGCTACTTAAAATCCCTGCTATTTAAACTGTGACAAACCATGATTGCGACTTAAACTGTGACTGTTACTTAAAACATAATTGTAAGAAGATAGGACAAGGTGCCATTTCTAAAGGTTATTTAATATTCATTACTTTATTCTCCCATTTATGCAAGGTATTTTATATTTAATAAAAAAGACAAATATTTATAAAATGCCATGGTACCCCATATAAAATGAAATCAATTACAACTTATTTACTAACAATTATTTATTAATTAATTGAGATTTTATAAAAACGAAAAAAAATTCTTGCCCGGTATGGAATTGAACAACAAACTTGCTGTGATCGACTTAATAATAAACCCAAAATGACAGAACTCATTTTAATTTATCTAAACGTATATTTTAAAACAATACCATGAAACTAATTTTGAAATTGCAAACTTCATGAACTGAAAAAAATAAATAAAAACATTTTACCAAACTGCAAAAATCTCCAAATGTTAAATATAAATCTTCAAAAATCCATATCTGTTGAAAATTGTTGAATTTTCAAGCCCCATATTGATTTTTAATAAGCGATACTTCAGCCGATGCGGATCATTTTTTTATGGAATTTTTCCTGCACGTTTTATATTTTTTTCTGCGATGTTTTTGGCCAAGTGCCCAAAAAAATAAAACGGAAATTTTCAAAAATCCATATCTCCATTGGTTAATGATTTTAAATCGAAATAATCCTTCGAGAACAGAGCAAATAATCTTTCAAAAGATGCGTTTTTTTCAGAGGTGAAACCAAAATAGGAAAACATTTGCCACATACCTAAAACTTTCCAACTTTTCGAATTTACTGAACAAACATTCTGTTATAATATTCTAAAAAATATCCAAATACTTTTCGAATTTTGAACTGAATAAAGGATAGTCGTATGTTTATTTGGTATAGCAGATAATATAGCCAAAAAAATACCTTCAGTCACAGGTATAATATCAAAAGGAACACTACGTGACCAGGTGAACAAATATTAGCAGAATCATATCAAAAACATTTTTGCGAAACCATTAATAACTTTAGAAGGTTTTACGACGTTTACTAACCGAGATCACAGTCATTGTTTAAAATCACTGATATTAGAAAGTAGCAATCACAGGTAGCAACGTGATTCAAATGTAGCAGTTTTGCCCATCTCTAATAGGAATTACAACCAAAATAGAACCAAAATTTGATTTTCATTTTCATTTTAGGTAAAGTCAAATGACATGGAGTTCATGTTAAAATTTATTATGTCCTCCTTAATCTTGCCTTTCAAAATTCCACAAATCATTTTAATTTTTTCGTATCCCTGGTTTCGATATAATACTCATTAATTTTTTGCAAAAGTTAGGGAACTAATTTTAAATTTTCGTACAGTTCTTCAATAATTTTAAAAGCCTCAATTAAAGGCATTTGAGCTGTTTCTAAATTCGATTGCAGTTATTAAGATGCAAAAATGAGCAATAAAAGCTAATTACAACAAAATCATTTACAATTAATGGAAATATTGACTTTATATGTACTTATATGCGGATATATGCTCTAATAAGTTTAATGTGACAAAACCACGAAATATTAAGTTATATGCGAAATAAAACTTGGTACTTTGATTTATATCAGAGAGAAACGTATAGATACAATTCGCCAGTTCCATACGAAAGAGCAAATAAAACATGTAAAAAATATTCATCCGGACTCTAGTGATGACTGACAGTTATCATTAGCTTCATTCGAAAGATTTTTCTCTTATAGGAAATGGCATACTCATTTATAAAAATAACTGTGTTATTATAATTTTTATATTAAAATAAAAAAAAATCAAAGTTAGCCTTAAAAAGCCTTAAAAAGATGACAATAATTGTTCAATGGTATGGTCCCCTATGTACTTAAATTACATTAATATGTTAGAGCGGGTACAGAGAAAATTTCTCAGGTATCTGTATTTTGTAAAATATAAAGTTTACCGCTTCGATATACCTTATAATGACCTACTATCAGAGTTTAATTTCATTACAGTACATAATCAACACATATATGGAAGTTTGTGTTTTCTTTATAAACTTATTAATTACTCCATTGATGATTCGCACCTATTAAGCTTATTTAATTTTAATGTTCCTCGACTGTCCGCAAGGCACTCTAAAACTTTTGTATATAACTCTTCAAAAACTAATTATTATTCAAACTCACCAATTTTACGTTTGTCGCGCTTATATAACCAATATGTATATAATGTTGACATATTTAATCCAACATTCAATGAATTTAAGAAAGATCTTATGGAATGCTTGAAATTGTCAACTTTACCCTAGGTTTAAGTTTATATAAATGTAATTTATGTTTGTACCATGTACTACATTTGTATATATACTTGTAGCCCTGTTAATGGACTTTGAGTCTGTTGGGTTTATGAACAATAAATAAATAAATAAATAAATAAATAATAATACAATTGCGAACGTTTGTAATAGTTGGATTTATTGTTGCATATTTTTTCTATTAATTGGCATTAGCGTTAAAAAAATTGTGTTTATTATTTTTATGCAAATAATTAGACTTCATCAAAACACTAAATAAAGTATAATAACTCTAAACAGGCCGCAAGACCTTGGGTCAGTCTTGATTGTATCGAAATTAAGCAAAAAAAATTGTTTATGTACATAGGCTGTTAATAAAGATAATGTAAAGGGTGGATTTTAATTCCTGACCGGATCGAAGGTCTACTTTGCGAAAATATCATCAAACCTTCATTCCTTCTATCATTTTTTTCCATTAAATGTCTGTTTGCGGTTTTGAACAAAATAAATGTGCAATACATCGCTAAAAACATTTTTTTGTTAATAAATTACTTACTGTTTTACTACCTTATTTTAGTTTATAATATAATTTGTGGTATACAACTGGATATAAATTAGATATTTATATACCATATATTTAGTTCACACATATCCACTTGGACGCTACTCTCTATAGAGCGCCACGTACCCATAAGTATGAAGCGGCATGCTGTCACTTATTTAAAATCACCCTGTATATATAATTCTAAACATTTAAACATATTAAGTAATAAAATATAATTATAAATATACAAGAGAAGGCAAAAAGTCCACCATTAACATTATAACACAAATTACATCGTTTTAAAACATCGTCATCCATGGATGCAATCGATATGTTTTATTTTTCACAGAACCCCGTAAGAAAAAGTGTAAAACGAATACATCGTATGATCGAGATGGCCACTGGTTTGGCGCATTTCTTTCTACCCATGAGTCAGGGAAACTTTCGTTCAAATGGTTTCTTACAGCCAATAAATTATGAGAAGGGCTCCACCATATTAATCTAGGCCGTGATGATAAACCTAAATCATCGAGCTCGTCTTCAAAGATAATACGAAGATAATTATTATGATAGGGGCTTCATCACGTTAAAACCATCTTAATCTAGCGCGCGATGATAAACCTAAATCATCGAGCGTGTACTCAAAGGTAATATAAAGATAATCATTTTCATTCAATGTATTTTCAAATATACATGGCCAAGAATTTTTGATCAAATATATTAAGCCCAAATAATATTTGTGGTCGATTCTCTTAACTCCACAAATACTCATTGTGCCTGTTAAACATGCCACAATTTGTATTTCATCTATTCGCAATATTTTTGTAGGAAACGTATTATTTTCTTCGCATATTTTTTTTTATACCAAAGACGGAATGCCGTACTCTTATTATTATCATCAAGATGTAAACTTTGTGATATTGAAAGTTTGTACGGATGGAATTGAATCACTGTAGTTCGACAAACACGTGCTCCATTGACATTTCTCTGGTTGGTGAGGATGCATCTTTACGGTTAACGCCAATACATTTACTTTATCATTACTCATCATTAGGTTAGGTTTAAGATAAGGTCCCCCCCACCTGGACCGGCTAGTAGTTGTATGAGAGATAGTTTTGCGGGCTAACAGTGATCGATGCCGAAACGATACGGTCATTTAAAACGGTTTTTGATAAAAAGAGAGTATTTTTTATTTGTGGGTAAACGTTAATAAAGCAAGTTCGATTAGCCGGCTAATGCGCATTTGCAAAACTTGCGGAAGTGTGCTATAAAATACTACAGTATCGCAATTTGCGGAAGAGTATCATCGGCCCTAATTTATAGACAATTATTAAATCAAATTTATACGAGAGAATAGAAATAATCGTAGTTTCCTTGATATGCTTAATTCTACGTAACCATGGTAATAGAATAGCCATTTGTAAAGTTTTTATAAATTTTCTGCCAGTGTTTGTCTGATTCAAGTGTTCAAAATGTTCGCAGCCCGGCGTTTCTTCTGCAGCTGCATTACATTGAATCCCGACTATTAGGGGAGTGTTATATGAAAAGTAATATTATTAATTATGCACATAAGTAACAAACAACTATTTATATTTTATAGCCCGCCCGCTAGTCAACAATTTCATTTTCGCACTAGACTTTAAAGTTCTACTTTACGCCCGCAACATAGCGTCAAAATGTGGACCTTACGATTAGGTAGAAAAAATATGTTATATTTTCTTCAGCACAAACCATAAACATAAAAATAAAACACCCACCTATGGAAGTATACTGGTACTTACTTGAAACAAATTGAAGCTACGCAGAAACATCATGTATCACCACCTGTCTAAGCATCGTCACCGTCACGTTTGGCGATTTCAAGTGGTGCACCTCAAAATTGCAGTACATGTTGATCGAATTATCACGCTACGAGTGATAAGATTGCAAAGACGTATTTTTGCTTGGTGCGCGTGACTTCCCCACCACTTTCTTCAGGTAAATCTTCATTGAATACGCCAGTCATATACAGGCCGGCGTTGAGTGCGTGTCAATGTTTATTCAATGTGATAATATATCACCTGTGACAAGTTCAGTGATGCACATAAAAATAGAAGATGGACAGTTACACTCGGCCACTATTACCAGAAGAATATAACGTCGTTGTATATTGTAAGTCAATAACCATATCTTGATATTAAGTGTGAATGTAATTAAACCTCATATTCCTTCCGGTATCGATTCCATGGTTTTTAAGGTAACATATTGTTAAATTAAATGAAGACGAAAAATAGCCTAAATATATGTATATTCAACTTGTTTGTAACTCTGCAAAGTTAAGTCTAACTAAGATTAAAAACAGATAACTTTTAGTCTTAGTAAGAATTAATATTACAAAGTTACGAACAGGTTGAATATTCATATATTCAAGCTACTTTTCGACTTTATTTGATGATTCTGCAACAATTGAGTGTCTTCGATTTTAATAAACATATTGCTGTTTACCGTTTCCTTAAACTTAATGGGTGTTAAACACCACACTTCGTAAAATATTTAGCCTTAATTTAAATAATAACATGTTAGATTGATGAAGCCATTACTTTGTGATACATATTGAATTACTAAGGAGACATTTAAAATAAAGGCTTTGCTGGTATCACGATTTTTCACTTTATTGTGGCTAGTTTCGTTCTATTCTATTCCTATTGATAATGTCCGAATAGGACAAAACTAGTCACAATAAAGCGGCAAAATCGTTATACCAGCAAAGTGTATAAACAACCTCCCTAGTAATTAAATAATGTATAATTGATTTTCAAATGTTTTGTTTTGCTTTCGCTACAAATGTTTTGTCACACTGAGGCTAACTAGACATTTAAATTACAAAACCCGGCATAACCCCCTCGCTGCGGGAATGCGCAAAAAATATCGCACTCATATACAGTGCGCGCCTAAAGTATGGAATATATTTAGTAAAACAGAAATTAAATATTTTTGGAAAAATCCTCGAACATGTCGATTTTCCTTTATAAAAATACACATTTGGTTTCGAGTTTTTGTTTGGAAAAAATTGCTACAAGCGCTGAAACAAGGTCATTTTGTAAAAACTCTAAAAATCGGGCTCTCACCTTTAATTGTCATTTACTCGAAAAATTCCCTATGTAAGATAGTAACATTTTTACACTGCCGGTTCGACAATGAAAAGATCTCTCAAAATCAAAAACAAAAATATGGGGTTGCCATTTAAAAACAAAATGGATGACGTCATTACTCAAAAACAAATGACGACTGAAAATTGACTTTCATGCAAAAATGTGTATTTTTATAAAAGAAAATAGACCTGTTCTAGGATTTTTAATATTTAATTTCTGTTTTACTGAATATATTCCATACTTTAGGCGCACACCAATTAAGCTTTTGAAAATCATATGCCGCAGCGAAAGGATTAAATACTATGGTAGTTGGTAGCGGTGGGGCGTAGTAGCTTTTTTTTTTAAACCACGAATTGAATCATTTTTGTTGTCAATTAGTTTATACGTAATCTTAACTCAAAACTTTCAAAACATTTTATGGCTACCACCTCGGCCCACAAACGATACTCATTTCTTAAATGAAGATCCGAAATTTTCTTGTCAAATCTGTTATTCAAACCAACTGGTGCTTCATCAGTAAAACAGACTCGACTGATTGCTTGTAGCTGGTAATCTTCGTTATCTGACTGTACATAACCTAGAGAACCCTAATGTAAACCAAAATAATAATTATATTATTATTATTATTTACCTTTTAATTAAACAGTTTATGTTGAATGTCTTGGAATCACAAGTGGATACAATTTACAGGATGTTTCCAAGGTCTTTGATCGAGTTGACTCTAATTTTCTGTTGGACAAATTGAAGGTTATTGGTTTTAATAAATAACTTCATGTCAAATGCAGTAAATGTTACTTCTGGTGTTCCGCAAGGGTCCCATTGTGGACCCATACCATTTTTTTGTTTATTAATGGTTTACATGTCACTCTCAAGCATTGCAAATTAAAAAACTTGAAATTATTTAAAATTGTTAAATATTGTTCCCCCATCAGAACACCTACAGACCTGTTTTAATATTGTTATATTTGCCGCCGTTGGCAATGTCCATATCTTGTCGGTGTTAAAGCCACCCGGATTTGGTTGTACAGCATTCAGGCAATAGATTCCGCCACTTTGGAGTTTTTACATTTAAAATTGTCATTAATAATAATAATAAACTTTATTCTCATTACTGAAAGTGATTCAATCTACACACAAAATACAAAACAAAAAGAGAACTATAAGGTGGTATTCAATATATAGTGAAATACTCCTACTGGTGTCTAACATCCAAACCTTCCTATTTATAAACAATAAATTCATGTGATTACCTAATCTACTTAAACTAATAAACAAATAGACACCTTACCAGATCGAAATAAAAATAAAGAGTTGTACATACACTGTGAATTTTTTATCTCTGAACATGCTAATTGCGAGCATGTAAAATTTTGTATGTTCAATTTAAAAAAAAACACACTTTAACCGCATTGTGTCTTGGCAGTTCGAAGGGACAGTGCGATTGAAGTGTGTTTTCTAAAATTGAACATACGAAATTTTACATGCTCACAATTAGGTTCAGAGATTAAAAATTCGCACTGTACAATATATTATATAAAGTATAAATTGAACGATTAATTTAGCTAAACTATAACTTACTACATGTCAAGAATGGCAAGTCTTATTATTTTAAATAAGCACTTCTAAGTTGTAAATACCGAGAAGTAGAGTGGTTTGGAGGATAAATTCTACCCCTGAATCTAGTGTAAATTTTTTTAATATCGTTCCTAAAAGTGTTTTTGCTGAACAGATAATGCGGTGTTTTGAAATTGATTATTTTGTAAAATAAACGAATGGCGCGAGTTTTCCTTCTGACCTAAGGTTAAGCCATCCTGCATCAGAAATCTTATATGATATATGTTCATATTTACGAATGGCGCAAATGAACCTTAATCAGGCGTTTTGGACTTTTTTTTTCTGTATGCGTGTACTAGTATCATTATTAATTGCTGGATGGTATAGAGTCGAACAAAAAGTGAGTTAAAACGATACTACCACAAATAAAAAAACAAATCTTCGTTTTAGTAGTTGGAAATGCCCTATGAGGAAAGTGGTTTTTCAAATTCAAGTAAGCGGTAGAAATATATTTATTAATTTGTTTCCTATAGCGAAATGAGAAGAGAATATCCTATAGTGCCTGTTGATAATTACCATCCACCAATTTCAATAGATTTGATCCTAAGAAAATCTATTGTAGCCCGATTCCCCAAAAACAATTTATCCGCTTATCTCACATTCAACAAAGCAAACTTTCCCGCTTTGTATGATGATCTACTGGCGGCAGACTGGTCTTTCTTACATAATTTTACGGAAATTAATTTAGCTACCAATGCATTTTACAACTACCTCTTTGAGATTATTAACAAACATGTACCCAAATCTATAAGAAAGAGTAGCAAATATCCTCCATGGTTTACACGAAGCATAATTGAAAACATCAAATGTAAGCAATACTATCATCGGAAATACAAAAAAACCAAGCGTACTTATTACTTTGAACAATTTAAACGGCTGCGATATCTAACAGATATTAAAACTCAATATAATATTTATTTAAGTAAGGTTGAAGAAGGAATCCGGGAGAATCCGAAGGAGCTGTTTAATTATATACACCCAAAAATTGATCATCTAGGATAGCTGATACGATTAAAGTTGAAAATGGGGATCCGCAATGTATTGTTGATGAATTTGCATTTTTTTTTTCTCAGATACGTACAACAATTTAATTTGAATGATGCGTTTGTAAGCCGCCCTCAAATAAAAATATCAGATCTTACGGAGAATTAAGTGTTACAATGCTTAAAAAACATGAAAAATTCTAAAACAGCAGGTGAGGATCAACTTCCAAGTTATTTAATTAGGGATTGTGCACATGTATTTGCACATCCTTTGACTATACTATATAATCTCTCTTTAAGTACATCATCATTTCCCGGTATTTGGAAAATGGGTAAGGTTTGTCCTGTTCATAAAAGCGGGGATCGAACAAATGTGAAAAATTACAGACCTGTTACAATATTAGACAACTTTGCTAAAGTTTTTGAACAGCTTATTTACTCTAGTATATATAGGGACATAAGGCCACATATTTCAGAATTTCAACATGGATTTATGCAGCAAAGATCCACTGTATCAAATCTAGTACATATTACTCAATTTATTAGTGAAGCTATTGATTCCCATAAACAAGTAGATGTTGTCTACTTAGACTTCTCAACGGCCTTTGACTGCATCAGTCACACAATACTCTTGGCTAAATTAAATGCTTTTGGACTTTCTAATAATCTAACCGCATTCTTCCAATCTTATTTAGCGAATAGGTATCAATATGTTACATATAATGGTTTTCAATCTCATACATATCATGTTTCCTCTGGGCTTCCCCAGGGTTTGAACTTAGGCCCACTACTGTTTACAATGTACATAAACGATCTTCTTGAATCATTAACCTGTGATGTGCTTGCATACGCAGACGATCTCAAAATTTTTGGTAACCTTGACCGTATTCAGCAGTGGTGCTCACTAAATTCTCTAAACCTCAACGAAAACAAATGCAAAATTATGACGTACGCTCGTAAAATGAATCCTATAATGGTTGAATATCATATAAATGAGATATTGCTAGAAAGGACTTATGAAATCAGAGATCTTGGTATTACGTTTGATAGTACATTAAACTTTTCGTCCCATATAAATAATATCTGTACACATGCCTCCAAGACCCTAGGATTTATTTTGCGTAACTGTAGAGAATTCTTGAATCCTGCATCTATTAATATTTTATATTACTCCCTAGTTAGATCGAAACTTGAATATGCAGCTCTGATTTGTGCCATAAAAAGTCTGTGGAAAATGTATAAAGGAGATTCTTAAAATATATTTATAAACTTAAAACGGCTACATATCTGATTAGAAATATAGAACATAGTGATCTACTCTCAATAAATGGGGACAGTAACCTTGAAAGTAGACGTATCCACACCAGCACCTTATATTTGTTAAAAACCATACATAATCAAATAGATTCTCCTTACATATTATCAAAAATAAACTTCCGTGTTCAAAATTACAGCTCTCGCTCCCAATCGCCTTTTTATAATAGAAATTATCGATCAACTACCATGCAAAAGGCCCCTATACATTATATGTTAGAAAATGCTAATATGATCTTAACAAATATTTTTTGTGATTTATTTTGTAATTATAATGAAACTAAACAAAGCATCCGTCATTATCTGAATTCAATATAATATTTTCGCTTTGTGTTTAATTAAAAATACCATTATATGTTAATCTTAAGAATTATTGATTTATTTCTGTGTTTAAAGATGTTTGTATTCATGTTTTTTCTTTACTCATACATTGTATTTATATAATTTTTATTGTCCTGTAATTGGTTTCTGTTGGGCAAATAAACTATTATTATTATTATTATTATTATTATCAGTGATATTACGTAAGTTGGTTGCTTGATTGGCATTTGGGATCTTTATATCATTCATATGTAGGTGTAATTGATTGGCTACATTTTGGCATAAATTACTTTTTCCGAACACTGGAAATGATGATTTGAGTGGGTTCAAGCTTAGGTCTAACATTTTTGAAATGTTTGCAATGTTTGAAGATCCATTTATACGTTCCTCGCATCTGGAAGGAACGAATAGTATAACTGGCTGTCATCCGCAGACGTCGAATTCCATACACAATCTGCCGTAAATGGGGTCCAAAATGAAGGGAAATAACATTTGGTTGCAGGTTTTTGGGAACCGGTTTTTTCCGATGTGTGGATCACCAGAAATGGGCCGAAATCGGTGTACACGGAAAAATTTACTGGAACACTACTTTTTTTTGGCCATTATATGTTCATATTTGCTGTCAAATTTTTGAGATTTCGGGAAAGACGTTTCTTGTCCCAAGTCTGGTATTTGCATTAATTGAACATTTTGGTGACCAACAATGGATTAAAACTGATAAGTATTTTTGATTAAGTTCTATTAACCATGATTAATGGTGATTAATGGGTGATTAATGATTGGAAACTCACAGAATTTCGGTATTGTTTGTTGACGGGTCGCTGCATGTTAACTCATTAGCAAATGAGTAGGCTTGATTAATGACGATATATTTTTATTGTCGATTATTAACCCAAATTAACGTCGATTAATGGTGATTTACCATGATGAGACACCCCACGATGCAATCATCTTTATTTTCATGTTAATTTTCCTCAAGATTATCGAATGTATCAACCGACCTGTGACGACTTTGATTAACCATCATTAATGGTAATTAATATATGATTAATGGATGATCAATGCACGGAAAGGATGTCAGTAACTCTCGATATTGCCTGATGAACATTATTTCATCGTGAGGTCCCTCATCATGGTTAATCACCTTTAATTGAGGTTTAATTGGGTTAATCGTCGTTAATAAGCATGGTTCGACATTAAACATCAGTTATTTTTAGTAATTTCATAAAAGTGGCCACTCCTGTGATAGAATTTTGTTTTCATCAATAAATGTATTCAGTTGATAGGTTATTATTGTTTCCATGATCTTTGAGAGGGTTGGTAAAATACTGATACGACGTAAATCTTTAAGTTCACTAAGACTGTAGGTCTTTGGTAATGGTATAATAATTGCAAATTTCCAACAATCGGGACAAATTGAATCTGAAATACACGAGTTTATAATGTGTAATAAGTGGGGCAAAATAATAGGGCAACACATTCGTAGGATAGCTGTATGAACACCATCATGGCCCAAAGACGAGGGGCTTATATTATTTAAAACTTTAACGACGACAAATTCATCGATCATTTGAAACAGGAAAGCAGAAGATGGTGGGCGAGATTTATTTGTAAAAATCTTATCCAAGGGAAAATTATTTAAGCTATCCGCCGGTACACTATCTACGAAGAAATTTTTAATAACGTTAACATCTTTCCGTGAGTTAGGTATTGAGTGGCCAACTTTTTTTTCTTCAATAACGTCAGTGACTGCCTGTTGATTCAGGAAGATTTGAACCGTCTCAATGAATGATATGTAAAGAACATTTTATACTTAAATGTTCGGAAATGGTATTCGATATCCACCACTACATGCCGATCGAAAGTAGATTTCGACTACAGGATTAAGGCGTTAAATAACCGGCATATTCGGTATGTAATAATAATTTACGTAACAAGTTCCGAAAGTGATATTTTACGTGATGAGTAGGAATCCTGCGAGTCCCGTAAAATCACTTTTGGAACGAGTTACGTACAATATTTTTTCTGCATCCGTTTTTTATGTTAAAAAAGCAAAAACACACACGAATGTTATATGACAAGCGCTGTCATAATTAAATACGAAGTTGATGTTTTTGTCAAGGCCGCCTACATGTATACGCAAAATCGTCCCAAAAGTAACAAAAAGCGTCCCGAACGTATAGAAATCGTTCCGAAAGTGAAACAAAATCGTCCCGAAAATACCTACTTTCGGTACGATTTATGTAAAGTGGTACTTTCGATTGTATAAATCATACCGAAAGTTTTATTTTCGGGACGGCTGCAGAAAAATGTTTTAATCATATTTTTGCTCAATTTATAGTTACTTTAGTTAGTTATTAACACAGTGGGCCAAAAAAAAAAACGGTACAAATTGTAAATATTCATATTTTCTCGTAATAATTGACGCATTAAATATTGCTTTGAAAAACAAAATATCTACACTTTGTGGATTGCAAAAATGATTATTTGCATTTTTGAAAAGTGTTTGTATCGAGGATATTTCACATTAATGAAGGCTCTCCAAATATGGGAGTTTATAATGCACCTTTCAGGAATTCGTACTGTACGTGATCTTCCACTTATTTGTTTGCGATTAATGTTAACGTAAGTTCTGAGTTTAATTATTAATCACTGAATACTTGTAACCGACCAACCCTTTTGTGGGTATTTGTTCGCAATCTTTCGTGCAGATAAATTGTCATAGTGAAACGAATGTTTAATGAATATTTTATCTTCTTTACTGGCAAAAAAAATGTGACAGCAACTAAAATGAATGATAGAAGTAACAGCTAATGTCATTTGAGAACAAAAACAAATCATGGCCCACTAATTTTGATACTTACAAATGCGTCACTGCGCTGTATTATAAACTCCCGTATTTGCAGCGCCTTCATTAATATGAAATATCCTCGATAAAAAAACTTTTCAAAAATGCAATTAATCATTTTTGCAATCTAATAATTATTTTTGTCATCTACAAAGTGCAAATATTTTGTTTTCCATAGCAATATTTAATGCGTTCATTAATATTGAAAATATGAATATTTAAAATTTGTACCGTCTTTTTTTGGCCCACTGTGTATATATTAATTGAATGTTACCATAATTATTATAACAATTTATTATTTTGTAAAAAGGTGTACCGTTAATTTATTAAATAAATAAACTTGCGTAGCTTCATCACATGTGTACTATTGCATGTCAATATGGTCAAATATATCCCTTTCAAACACAGCCCTTAACGTCACTAAGAGAAGTTCAGTGGCGTCACTGAGAATAGAAATTTTGGGATGGAAACACCTAACCACTAGAGAATGAATGAAGAGAGAAGAGACAAAATATTTATTAAGACACTTTTACAAATGACCTCAACAGACAATTGACCAGAGGTCTTTCAGCCCATTTATTATTATTGTTAAATGCTCAAAATACAAACCATTCTTTTTAGTACAAACAATTAAAAAAGCAACCTTAAAAAAACATAGGATGTGAAAATAAACAAGGTAATTCCATGCAGCCAAAAGAAAAACAATGTGCTGACAGCATTTTTCTACTTTTTGGTCCCATGGGATTTTACCGCTCTATAAGTCAGTACCATCCAAGTAAGCAGGATAACATTTGCGTGTACAATAACTTGCCTAACACAAAGTAAGGTAAAAATACAGTGGTGAAAAATTGATCGCCCTATCGGAAGATGTTATAATTTTGGCAAATGGCGTTGTACGTCAATCATATTTGACATTTATGAACCTGACAGCTGCAGAAAACAAACAGACAAGCAATGGACGATTTTGTGTCAAAAATCATCACGAGCGACGAGGTAAATTTCCACTTAAGCGGTTACGTCAATAAGCAAAATATTCGTTACTGGGGCACTGAAAATCCGTGTGTGATGCACGAAAAGCCATTACATCCACTCAAAGCCACTGTGTGGAGCGACGTTCGCGCGGGAGGAGTGATTGGGCCGTATTTTTTTGAGGACGTCATCGGCAATACGGTCACTGTCACTGGCGAACGCTACAGGGTCATAATAAACAACTTCTTACTGCTGGAATTAGATGAGCGGGGCTTGGTGAACATGTGGCTCCAACAAGACAGTGCGACCGCACATACAGCACGAGCCACAATGGATATTGGGAAGGAAGCGTTTCCTGGTCGCGTAATCTCCCGTTTTGGCGATTTGGCATGGCCAGCAAGATCGCCCGATTTAACCAACCCAGACTTCTTTCTTTGGGGCTACTTGAAGTCGCGGGTTTATGCCAGAAACCTCAGACAATCGCAGCCCTTAAGGAGAATTTTCGACAAGAATGCGAACAGTTATCACTGGTAATCTTGCGGAAAGTCGTGGAAAATGCGATAAATCGGGCACAAATGTGTATCAACACTGGCGGCAGCCACTTGACGGATATTATCTTTTCCACTTAACAGAAAAAAATGTAAAGGTCCAAATAAAGATTTCACCCAAAATATTTTTTTTTATTTAGTAAAAAAGTTATTCAAAAACAAAATTGGATGATTAATTTTGCGCCACCTTGTATATCATATTTATATTCAGCCGTAATACAACGAGTGGTGTGATTATTACCGATGATATTTTGGAGTTGAAACCGAGCTGCAGATTCAACGAGCGCTAGCGCGAGTTGAATGTGCTGCTTCGGTTTCAACGACTAAATATCATCGGTTATTAATCGTACCACGAGTTATATTTAGTGAGAGAATATAACGAATAACCTTTTATAATCTTGATGACAACTCACATATTGCAATGTTTTAATTCGTTTTGGAGTTTCTTGCAGCACAAAGACTCCATAAACTGTCGGCACTGCACTCCTCGCGGTGTTTCTGGGCGTCGTATTTTTCACCATTTCCCCGATTTCACTGTTAGAAACTGCATCCCAATAATTTAGTATGTCCATTTTGAGGTTTGAAATTCTGACAGGATCACAATAAAATATCACCGCTATTTTTGTTTTTTTATCATCGCGGTGATACACATGCTGCTATGCATTCCCTTGCATCTGATTGGCTCAAAATACATTCTCCTAGGCCATGAGTTGTATTCTTAGGTTTTTATGAAATTATACTTGCGCCCAGAAGGGTGTTGAGGCAGTTGCGCCCGGGACATTTGCGCCCCCGTCCAAATTTGGGACTTGCGCCCAGAAATTGTCCATTATACTTTAGGTGACGGCGAAACCGTCATCGTATTTATACGGGCTCGCTATGGTCGATGGCGGAGCGAAGCCGAGGCATCGATCGTCATTACTTGCAAGTTAATGGTTGCAAATGGTAGATGCTTATGCTTAGGTTAGGGTTAGTTTAAGTACCTCCCCCCCTCCCTTTTTGGACCGCTCAGTGGTTTTACCCGCAGTAGATCAGCCATAGATCGTCATTACTTTCAGGTTAATGGTCATGTTTAATTAAATTTAAAAAATGACAAAGGTGACAGGTGACATTCCCGTGTGGGCGTTGGGCGCCGGATGCGGACCTGGGCGCAAGTGTCCCGGCGCGAGTGTTTTGGACGCCAAACCGACCATCTCACCATATTTTTCTAAAATTTATTCATGTGAATTGGGTTTTAATACCCAATCATTATTATTAAATGTCAATGTCAATCTCTGTATAAAGTAAAAAGAGAAAAAAAAACAGATATGCCATCCATTAGTGTTTAGCAACAACCTGCATGCTTTTATATTATAAATAAAATTGATAGACGTTGTGGGTTTAGCTGCATACTATTAAAATTCAAATAGAGATTGATTCACATTAGACAAAACTGTCCTATTTTCATAGACACCTTCGTAATCTACTGCGTATCTTTTTTTATTAAATTTATTCTTGTAAATGAAATCAATGCCTAGTAGTTATTATTATTATAAGGTGTGAGCCACTGAGTTTGGTTGCTGAGATGGCCATGCCTAAGAGAGAGAGAGAGAGAGAGAGAGAGAGAGAGAGAGAGAGATGGCAGTCATGTCTGAGATTAATTATTTTTTTTAATTCAACTGAATTACTAATCTAGTCTTTCATGGCGTGAATTGTCATTTTAAAATCAAACTGACAAATCGAGACAATTTGTGTTACTAAATAATGGCTTTTATGAACATATAACCTATCTTACAATTTTTGATTTTCTTCAACTAACCCTTTTTACTTTCTCCGTTACGAAGTACGAGAAAGTATTGTGATCGTGATTTTTTGTTTTTCAAAATTTTTTTTTACGGAAATATCCGTCTTGGGGTTCCTAGATGCCATTTCAACAATTTCTAAAAAGAATAGTGATGTGGCCATCATATTACTTTCTCCGATGGTCTCATCATTTATATTTATACTTTCATGGTTAATTTTCTATTTAAATCATATTTTAAATGTTGTACATCAAGCGATTTGTAGACTCGCATGAAACTGACGTTTAAAACGTCAAAATTATAAAAGATGGAAATTATACTTTAAATTCAAAAACTCAGTTTACTCAAAAACCAAAGAGATTTCGAAAAAAACTTATTCTTTATAAGTTGTTCATTTTGGCATTCTCTACAATTATTATTAACATAAATTTGCTGTAACTATTATCGTTTCATAATTATAAATAAAAAATGAAAAAAAAAATTATAAATTTTTTTCTCGAATGATTTTATGAAAAATGTTTTCAAACAAAATAATCTCATTTCTTTATTGTCTTCAATGTTTGTTTAAATGTTTTTGTGATATTTTTCATATTTAAGAAAATATTGTCAAAAAACAAAAAACAGTTAAGGTAAACACCCACTTCCGGTGTACGAAATTTTACCAAAAGCTTTTCAGTTCTTCGGATTATCAAATAAGACGTATGTTCAAAGTTTCATATCAATTGCTCTATTAGTTTTTGCGATACAGCGCGCACAGACACACACACACACACACACACACACACACACACATACAGACACACACACACACACACACACACACACATACACACACACACACACACACACACACACACATACAGACACACACACACACACACAGACCCAAAATTTTTTTTTCCAGAAATTGTTGAAATGGCATCTAGGGACCCCAAAACGGATATTTCCGTAAAAAAAATTTTTGAAAAAAAAATCACGATCACAATACTTTCTCGTACTTCGTAACGGAGAAAGTAAAAATAGTGATGTGGCCATCATATTACTTTCTCCGATGGTCTCATCATTTATATTTATACTTTCATGGTTAATTTTCTATTTAAATCATATTTTAAATGTTGTACATCAAGCGTTTTGTAGACTCGCATGAAACTGACGTTTAAAACGTCAAAATTATAAAAGATGGAAACTATACTTTAAATTCAAAAACTCAGTTTACTCAAAAACTAAAGAGATTTCGAAAAAAACTTATTTCTTATAAGTTGTTAATTTTGGCATTCTCTACAATTATAATTAACATAAATTTGTAACTATTATCGTTTCATAATTATAAACCAAAAATGAAAAAAATAATTTTTTTTTTCTCGAACACCAATGATTTTATGAAAAATGTTTTCAAACAAAATAATCTCATTTCTTTATTGTTTTCAATATTTGTTTAAATATTTTTGTAATATTTTTTATATTTAAGAAAATATTGGCAAAAAACAAAAAAACAGTTAAGGTAAACACCCACTTCCGGTCTACGAAATTTTACCAAAAGCTTTTCAGTTCTTCGGACCATCAAATAAGATGTATGTTCAAAGTTTCATATCAATTGCTCTATTAGTTAATGAATTTGAAGTATAATTTTTCCATCTTTTATAATTTTGACGTTTTAAACGTCAGTTTCATGCGAGTCTACAAAACGCTCGATGTACATTTAAAATATGATTTAAATAGAAAATAAACCATTACAGCGTAAATATAAATGACTATGATACCTTCAAGTTGGAGAAAGTAACATGATGGCCACATCACCATTTTTTTCGGGGGTAATACCACAAGAGGTTTAATTTGGCCGGATAAATTTTATTTGTTTGCACGAACCATCGAATTGACACAAATTTCGAGAATGAATTGAGATGGATTTTGCCTAATCTCAATTCATTCAAGAAATTTGCAATGAAATGACGAGTAAAATAAAATTTATCCTGCCGAAATTATAACCGCGAGTGGTATTTGTTAAGATAATTTAACGAAAAAGAACTATTTATTAGCAATTTATGTTAATTAAGAGTACAATGGGTGAAAGAGCATTGTTTATTTGTAATGGAATTGGATGAAGCACCAATCGTCAAAATAAAAATGGTTGAGTGCCACGGGAAAAGCGAAATTCGCACCTGCGCGTTTGCGAGTGGTACAAACACTGAGATCTAGCCGTTAAAATGATATTTATAATTTTTGTATAAGTAAATATTACTTACATTTAGTATATATTCCATACATTTCTGACGTTTCTTATATTATATTATAGGTTATAATTTTCTCACACACACGCACACACACACTAAAAGCGACACAAGTTAGGAGACCAATAACGGCTGATCATTTAATCGCGCTTGCACTTATTTCCGACACACATAAAAGAGAAGACGCCAAGTGCACAAATATAAAAATGTTTATTTTATACTATTAGAACATGATAGAACAAGATGGATATTAAATGCAATCCAATTCTGTTTTTTTACGTATTGTGGGAGCACTACCGTACACTTGCGACATCTCACGATACTAGGCCGAAGTACGAAATATTATGTCGGGCTCTAATTGCAAATGTACGTAACTAAATGTGTATTATTGGTGAATGGACAATACTTACTCAACTTATATATCGATCTGAACGAAAATCCTGAAATAATTTTCACGTGGAAGCGTGTCCGAAACGGATTTTAATTATATTTCACCGCAGAGGTATTCAGAACTGACACGAACTGCCAGAGTACAACTAAAGTCAGCTGTGTACTAAAATTGTTAATATAGAGATCGTTGTCATGGTGAAGGTAAATAAATTTTTAACCATTTGCAAATTTTTTTGTCCGCCGTTTTAAATGCACGTTTTTATACATGACTTGAATTATCGTAGAAATTAGTTCCAATATCCTGTAGGCTAAATGTCCTAATTTTTAATAAGCGACATTCGTAATTTATCTCACAGCCAACTCTGAATCAAAATCTTGTAGCTCACACGATATCTATAGTATACAGATATTCACATTGATGTCAATATCTGTATACTATAGAATAGAAAATAGTTATATATATCATATTTACAGAAAAGTGAGGAAAGTTATGCTTTACCTGAAGAGGCTGAGCCCGCAATTATACCTTGAGCACGTAGCCAATGAAGCCAATGAAAGAAATTGATCTTGGATTCGACCAGGGAATAAAATTTTCTGTGTAATGGACAAATTATTCAATTGTACAAAAGAAATTTGGATGTTTTGTTTAATTTTAATTTTAAGTTGTAACGTTGTGGGAGTTGTCGACAAAGCTCAACTAATGACTCTGCCACTTAGTACGTTACGTTAGAATTACGGTATGATATAAAATAACTGCTCATCCTTCTTTTGCTGGTTTATTATGACTAAGAAAACACGTACAAATTAAATTAGGTACTTTCAGTCTGATATTTTTTTAATATATTTATTTTTCTCGTTTCCCAAGTTACGGCACCATTGCTGCCTCGGATTTCTACTGCTCCTATGTTCAACGTGTTCCCACATCACGTTTGGTCTTTGTAAGACTTAATTTTATTTACGAAATTGAATATCCAGGCAATATTTTGTCAGTATTTTTTTATTGAATGCATTTGTAACAGCAACAAGGGCTTCTAATTTTGAGTACATTTTCTGTATCTAATTAATAGGTACAATAATTCTTTTTTATAAACAAATTCGATGCAATCACGATTTATAAGAAAGAATTTTGGTACCTATTAATTACAGAAAATGTACTCAGAACTCATGAAACTTTGTTTTGCCTTTGCGACTTTTTCAAAAAATATTTTTTATGCTTTCGGATAGTCCTGATTGGTGTTTCTTACATTTCTTTGTATTGTGTTTATAATTGTTGTGAAATATTTTGATTAAACCAATATTGAGTAATATAAATTTGAATATTTACCATTGGGTCATTCCACGTCAATTCAACCAAAAAAAAAATAATTAAACATCACCCATCACTTCAGATTTTGATTTTTTAAATCATCTAAATTTGAAGTGATGGATGACATGGCCTGGTGAACTGACGTGGATTGACCTGATTTCCAAATTTTTTTTATTTCTGGAAATTCAACAGAACTATTTTTTAAGAGTATTAGTCACTGTACTACTAACCCAAACACATCTTAAAAATAGTTCAGAACTATTAGATAATAATGTTGGGGTGCGGAGTTAAGTTGGCACCCCATTTAAAAAAATCCTTGCAGCTCAATTTTACAGAACTCTTTAAAAGTTGTTGGTAGGTACTTCTAGATACATCAAAATGAATTCAGAACTCTATTCGGAACTATCAGAACCCTTTGGAGATGAGGGGCAATTGAATTATAAATTTTGTAAATGTTTGTTATAACGTGTTTTCGATCAAAAACGCCCAATCATAACTCTGTTATTTATTGACCGATTTGAATGAACTAAAAAATAAAGTAAATGGCTGTTTAAATACTATACTATGACGGTAATTATATATTTTTTCAAAAAAAACTTCATTGCCAAATGATAGTCAACTTTAAATTTTTAAATGGCTACATTTACTTTTCTTATTTTATAATATTAGACATTGTTTTTCTGAATCCAATTATGCCCGTTATGTTGGTTTTAAGTTAATATTTATGCCAGAAAAAGATAATAATAAATCTTGTTCACATGATTTTTTTGGTAATAAATGTAGTGTGCCTTGAAAAAAATTCTAATCGACAAATGTCATTTATTGTATAAGTAAAGTCAACCATTTATTATTAGTGTGTGTTTCAGAAATAATCATGAAGAATAGCGAATTAACAGACATGTTACAAATTTATTTTTTATGTAATAGAAATCGAAGAGCTGCGGCACGAATTTATCATCCACAGTGGCGAATACCAGAAGCTAAATTTAAAAGGTTAAAAGGAAATTTGAGACGATATGGAGCCTTTAAAAAGTCGACAGTGGATCGACAATTACAATAATCACAAAACATCTAATTCGCAAGTGAATTAACACTTGCACTACTTATTTATTCTATTCTAGATTGAGTTGTAACATAGGTACTTATTTATTGGGTCCTTATTATTCATTTGACATAACCTTACAACAAGTGACATTTATCATTTTTTTTTCAAGGCACGCTAATTATAATTTTTGAAGAATATAATTTTAAATGGAAGATTTATTTTAATTTTTTTCGACCAAAATATTGAACGAAATACAACATATTGAGCATTATTTGATTCAGAAAAATAATGTCGAATGTAAAAAAATTAAAACATATGCTGCCATTTAAAAATTTTAAGTTAGTTATCATTTGACAATGAAGTTATTATTGACAAAAATCAATATTAATGTCATTTGTTAGTATTTAAACCATCATTGACTTTGGTTTTTAGTTCATTCATATCGGTCAATAAATAACAGAGTTATGGGGTTGGTCCTTTTTTTATCGAACATACGGTATGTAAATGATCTTTTGAAGAAGGAAGTCTTATATTTTGGATATTGGATTGATAAGGTTGTTACTTGAAACTCCATAATATCGCTTAATAAAACACTGAAGCAGTATAAGGTTTCAAAATGTTTTTTTTTATTTTTCTAGAACAATGGTTCACCGCACGGTGGCTCCATCAGGTAGATGAAAATTTGAAACTTAATCATGCGACAGTGTTTTGTTAAGTGTTTTATTTTGGAAGTGATTCCTCGAAACTCAACATTTCGGTTATAAACATCAGACAGGAATACAATCCTGTTGTCAAAATTTACTCAGAATGCAATTTGATTCTTTGAAAAACTCAACTCTCCTTTTGATTATCCCATGTAAACAGAATGTAAATTTGTGAAAAATTTAAGTAATTTTGGTGAACTGATTGAGGTTGGCGGCACTTACTTCGTGATACATTTTTAATTAAAAACAGTGTGATATTAACTAAGTAAAAGTGTGTTTTATATAATTTTGGTAATTTGAAAATAGAATATACACCACTGCTGGATTTTATGATCATTTTATGCGATCATAGAGTTGCGAAAAATTGCAGTGCTTTTGTTGCCTTGTAATAATTATATTAAATGCTATCGCCTTGAAACTTTAAAAATTCACTTAATTAATTCTAGATTATGAATATATAATCAGCCACAAACGTACATAACGCTAGCATTCCGAGGTCAGCACCCTACAACGAAACTCATACCAAAAATTGTAAATTTTTTGTTGCTGATTTGTACAGTTAACCGCGATTTTGTGTCTTCTTTTGTTGAGGAGTTAACTCTTAACTCTGACTCAACTTATTATCTCGGTACTATCTCGGTAAATTTCAAAGGAATATTTTGTTGCTCCTCGGCTGCTATCGGAATGTATTCTTTAAATCGATTTTCATTGACAATTGACATAAAAATTGTTAGTTGTATAAATAAATATGTACCTATAAGATTTTTGTTAGTAAACTATAGTTAAACAATCTACAAAACAATTATGTCCTTTAATTAAAATTGTGGAGTGCTCACAACAACAAATTATAAACCGAGTCTTGTCCGAAAATAAAATATACGTAATACATGGGAGTATAAAAGTCAATTTTATAAGTAAAAAACTAGAAACAAATTGTCAAACGCCAATGCCGTTTAATTTTATGGTCGGGTGCTCGTAGCAACAAATTATAAACCGAATTTTGTCCAGTGTCGAGAAGTTAGCAACGACTTTCCAACCACGTTTTTTGGCGCCTCCGCCAGCACTCGAATTTAATTTAATTTATTCACGGTTACACATTTTTTATACAAAATATAAAGAAAAAAATCTCTTGAGTTCTATAACTAGTAATAATATTAAACAAATGTAATACAAAACATAACATTCATCATAAATACAGAGTTACTACCCATATTTATTTATTTGCAAATCCCAACAGAGTCAATTGACAGGTTTGTAAAATAAACGTACAACTACTAACATAAAATTACGAATTACAAAAGTGTGTACAACAAAAGGATAGAAGAATGAGATTAAATTACTTACCACATAAAAACATTAAATTTATTCTTGATAAATCCAACTTAAATTTATGCAGAGTAGATGAAAATAAATCAAAACTGGCGGTATTTAAATCATTTTAATCATTTGCAAAACGCATTAAAATATGATTAGTTATTCGTTGCCATCTTTAATGTAAATACTGGTTTAGGCCTCATGGGTCTCGATGATATGGGAATATAAACATGAAAATATTGTATACTATTATAAAATACTACTAGAAATAATTTGGTACAATGTAAATAAATCGAAATTAACTCGACCTATCACCAAAGAGTCGATATTTAGATGACAACAAATAACATTATAATCATATGGACTAAAACTGAATTCATAGTTGAATTTGAAAAATATAAACGAGGCAAATTTCCTCTGAACACGCTCTAATTGATCTTTATATTTCTTATAATATGGAGACAAGATCGTAGACGCATATTCAACATTTGACCAAACCGAAATATAATATTTTGAGTGTTTTTTTAACACCTACCTCCGAAAAATGACGTAATAGTCATTCGGGGTGTGGTACACCCCACGCCTTTGAACTTCGGTTAATTCATGTTAAATTGACAAAAAACAAAAAAAAAACAATCAGAGATATGTTTTGAACCTCTAGCTACAAGAATATATGAATAGTTTTCGAAACCTGCAACTTTACATGTGAAAAAAAATGTTGCAAAAAAAATTCCGCAAATATGAGTTTTTTGCAAATAATAATAATAATCGTATTTATTCCAATATAAATGACATACAATATATACATACAGGTCCATACACAGTACACCTACTGCACGGCATTAAATATAAGAATATCGTCAAACAAAATTACTCTATCGGTGGTTTGTTTCTAAGTTGACATTACTTGTTAGAAATTCATCGATAGTGTAAGGTTCACATTTCCGCAGCATTTCATATACAATTTTTTTGTATTTTAGAAAATTAGTTTCTTTTTAATAAATTCTGGACATTTGTTATAAAAGAGTAGGCATGAATAATGTACACCCTTCTCTGTGATTGTAAATTTATGTATAGGATATATCAATATTTCTTTGTTTCTTGTTTGATGATCATGTAAGCTTCTATTATTTGTAAAATATTTCGGAGAAATAATAGGCATTCCATTATGTACACTGCAGCTGCAGTTAGTAACCCGTGTTGAGCAAACTTTGTCCTACACGAATCTGAAGACTTTAAATTTAAAATTGTCCTTAATGCACGTTTTTGCATCAGCATAATTCTATTGAAATGTGTATCGCTGCCCCATTATACTATGCCAAACCTGATTACAGACACGAAGTTAGAGTTAAAGACTAGTTTTAGTGTGAAAGACACATTTGATTTTAAAACTCTAAGCATAAAACATATTGAACATAGCCGCGCTGATATTTGTTCAATATGTTTCTGCCATTTTAATTTATTATCAATGAAGATTTCCAAGGATTTTGTATTATCCGTCAGATTTACGTTGTTATCATTAATTATTATATCTGATAGATGTGTAGTTGCTTCACTTTTTTTAAATAATACATAATTAGTTTTCTTTTCATTCAGTATTAGTTTATTATTAGTAAACCAAGTTTTTAATGAGGCTAATAACTGCCCGATATTATATGACAGTTCGTTCAAGCTTTTTCCGCGTACACAGATGTTGGTATCGTCAGCGTAATTAACAACATTATACGCCGGTTGATTAAATATTTTAAACATGTGATTAATGTAAATATTAAATAGTAGTGGTCCCAGAACGCTACCGTGGGGTACCCCCATAACTATGTCCAGTGCATCCGACCGACAAACCTTGGTTTCAGATGCCACTTCCACTAACTGTTTTCTCCCTGAGATATAACTTTCGATCCTGTTGTAAGCAGTTTCTCGGATGCCATAGTTGTAGAGTTTAGAGAGTAGTATTCTGTGATCAATACAGTCAAAGGCTTTTGACAAGTCCAGAAAAATACCACAGGACTTGTCTCCAGCCTCCATTCCCTCTAGTATTGTCTGCGTAAAGTCATACAAGGCAGTGTTTATGTTTTTTCCTTCCGTAAAACCATGCTGGTGTATTGAGAATATTTTAAATTTATTTAGAATTTTTTTTAATTGTACAGCGACTATACTCTCAATTATTTTAGAAAATGAGGACAACAAACTGATTGGTCTAAAATTTTCAAAATTGCTACATTTTCCACTTTTAAATATTGGTTTTTCATTTTCCAGGAAAAATTCCGCTACTCAGTGAATTATTTATGATAAAACAGAGAGGTTTACAAATGCTGTCGATGCATTCCTTTACGAAAAACATTGAAATTTCATCGGTTCCAAAACTTTTTTTATTTGACATGTTTCTGATCAGAGTTATTAATTCTTGACAGGTAATTGGGTTTAAGAAAAGTGAGTACATATTCATGTCCACGCCTATATTATGCTGAGTTGTAGGTTGCCTTGATTTTAGTAAATTAGGTGCCGCATTTATGAAGTGATGATTCAATTTATTCACATCAGATTCGAGATTAGTACTTTCGAAATTAATACCTTCTTTATTACCAGTTAGGTCTTTTATGATGGACCATGTTGGTTTGTTGGTGTTATCTGACATTAGGATTTTATTGTTGTAATATTGTTTTCTATCGTTTTGAAGTAATATGTTATATTTCTGTTTACAGAGTTTTAGTGTGGGTTTACATTCTTCAAAATATTTTGATGAGTGTCATATAACAGTAGCTCTTTTTTACATGCCTCCGTTTCAGGTAATGATATTATATTTTGCTTCCAACTAAAAGTCGTCCCAACACGTAAGGGACATATGTCATTAATATGTTTTAGTAAAATTCGTAGGAATTCGTTAAATTGATTGTCAACATGCTCTTCACTCTACACAGTATTCCATGATACTAAACGTAACATTTGGTTGACTTTCTTAAGATTGTGTGCAGTAATTTTTCGAGTTTTTCTGATGCTATAATTTTTATTCAGTTTGCATTCAATTGCAGCAATTGTGCAAGATGGTCTGAGAACCCAGTGTTTATGACTTCACAGGCTTTTATAGAATCATAGACTTACTTCGATTAGTAATTCACTAACAAGAATGTGTGCGGTGTTGACTTATGTAAAACTTGGAAGAAGTTCTGGCATTAATAAATTAAAAAAAAAACAAAAAAAAAGAAACCTAGAATTATATGACTGAATTAGTATACAGTGCGCGCCTAAAGTATGGAATATAGTCAGTAAAATCCAAATGAAATATTTTTGGAAAAAATCCTCGAACACGTCGATTTTCTTTTATAAAAATACACATTTTTACATGAAAGTCGATTTTCAGTCGTCATTTGTTTTTGAGTAATGACGTCAGCCATTTTCTTTTTAAATGGCAACCCCCTATTTTTATTCTTGATTTTGAGAGATCTTTTCATTGTCGAACTGGAAGTATAAAAATGTTGCCATCTTACATAACAAATTTTTCGAGTAAATGACAATTGAAGGTGAGAACCCGATATTTAGATTTTTTTCAAAATGACCTTGTTCAAGTCAATTTAATGTTAAATATGAATACGAAAATATTTTTAAAACTATTATTATGAAGAAAAAAGGCTATTATAATGCAAAAGACAATTATTCGATCCCGAAAGAGCATTCGGCGCACATAATATATGTGCGATGTATGTCGCACATCGACCTTTTGCAACTGCGACATAGCATATGCGACTTTTTGTCGCTTCTTCAGGAACAAATATCGCAGCGCTTTTGTTTTGGCAATCTCGGAATCATCCACAGAGAAAAATATGCTCAGAATTTTTTTTTCTGACACAATGATCACACGGGGTGTCGTACACCCCACAATTTTTCACGAATCGACTCCAACAGGTACCACATTAACACTGACGTGTGAGCTCAAATAATACCTATTCGGGTCCACAATAGAAGGTTCAAACTGTCTGTAGATGGAGTAACATGTCCCGTTTACTTTCAATTTCAGGGCCTTATTCAACGTCGAAAAAAAGGCTGGGGTGTATCACACCCCTAGTGACTATTAAAGGTTAAATAAGTTGATCGCAATGACGAAACCGAAAATGAAGTGATCTTTTTAGTAATGCACATGTATGCAAATGACAATTTACGATCAAAACAAACACCAAGATCCCCTCCTTCATAATAATGACTCTTTCCAACGCAATACCACTAATTACATAATTATGTTTTAAAGTACTAGGACGTCTGATGTAGGTAATAACTGCACTTATTAATATTCAAATCTAAACAATTAATACCACAGACAGGATATCAAAACAGTTACACATTATCAACAGCACAATAAAACTTCAAATCATCCGCAAATAATAAACATTTTGAATAAATGTCGTTAATAAAAATACTAAACAATAAGAAACCAACGTGAGAACCGTGCGGAACCCCTGAGGAAACATTAATTATATTCGACAAAATTAGGTTATTAGCAAGAAAACAAATTTATCATTGAATCCCTAGTTTCCATGCTTCAGAGTTAAAATACGATGCTGTATACCAGTGGTTACCAACTTTTGAACGCAGAACCCTCAGAACATTTCTGAAAGTTCACGGAACCCTCTACCGTTTTTGATCAACAGACCCCTTGCTCCCCTAAATTTAATGTGAAATATTGTTTTAACACTTAATATATAACAAATCTATATTGTCAATATGATATGGTAACAAATCATAATTCAGTTTTCCTCTTGACAATAGATTTTATTGAAATAATCAAAGATCATTAAATAATTATTGATAAAAACAAATAAAAGTGATAAAAACAATATCAAAAATAATTAAAAAATCTAAAAATTTGGCAGTATGTTCGACAGTTGTTATGCGTGTTATCTCGGATTTCTATTTTTTGTTTTTGTTGCAGCCTACCTTGAAAATCCAGGTTCGCGCAAATAAGTGTTTGCAAAGGGCAATAGAATACAAATTACTTGTTTTGCTAAATTTGGATATTCTTCAAATACATCTGAACAGGATTTTGTTAACGGTTTGTTAAGTCGTGGTATTTAATCGGAGTGATAATCCAACTTGAGGTCGTTGAAATACACTAATAGTACTTTTCGAAGTTTAAAAACTCTCACAAGAATTTTATCTCGCGATAGATTAGATGCCTAACATGTAGAAGTTAGGTGTTGTGAAGACTACCCATATCTTGGCACAAGGCTTTAAAATACGTGATTGTCATGCTCAGTTTCGCCGTCAGATATATATTTTTTATATTGTATTCTTTATTTACATAGACCACTTTACATTAAATTAATAAATGTCTAAAACTAACTTTTTACCACTATTAATTGTACAATACATAAACATATACAAAATAAAATTGAAATATACAAACAATTAAAATGGTGTTATCCCCAATACCAGACTAGAATAAAACTCCACCTCTAGTTTCGATTTTAGCAAGAATGTTTAATTAACTAGTCTTTTACACGCAACGTGCATTTGGGGCAAAATAAATTCGGTTTCATCTAGTGAACGCGACGACGACGACACTTGTCGTATTTTCCGCGCTATACATGATGAGTAAAATTAGTTTATTACGGAATAAGCATTTTTGCTCATGTACTATCGAGCAGAGGCGGGTCGTGGATTTCCGTCGGGAGGGCTAAGACAAAGATGTCGCTCGTCCTGCACTACTTCCTCTTATAGAGGAAGCAAATATTAAGTTAAGCCACTGCTATAGAGCACATAAGTGAAATACTTAGGTACCGTAAGAAATACTGTGGGATATGTCGAGCATTTTCCAGAATGTCAAAAATACAATATTTCTGGATGTATTTGGGAAATTTTAAGCTAATTCTGGCAATCACTATTTTTTTGGAATTTTTTAAATCACAAGATGCAAATTCTGTTTTTTTCTAAAAATCAAATTTCGAGTGCTGACATTTTGTTTCCAGTCGGGGTATGTCGATTATTCTCCAGTATGTTAAAAATACTATATTTATACTATATTTCTTTCTTTCTACTATTTTTTTGGAATTTTTTAAATCACAAGATGCAAATTCTGTTTTTTCTAAAAATCAAGTTTCGATGGCTGACATTTTGTCAATTTCCAGTTTGTCAAAAACACAATATTTCTAATGGATTTGAGAAGTTTGAAGCTAATTCTGGCAATCACTATTTTTTTTTAGAATTTTTGACATCGCAAAATGCAAATTATATTTTTCTAAAAATCAAGTTTCGCGTGCTGGCATTTTGTTTCCAGTCGGGGCATGTCGATTAATTTTCCAGTATGTTAAAAATACTATATTTCTGAATGGATTTGAGAAGTTTTGAAGCTAATTATAGCAGTCACTATTTTTTTAGAATGCACGAGATGCAAATTCTGTTTTTGTAAAACTCAAGTTACGCGTGCTGACATTTTGTTTCCAATCGGGGTGTGTCGATTATTTTCCAGTATGTTAAAAATACTATATTTCTGGATGAATCTGAGAAGTTTTGAAGCTAATTATGGCAGTCACTATTGTTTTAGAATTCACAAGATGCAAATTCTGTTTTTCTAAAACTCAAGTTTCGAGTGCTGACATTTTGTTTCCAGCGGAGGTATGGCGATCATTTTTTATTTTATCAAAAATACAATATTTCTGGATGGATTTGAGAAATTTCAACCTAATTCTGGCAATCACATTTTTTTTTTAATTTTTTGAATCACAAAATGCAAATTATATTTTTCTAAAAATCAAGTTTCGATGGCTGACATTTTGTTATTTTCCAGTTGGTCAGAAATACGATATTTCTAGTGGATTTGAGAAGTTTACAGCTAATTCTGGTAATCACTATTTTTTTTAGAATTTTTGAAATCGCAAAATGCAAATTATATTTTTCTAAAAATCAAGATTCGAGTGCTGACGATAATTTTCTTTCAAATACTATATTTCTGGATGGATTTGAGAAGTTTGAAGCTAATTCTGGTAGTAGTATTTTTTTTTTGTTAATTTATAAATAACAAGATGCAAATTCTGTTTTTTCTAAAAATCAAGTTTCGAGTGTTCACATTTTGTTTCCAGTGGGGATACGTTGATCATTTTCCAGTATATCAAAAATACAATATTTCTGGATGCATTTAGGAAATTTGAAGCTAATTCGGGCAGTCACTATTTTTTGGAATTTTTTAAATCACAACATGCAAATTTCGTTTTTCTAAAAATCAAGTTTCAAGTACTGACATTTTGTTTCCAGTGGGGGTACGTCGATCATTTTCCAGTATATCAAAAATACAATATTTCTGGATGGATTTGAGAAGCTACTTCAGGCAGTCACTCAGTCAGTCAGTGCGTCGATTTTGAAAATGAGAAAGTTTATATATCATGATATATATCGTGACATATATCCGATGATATATATCGTCCGAACCCTGCCAACAACAGAATCTATGTGCAATTCAAATTTGAATGTATGATCAAAAGTGACGCCTAAGTCTTTAGTGTACTTATCTTTCTCCAACGGACAATTATTTATGCTGTACGTTAAGTCAATGGTATTGGTCGTTTTTCTGGAATATTTAATATTTGTACATTTTAAAATTTTAAGCTTATACCGTTGCATTCCCACCAAGCCTGAAGTAATGACATATAATTTTATAGCTACAGACATTTAGTTACACTGCAGATAATATGAAAGATTTTGCGGTCATCCGTAAAGAGCAAGTAGGGGCTACAAAAAGAATCCCCGATATCATTTACAAAAAGTTTAATTAAAATGGACCCCAGACGAGACCCTTGTGGAACCCCAGAGCAAACGTTAGAGTTATAGGAAGCGAAGTAGAGCCATGAAATTTTACAACCTGTGTTCTATCTGAGACGTATGATTCAGTCCAGCTACAAAGCATACCAGATAAACCATACACCTTTAATTTAAGTAAGAGTCTCTTAAGATTCACTCGATCGAAGGCCTTGCAAAAATCCGTGTAGATAGGAGTGGACTTTTAGATTATTGTGCAAGGCCTCTGCGATGTAACTTATATATAAACAAATTTGACTGTGTTGATCTAGTGGGATAAAATCCATGCAATATTTAAATGTAGACATAAAAAAAATATGGTTCTATAGTTAGATAGCAGATTTTTATTTCCGCTTTTATGTAAAGGAGTAATATAAGAAGATTTATATTTATCAGGAAAACAGCCCGTTGATAATGAATTAATAAATAGGAGAGTTAGAGGCTCAGCAAGCTCACTAGAACATAATCTCAGCAAATCGGAATGAACCTCATTCGGACCTATGCATATTTTTATTAACATTTGTCAAGCAATGCAATACATAATTTTTCTGTATTTGATATGAAAAAGCATTAATGTTATTTTTTTGAAAACCTGCTGATGGTGAATAATCTGTGTTAGCTTTATAAATTTGTTCGAAAATAGATTAATACCATGACCAGTTATAGCTGCCTTGATACCGTCTGAAAAGTGAAATGGCAGTCCAGTTTTGGCTTCTTTTTTATCATTAACACATTTCCAAAAAGATTTGTTATTAAACCCAATAACATCTGATTCGATACTTTTAATATAATGGTGTTTATTTATCGTTTGTCTGAGCTTACACAGCTCCCGCAATTTAGATGTTATGTAATAACTGTAATTATTACTGACTTTAAAGGTGTGGAGTCGCCTTTTCTCTTTTATTAATGAGATTAATTCGCGGGTATACCATTTGGGAAACGAAGATTTAAAACGTTTCATTACATGCTTTCGTATGCTTTCGAATTAATTCGTAATTGAAATTATAAAATTTATTAGCATTTATATTAACATCGGAATCGTGTAGAATATTGGAGCAGACAAAATTTTGCAAGTCTATTTTAACGCTAGCCTAGTCAGTACGTTTAACCATTTCACGCCCAGGTCGCCACATGTGGCGACAAGCGAAATTTTTTTTTTGCATAAATCAGTAAATTTGTGGCAGTGGAATAATATTTCTTAAACAAACGTAACAACAACAAAAAAGTAATTTTTCAATAAACCTGAGATTATGCTGTAAACCAATCAAAGCAACATGGGTGCGAAGTGGTTTAAGTTATACACTGATTCAAAGTGGTTAAAGTTATAGACTGATTCAAAGTGGTCGTGCCTATAGCTTTCATCGTTGAAGTTAATATGAATTATAAGAGCAGGATGATGATTTCACATTCATCTCGCGGAACCCCTATTTTTTTGGCGGAACCCGTGGAACACACTTTGGAAAACTCTGCTGACTACGATCAAACACTTTAGATTATGACCAATCTCAATAAAATATTAATTGCAGCTGTTAGGCCCCAAATTTTCACACAAAAGCAGTGGCGGCTCGAGGAACATTTTGATAGAGCCACTGAGCATACAATATGTCCCACCTCTTTTTTAAAGAATGAAAAAACGATCATTGAAATTGAAAACCTTTACTTGTTGCAGAAGCATTCAATAAATTAAAAAAAGTAGCCTGCATATATAAAAATTCAAGCTGTTTGTAACTCTGCAAAATTACAAATATTCATTCAATCTGTAATATCGATATTCGTCGAATTAAAAAAAAAGTACGAAATTTATTTTGTAACCTTATCTACATCTCTTTAATGAGTGCAATACTACTTTATTTTCTTGGCATTATCAAATAAGACTTATGTTCAAAGTTTCAGGTTAATTCCTGGATTAGTTTTTGAGATACAGCGCGCACTTTGAATTTCACCTGACCTTACGTAAATTTCACAAGGTCAAACCAAGGTCACTACGTAACTCCCTTCCAAACCGTTCAACTTTTATCTGAAACATTTTTTTGTATCATTAACAGTTTCAGAGAAAATCGATATAATCCGTCCTGAATTTTTGATCTTTGATAGAACCTCAAAAGTTTTCCCCAGACTTTTCCGTGGTCTTATCTACTTTTTCATCGTCTATAGGCATTACGGATACATATTAAATAGGTTTTGCCCGTTGCGGCATTAGGTAAAAAAACCGTGTTTTTTTACATTCTCTGGTCATCTGTTCTGAAAGCCAAAAAAACAATTTAATTTCTTGGTTCTATCTACATCTTATGGATGAATATAAGACTGCGCTCAAAGAATTTTACAATTCTGGCCATCAGTTCAAAAGTTATCTTTTAATACCCAGAAACTAATTTAATTTTTTGTAGCCTACATCTTTTCTAAAAGAATTTGAAAACTCATTTAAGAGTTATCCTCAACAGTAATAAAAAATAATTGAACGGCGAATTTATTTTTTGATCTTATCAAATACTTTGCTGAACGAATTTTCAAAATCTACCCTTAAAATCTATCCTCAAAAAAACAAAAACAAAAAAATACGATTTACATTTTTTTTTTACTTATATTCATCTATTCGATGTACATCACTTTGTATTTGCCAAATTTGGTCATCCGTTCAAGAGCTATCCTCAAAAAAAAAAAAAATTTGTCCTATCTACATTTATTCGATTACAACATATTGTTGGAAGAATTTTCAAAATCTATCCTTTCGTTCAAGAATTATCCTCAAAATACAGAAATCAATTCAACTACAAATTGAATGATTTGGATCTTATCTGCATCTGTTTAATTATTACGACATGTTGCTTTAAGAATTTGCCAAATTTGGTCATCCGTTCAAGAATTGTTTTGATCCTACCTACATTTTTTTGGACGAGTACACAACACTTTTCTGGAAGAATTTTTAAAATCTGCTATTTTGTTCGAGTTATCTTTTCAAAACTACAAAACAATTGAACGATGAATTTAATGTTTCATCTTATCTACATCAAATCAGCGAATACAATACTTTGCTGGAAGAATTTTAAAAATCAGATTATCTCTTCCAAGAGTTATCCTCAAAAAAGAACAATTGAACGGCGTATTTAATTTTCTATTCGACGGGTAGAACACTTTGCTGGACGATTTTTAAAATCCGGTTATCCTTTTAAACAATTGAACGAGGAATTTATTTTTTGTTTTTATCTGCATCTATTCTATGAGAACAAAACTTTGTTAGAAGAATTTAAAATTACAACTAACAAATGGACGTTGTCGCGCGCACGAGCTGAGCCAGAAATGATTTGGCTCCGATTGCAGGCTCAAAACGCGACCCTCCGAACCGCGCACCTCCCCGCCGCTGCCAATATTCTAACGAAAGAAGTAAGTTGGCGCGTGGCGAACAAATGCATTGCGATTTTTCTCTACTCAGATATTGTTTAAACATTTAAAATGATTAATCAGTGTTTTTAGACTTAATAATAAATTCTTGCTGAGCCTGAAATTAGAGGTAGTGCCGTGGCTCCTTGTCTCGACATTACGAGCCGCCCCTGCACAAAAGTATTAAGGGATTTCCTACTAGCAATTGAAAACAAGGTGTTTTCAAGGTTTTCGATTTTTGAATTACGCACTAAAGTTGATTTTTTCTAATGGAACACCCAGTATTTTGTTCAATGGTTAGATAGACCACTTTAGAATAATAATAATTTATTAGTACTAACGCCAATTACTTATAGTAAAATTTAAAATTAATAAAATATAATTACAATAAGATCACTTCTGTTCTTGCAGAATGAAAAATGTTGCATATGTAGTAGAGTAAAATAAGGATCGGTTATAAAATATCAGGTAAAAAAGTTCCAAATATATAAAATAAAACAAAAAATAACTTAAATAAATAGATACTTGAACAAATTAGAAAGCATCAAAGTGATATTGGGATCGGGATGTTTTAATTGTTTAGGTATTTGCGCTTTTATACGAAAACAGACCCAAGTTCAAACAGTCACACATTTTTTTTTTCATTAAAAGGAAGGATGTTCTGCCACGACCGATTTTTACTCTTTGTTAAATTTCATATTTATAATGAAATAGGACAAACACTAACATCCATGGATCCGAATGGCAAATTTTCGTAAATAAAATTTAACCGCCCGGCGTGTGGCTCGAACCCACAGCGCTTCGCACCGAAAGCAGGTGCTAATCCACTCCGCCACGGAGCGCCCCGTCACACATTTTAATATCTTTTATTTATTTTTTTATTTAAGAAAATGTTCTTACCCCTTAATGCACGGCTTTTTTTTCGGAAAAACGCTAAAATATATTTTTTTATAGTTGATAATAAATATATAGATATATGTGAAAAATATTTTGAATAGTCAATATAGTTAAAAAAATTTTTTTCGGAAAAACGTTATTTTTTTTTAGTTGATAATGAATATATTTGGCACAATTTTGCCAGTAACTTATGCCCGAGTTACGCTCGGGCATGTGCGTTAAGGGGTTAATGGGTTGTCATTTTGTAGGGATATTGTGATTCTTTATACAGGATTTTCCGAAGTGCAAAAAGTACACTTTCCCAATTTCCCAAACAGCCTGTATATCAATGGCGGCTTGTCAACTTTTGAGTTGGTGAGGCACAGATTTAATATTATCGACACATCTTTTTAAAATCCCCCTGTTTTTCTTCACGTTGTTATACGTTTCGATTTTAATTTGCCGAGCCGTACTTAAAACATTAACTATATTTTGTTCTAGTATCTAGAATATGAAATTTACAATTTGATAATATATGATCTTTACTGTTGGAATGCTTATCAATAGAACACCTTATTTTTTTTAAATCGTCATAACCTGTTTTATGCCATATGGACTCATTGCTATTTGAAAACATTATGCAAGGCCAACAAAATAAATTATTTCTAATTGTCAACCACATTTGTAAATCCATGCACTTGAATGATCGATTTTTTTAAATTAATAATAAACTAAGATCAGGGCAAGGCCTTTTCGTACCTTTTATATAAACTTTATCATCGTACGACAACCGGCTAAATGGATTTTTAAGCAAGAAATTTACAATGTCTTTACAATTTCTCACAGTAAGAGTCACAGTGCTATTTTCGTCATCCATTATAATATAGTAATAATTTACTGATCAATATAAATAAGATTACCTTTGATATAACTAACGTTGATCAACGGACGGCAGAGTGAAATTAATAGATTACTTATGGAGGCTGCACAACAACTCGGAAACGGTAACGAGAATGTTAACCAAAAATTAAATGATACGATTTGCATGTTGACATTCACAACTAATAAGTAATAACTAATATAGCTAGGTATATTTTCGTTCAGGTGAAGCTGCCTCAACACAGCTGACAACGACGAGTGCCGCGAGTGTTCTCTCTCTCTATCACGCTGGTGATTTCCGACCAATGAGAAGCCTGTGAGGCTCGCCTGCAATATCGAAATAAATCTGCAAATTACAACGAATGAGATATGTGTAAACTGTATGGAGGCATATTAAGTTGCATAAATTCTGATTGCGTCGGTTTACATTTACCTCGTCCGGTCTGGGAATACGCGTTAATTCTAATTTTTAATTACCATAAAATTAATTATCAATATTAAAGCCAACACGGAAGAAATTTATTGACTCCCCTGATGAGCCGCCACTGTTGTATATTTTTATGGCTTTGAATTATTTTTTTATAATATTTCATTAAATACCCAGTTTGCATGGCTTTGTATTGCAGCTATTGGGTTATATTTTGTTCAGGTGTATCGTTACATACTCAACATTTTCGCTCGTTTAATTTAGAGGAACCGAAAGGTGCACGTCATGACGTCAAATAAACCAAACGCGTTCTGCCCCGCCATACCTTTTTGATTATTATTTGTATAATTAAACCACGTTAGAACCGTGAAATAATTATTAATTATGTACCCCGGCCGCAGAGCATTACGTACCTAGAACAATTAAACTATTGTAATTGCGCTTTCTTTAATGCCAAATTTAACATTTTATTATAATACATAATTAATGGATGTAATTAGGCAATAGTAATTAGAACCGGTGTGAAGATATTAAATGGATTTGAATTTACCAAATTTACAATAGACTATAACTAAAATAGAATAATAAATTCCTTCGCATATCATAAATTTATTATCAGTCACATGTTTTTGGTATCGACTGCGCGGTCTACGGTCCCTACCGTTTTGTGTATATACTAGAGGTTAGCGAAATGACTCTTTTTGGTGAGTTGCCACAGCGAAAAGAGCCGACTCCGGGAGTCATGACTCTCTGAGCTAAAAGATCACCTTATTCGCAAAAAAAGTCATAATTTTTTCAAAATGAGTTGCCTCAGCAAAAAGAGTCGACTCCTCGACTCCGGGAGTCATGACTCTCTGAGCAAAAAAGATCATCACCTTCAAAAAGCCGGGAAACACACTTATTCGCAAAAAGTCATAATTTCTTCAAAATTAATACTTTTTCCTTGGACGAGCACAAAAGGAATTAAAAAAAGGGTCTCACTTTTCAAAAACTCCGTGACTCTGAGCTACAAAGGACAATGTTAAAACACCCCGTATTTTTACCTAATTTCGCAAGGTGAAACACCTATTTAATATGTATTTGTAAAGCCTATAGATGATGAAAACGTAGGTTAAACCGCGGAAAAGTGTAGGGAACACTTTTGAGGTTCTATCAAAGATACAAAATTCAGGGTGGATTGTATCGATTTTCTCTGAAACTATCAGAAACATGTTTCAGATAAAAGATGAACAGTTTGGACGGGAACATACAGTAGTAACGTAGTGACCTTGGTTTGACCTTGTGATATCTACGTGAAGTCATCTGAAATTCAAAGAGCGCGCTGTATCTCAAAAACTAATTCATAATTCCAAGAACAGAAAAGCATTTGGTAAAATTTCGTACACTGGAAGTGTACGGCCATATAAATGTTTTAAAATTTGTACAATCGTACCCTTTGTTCGCAACGGATTATCTTAAAATCTACGGATAAGGAGTTTGTAGATTTTTACAGAAAAATAATTATGACTGCTTTGCGGGAATTTGAAAAGCTCACAATACGACGGCAATTGTTTTTTTTTCAAAATGTTTAAATTTCTTACAATTTTACTCTTTGCTCATAAGGGATTATTTCGAAATCTAGGGATGTGTTTTATAGACCTGCAAAAATTGAATTATAGTGCTTTTTTTTTTCACAAAATCATAATTCCTAATTTTTTTTAAGTAAATTCATAGTTTCATCAGCAATTGTTTTTAAATTTTGTCAAGTGAATGGACTTTCTTTCTTTGCGGACATTTATCATGAAATCTGGTAATGTAGTATTTAGAGATTTTTGCAAAATCATAATTCTGAATTAATTTTTGGAGATTTCAAGTCGCTGGCAAGTGTTTTTATATTTTTTTAAAGGCATTCAAACATTTTTCACATTTTTAGAACCACACGCTCTGTTCACAACATATCGTGTGAGCCACAAAATTTTGATTCAGAGTTGGCTGTGAGACAAAAGAGGTATGTCGCATATTATTACGTCATGAGATTAGATTAGTTCAATTGAATTAGATTTAAAAATAAATTATTCTCAGACATGATTGCTATGTTTCAATCTCTCTCTCTCTGGCATGGCCAACTCAGAAACAAAATTCTGTGGCTCACACCGGTTTTCCCTTTTTACTTTCTTCGTTACGAAGTACGAGAAAGTATTGTGATCGTGATTTTTTTCAAATTTTTTTTTTACGGAAATATCCGTTTTGGGGTCCCTAGATGCAATTTCAACAATTTCTTGAGAAAAAAAAATTGTGTGTCTGTGTCTGTGTGTCTGGCTGTGCGCGCTGTATCTCAAAAACTAATAGAGCAATTGATATGACACTTTGAACATACGTCTTATTTGATAATATGAAGAACTGAAAAGCTTTTGGTAAAATTTCGTACACCGGAAGTGGGTGTTTACCTTAACTGTTTTTTTGTTTTTTGCGAATATTTTCCTAAAATGAAAAATATCACAAAAACATTTAAACAAACATTAAAGACAACAAAGAAATGAACATCTTTTGCTTGAACACATTTTTTATAAAATCATTTTTATTCGAGAATTTTTTATTTTTTTTAAATTTTAGTTTATAATTATAAAACGATAATAGTTACAGCAATTTTTGTTAATAACAATTGTAGAGAATGCTAAAATGAACAACTTAGAAACAATGAGTTTTTTTGAAATCTTTTTAGTTTTTGAGTAAACTGAGTTTTTGAATTTGAAGTATAATTTTTCCATCTTTCATAATTTTGACGTTTTAAACGTCAGTTTCATCCGAGTTTACACAACGCTCGATGTACATTTAAAATTTGATTCCAATTGAAAATAAACCATGAAAACGTAAATATATGTAAATGGCTATGATACCTTCAAGTCGGAGAAAGTAACATGATGGCCACATCACCATTTTTTGTTCTTTTAGCCGTTTCCGAAACTTTTTTCCGGTCTTTTTTAAAAGACCTTTCTTCGAGGATTCTTTTAGGTCTTTCTTAAGACTTATTTTTAGGACTTTTTTCTTTCAGCACCTTTATTTTTAGGCTTTCTTTTCAAAATTTTATTTACAGGAATTTTTTCTCGGTACGTCTTCGGGACTTTCTTAAGAACAATTTTTTTTTCAAGACTATTTTCAAAACTTTTTATTTCAGGAATTTTATTGGACTTACTTTAGGCCTTTTTGCAAGGCTCTTCTTTTTGGGATTTCTTTTTCAGGACAATTTCTTCAAATATTTTTAAGTACCTTTTTAAGGACTTTTTACAATGCTCTTTTTTTCATATTTTTTTTTTGTTTATTTTTTTAAAGATGTTATTTTCAGGGCAATATTTCAAGACTGTTTTACAGGACATTTTTCTTTATGATATTTCTCCTTTTCTGAACTTCCTTCAGGACTTATTTTAGGACCTTCTTTTAGGACTTGTTAGGGCTTTTTTGGGACATTTATTTCTGGAATTTTGTTAGAAGACTATTTTAAGGACTTTTTCAGGACTTTCTTTCACGGCTTATGACTCTTTTTCAGGACATTTATTTCTGGTATTTTGCATGAAGATTGTTTTCAAGACTTTTTCACGGCTTTTATCATGACTCTTTTTTCAATACTTTATTTCCAGGACTGTTCCTTCAGGATTTTTTCCGGACTTTATCGAGACTTTCTTTTCTTAAGAACCTCTTGTTCAGGACTTCTTTTCAGGATTCTTTTCAGAATTTTCTTCATTACATTTTTCAGAATTTTTTTCAAGCCTTATTCTGAATTTCTTTTCAAGACTCTTTTTGGGATTTCTTCAGAACTTTTTCAGGTCTTTTTAATGATCTTTTTTTAGGATTTTTTACGATGTTATTTTCATAACTTTTTTTCAAGACTGTTAACGACATTTTTACAGGATATTTTAACTGGACTCTTTTTCGGGACTTTTTTCGGGACTATTATACCATCAAATCGGAGAAAGTAACATGATGACCACATCACCATTTTTTTAAATTAAACTGTCAATTTCCAAGAACATTGAAATAGGCTACCGATTATGCATAATTCGTTAATACTAAATTTGTGTATTTTTATTTTACTGCTAAAATGACCGAGGTATAAAATAATTTTTACTGGATATTTCTCTCAAATCGACAACTAGTGAGTAAATGACCTGTTTCAACTATTCCGAAAATTATATTAAAAAATACTTAGCTGATTGGTACTATAGTGGTACTATTACTGGTTTTAATAACAATATTCATGAAATATGGTTTAATAGTTTATGGTTTAATAATTTTATTGGACTTATTTTAGGCCTTTTTGCAAGACTTTTTTCAAGACTCTTCTCTTTGGGATTTCTTTTTCGGGACAATTTCTTCAAATATTGTTAAGTACCTTTTTAAGGACTTTCAACAATGCTTTTTTCAGAATTTTTTTTGTTTATTTTTTAAAGATGTTATTTTCAGGGCAATATTTCAAGACTGTTTTTACAGAACATTTTTCTTTATGATATTTCATCAGGACTCATTTTCTGAACTTCCTTTAGGACTTATTTTAGGACCTTCTTTCCGGACTTGTTAGGACTTTTGGGACATTTATTTCTGGAATTTTGTTAGAAGACTATTTTAAGAACTTTTTCAGGACTTCCTTTCACGGCTTAGGACTCTTTTTCGGGACATTTATTTCTGGTATTTTGCATGAAGACTGTTTTCAAGACTTTTTTCACGGCTTTTATCAGGACTCTTTTTTCAATACTTTATTTCCAGGACTTTTTTCCGGACTTTTTCGAGACTTTCTTTTCTTAAGAACCTCTTGTTCAGGACTTCTTTTCAGGATTATTTTCAGAATTTTCTTTATTACATTTTTTCAGAATTATTTTTTGAGGAATTTTTTTCAATCCTTCTTCTGAACTTCTTTTCAAGACTCTTTTTGGGATTTCTTCAGAACTTTTTCAGGTCTTTTTAATGATCTTTATTAGGATTTTTTACGATGTTATTTCCATAACTTTTTTTCAAGACTGTTAAGGACAATTTTACAGGATATTTTATCCGGACTCTTTTTTGAGACTTTTTTCAGGACTATTATACCATCTATTTATTTATTTATTTATTCAAATCACGTTGCCACCATATACAAATAGTCAAAAATAATGTAAAATTGATCCAAAGTAGTGGATGTGAGCGTCCGTTATACAATTATCAACTAATAAAATAATTAAAATAAGACTACAAGTTAAGAGTTATAAACTAATACAATATAAAGAACAAAGTACAATAAATAAGAACATATTAAAATTTAGAACTACCTAATTTAATAAAGGGTCGGACATACATTGTTTACGTGCTCATTTAATGTGCTACATATTCTGAGAGCTTGTAGAAGCACTTTTTAGCCAGAAATTATTTAAGCTTTACTTTAAAAGACATTAAATTATTATTATTTTTTATATCGTGTGGCAGATTATTGAATACCACGGCGCACGAGTACTGAGCAGTTTTTTCGTACATTGCAGTTTTATGTGAGGTAGTTCTTATATCAGAGCAATGACGGGTTTCATAATTATGCGTATCTACATTTTTGATAAATTTGTTATAATTTTTATATACATATAATGCACACTTGTATATGTAAATGGACGTTACTGTGAGTATTTCATTGTCGATAAATACGTGGCGACATGATTCAGTTTTTCTCAGACTAAAGATCAGTCTGAGAATTCGCTTTTGCGCTATAAATACTCGATTTACATTCGATTTACCCCACACTAAAATATTGTACGAAATGTGTGAGTACGCCAGTGCATAGTAAGTGTCCATTAGCGTATTTCTATTAAGTTTTGTTTTTAGTTTTAATACGGCATAATATGCGCTGTTTAACTTTGAGAGCACGTGATCAATTTGCTCACCCCATGTTAGTTTTTCATCAATGTACGTGCCAAGATATTTCACGCATGTAGTTGTGTTTGCAATTATAATTCCAGGAGGTTTTCTGTTATAAAATTGGATAATTTTGGTTTTGTTGGTATTAAGCAATATATTATTTTTATTACTCCACTCACACACATCTTCGTTTGATTTCTGAATTTTGTTTAGTAGTTCTTCATGGGTATTCGCAGCAACAATAATAACGGTATCGTCGGCAAAATTGATCACGCGTCCCGATGTCATGTATTCATTAATATCGGAGAAAGTAACATGATGGTCACATCACCATTTTTTTTAAATTAAACTGTCAATTTTCAAGAACATTGAAATAGGCTACCGATTATAGATAATTCGTTAATACTAAATTTGTGTATTTTTATTATACTGATAAAATGACAGTGTTATAAAACAATTTTTGCTGGATATTCGCTAAAATAAATTTTTATTTCTCTCAAATCGACAACTAGTGAGTGACCTGTTTCAATTATTTCGAAAGTTATATTTAAAAAAAATTAGCTAATTGGTACTATAGTGGTACTATTACTTAGGCTGGTTTTAATTGCAATATTCATGAAATCTGGTTTAATCATTTTTTTTCTGCGAAACTACTCGATATATAGAAAAGCTTTTGATGACACTATCCAATACCATCTAAATGCCATACACTGGGTATTTTATTTTTCAAAAATAATGTTATTTTTTTATATTTTTAAGATTTCGTTAAAGCGAATTATCAGTCCCTCCAATAATATGTTTTCTTTGAGTCCCCCCTAAGAAATACTCTGTGGCCCCAAGGGGGGCACGCGACCCACTTTGAGAACCGCCGTTGTAGCTCATGAGTGAGTCGATTCAAAGAGTAGACTTTTGGAAATGAGTCGAGTAGTCAAGTGACTCGAATTGAAATCAGTTACTCAAATTGAGACATTAATTTTATTTTTGCTCTTTTACATTTTAAGGGGAAGATACTCGACTCGTTTAAGAATGAGTCAACTCTTTGCAAATTAACAGTAGTGAAATATGTAAGTGAGGACGTTTTTTTTGCTCATCACTTTTTTCCTAATATAGTCAAGAGTCGACTTATTTCGATCGACTCTTTCCCACGAATCGACTCACAAAAAAGATCCGCCCATCTCTAGAAGTGACATTTTATATCGTAGTCGATGAGGTTGTTCACCCCTGCCAATTTAAAGCTGTACCAATGACGCACATGCGTCTTCTGTAAAGTTATCGTCAACCTCCACAGTCCTCCACTTCAGCTTCATTTGCGATTTTTCTAAGTTAAAAATAATATAAATGGCACATCACATACAAATGCATATTTCAACAAAAATAACATTTCGGTAATTATTTCGTCACCAAGAATCAGTATCGCAGGTCCTGGCTCAAACATTGCGTTTAAAATGATTTTCTGGAATCCGCTCGTATGATTCGGATTTTCTCACGTCACCGTAAAGATCTCGTTGATATACTTTGATCAATAGATATTTGCGTGCATGTGATTGATAGTTGAACCTAGTTCCGACAACATTTTCATGCGTTTACTCTCTCTACGGTAAGTTGAATTAAGCGCAATCATGTGTGTACGTCATCCAAGGCGAGTACGTCATCCAAGGCGAGACAATTCGGTCTTCGGTAATGACGCACACGCAAAGATATATTGATCAAACCATACCCATCAGAAAATGCATTTGGGCAAGTACACTTTAAAGCCTGTGGCCTGTTAGCAAAGAAAATTTCTATTTCTAATGTTTCGTTGTTAATAAATAATGAGGTAATGCATATTACAGTTTTGTTAGGTTAGGATTAAGAAAACTCTGTCTCTGATCTCGGAAGTTTTGAACGAAGTCCTCAGTTACGTCCTCTACCGTTGTGAGTGTGAAATGGTGAATCACAAGTCCATGGTAAACGCGGATAACAGGGTTTGTGTCGTATACAGATATCAGTGAGTCGTGGAATCAGGCAGACAATAGAGAGGTTAGGACGGTTGGAAATTTAGAGCATTAGAACCCCTGGAGTACCAGTTAACATGGCGACGTTTGGGCTGTCACCTACAGTAATGCAGTGTTTACTTCTAAAAGTACAGGTTAACTTATATGCAAAATAAGATAAGCGATGCTGGATGCATTCAGTATGGCAATAACTGTCGACGAAATTGTTTATAGATCGAACTACAGACCAAATAGTATTACGATTAAGGATCTAAACCACCCAGTAATCACATTGCTTTGTTATAAATAAATTCCTGAAGATTTCGAAAAAAAAAGCACTATGCAAGTGCAAATACCATGACATTTGACAACCATAGTAGAGAGCCCCAACCAATCTCTACTGTAATTCCCAAAAGTCATGTCTACTTAAGCTACGCGCACACTTGTCGGAATCGAATTTTTGCCCATGCGTGCTGTCCGTCCGATTCCGACAAGTGTTCGCGTAGCTTTATACGTATTTAGCCGCTCCACCCCACTGGCAGAATTTTACTTACTGAATTATTGAGTCAACCGTCTCGCACAAGTCTATTACCATCTCAGCTATTCCGCTCGACCCAAATATCGCGCCACTAACTACCAATGCTATATACTCGTATGTTATTCACGATTACAAATTAGGAGTAATTATATAATTTATTATTGTTTCAGGTGATGAAAATTGAGGAACACCGCTCATAGATCATAGATGATAGAGTCGAAAAGGAGAAGAGGCAGAAGAAGGAGTTAGCGGTGGCGACGATAGCGAAGGTGTCGGCGGCGGGCGAGGTGGAGGTGGCGGCGAGGAGCGGCGCCGAATTGGGCGGCGAAGACCCGAACGGCTTAATCATTGGCGTAGAGATTGCCCCTTCGCTGTGCCCAATGGGGGGCGACACCTCCCCGGAGCAGCAGTACTCGCTGCGATGGAACGACTTCCATTCTTCGATACTGTCTTCGTTCCGGCACTTGAGGGACGAGGAGGACTTCGTCGACGTGACCCTGGCCTGCGACGGATGCTCGTTCACGGCTCACAAGGTCGTCCTCTCCGCCTGCAGTCCCTATTTCAGGAGGCTGCTCAAGGCCAATCCTTGCCAACATCCTATTGTCATACTGAGGGACGTCCAACAGAAAGATATGGAGAGTCTATTAAGGTAAAATAAAGATTTATTTTCGAGTACCATGCAACATGGCTGAAAAATGTCACTGGAAGATATACTCGTACATGTATGTTGTTTAATTGTAAAATCAAACCTATAAATTATGGATAGTGCTTAGGCGAATATACAGGGTGACTTGCGGGCAATGGACGTTTTTTTTTTAATTAACAATACTCGGTTGATTTTCAAGATTTTTTATTTTTATTTTCAAACATATACTATTTGTTTTGATATAATCAGGTATGAAAAAAGATGTCACTTAATGGCGGCCACCCTCTTGAATGCAATCTCCAGAAACTATACATAACTCGAACCAATAACTCTCAGTCAATCTAATGCACCGCTTCTGTAACATCATCTTTCAACCGGATTGAAGTACGGGGTTTGCGAATGTAACACCGGTCTTTTAAGTACCCCTACAGAAAGAAGTCACACGAGGACAAGTCCGATGATCTCGCGGGCCACGTCAATTTCCCGCAAGTCATCCTATATGAATAACCTCTTCAGTCTTTTATTCCAATTTGCGCCAAAATCCATTCAGGTTATTTGGAACCGCCGTTACTTTCGCCTTTTTTTAATAATTTGCCAATTCAAATGCCAAAGTTGAAATGTGTTATTCCTCAAATTTCTAATTGTAAATCATTGACTTTTATTATTATCTGTCGTGTCCGCGTGAAGTTCATCTGAATTTCTTTCTTCTTTTTATGTAAAAGATTACGTAATTGGCGTTTTTTTTTGTAAATTATTGTTCGATTAGAGTACGTGTGCTGGCCATTGAAATCCCCATGTTTATTTCCACCCACGCACGCATATATATTCCATAATCCTTACACGTGAACTCCAACAACTCGCACAACACGGACGGACGGATCGTAGATGGCCGTGGGGCTACACCTCAAATTATCAGGGCCTTTACTAAATTGATTTAACGTTCCACTTACGTAATTGCACTGCATGTGTACAACACTCTTGCATTATATTATATTTTATACAGAATACATTAAACCGATGATATTCTGAAGAAGTGCAATTGTTTCTTAGCATCAACAATTTTGCTAATACTAATAAATTGTCAAGTCAAGTCTATTAAATGCTACAATATATCTGCCCCGCCAGATAGTTTTTTGTTAGCAATAAGACATAAAAAAAAATTCACACGTAAAAAAATAATTCACCAAATCTATTTTGACGTGAATCAACATTTGCCTTTGTTTATTTGATTTACAATTACCAAACTATCGTTATTTTAAACACCAGAGCATCGCTCGATCGTGGCCTAAGCTGTGCTCTCGAATTTCTTATTAATATATTTTTTTTAATAATCTGAAATCGTGATGTCATTTTTCATCAAAATCACCTCTTTGCAACGTTTGCACCTCGTTTGACCAGATCTCCTAATGTAAATACAATTTAAACTTAAAAAATTGAAAAATACCTTATGTCATCGAGCCATAATATACAGGGTCCTGCATTTCACCTCCCGTCTCCTATAGCTCATTTACTAATTAAGATAGAATTTTGATATTTTGCAGAATATTTTTGCATCCTAGAATGCATTTCAGGAAAATCATTTGGATTATACAGGGTGTCCTAAAAAAGTGTGACGTCATGATGATATTTCTTTTTTAAGTACAAGCTGTATATTTTTATGGTTGCCTACATAGTCCTATAATTTTATTTTAAATCGATTCAGTTAAATCACTTTTATGTGGCTGAAGGACTTCGGTCGATGGCCATTGTATTTATTATTTATTATGTATTTAATAAGTACAATAAACGTTTACTACTACTACTCACTTTTATACCATTGGTTTAAAAAATTCATAAAAAACAAAAATAGTGCCTTGTTAAAAAAATCATACAGGGTACTAATTAAATAAGGTCTGATAGTCCCGTTAACCAAGTTTGATTGATATGAATTGTACAAGGCGTCCAAAATTGAGTGTCAAACTTTCCAAACTTTAAAGCACCTTATTTTTCTTATTTTAAATTGGAACCCCTATATATTTTTATGTCATTCCATGCGGAATTCAAAAACAAACATTTTTCCTAATTACAACCCTATCCCAATTCCTAACGCATTAAAAGTTATTTGCAGAAAACTCGTTTTATCAACTATGCCAATGGCCATTATTGAAGAAATATTAATATGAATTCTAAACTGGCTGATCAATAACTAATGTAGCTTATTTATTTATAAATTGACGTACCTAGATTTAAGAGACCTGTGTAAATATTATTATATATATTAGCACCAATAAACTACATTATATTTTATTAAATAAAATTCAAGGAGGCTTTGAAAAACAATTTATTGACATTAAAATTTAACAAAGTGACTAGAGACTATTTTGACTTTAGAAATGTAAAAGTTTAAAGCATTGTTAACTTAAGCTCTTTATACTCAAGAATTACGTTTTGTCATGGAGTAACGAATTCTGTATAATCGGTGGCCTATTTTAATTTTCTTGGAAACTAGCAGTTTTATTTAAAAAACGGATTACCTCTACTATTTTATCGTGAGGACAGAGCGTGTCGTTGTAAAAAAATGAAAATATTTTAACGTTTGAAAATAATATAAAAACCCTTGCCACCGACTTGAAATTTTCCAGAATCACACAAAATTCATCCATGATTATAATTCTACAAAAACCTTTAAACACCACATTTATAGATTTCAGGAGAGATCTCTGCAAAAAAGCCTATTGGCTTGAAAACATTGCTAATGATTTCTAATTTTTCGAGATTTACTAAAAATACTTTTATAAATAAGATTCTGCAAAAAATTAGGAAAACCTTTACCTAGATTTCGAAATAACCCCACATGAAAAAACTAGACATCTTCAAAAAATGTATAAACAATTTCCATCGACTTTTAACTGAATTTACTTAACAAATTAGGAATTATAATTCTGTCTACAAACACCTTAAATTTTGAGATAATCCTTTGGAAACAAGGTAAACATTTTAAAACATTTTCTGGCCTGAAACAAGTATAAAAACAATTGTCAACGTCTTAATACTTTTCAAATTTACTAAGAAAAACATAATAATTAAAAGTTTGCAAAAAACTATTAATCCCACATCCCTAGATTTTGATATAATCCTTTGAGAACAGAGTAAGATTTAAAAAAAAATTATGGCTTAAAAACTATATACAAACAATTGCTATCAACTTGAAACTTTTCAAATTTTTTCAAAACGCAGTCATAATTACTTGCAAAATCTACAGACACTCCACTGGCAAATTTCGACGCATTCCTGGGAACAGAACGTAAGGTTTAATGTAAATTAAATACTCTTTTTGGCAAAAAAAAATATAGAAACAATTGCCATCGCGTCGGAACTTCGCAAATTTCTTCAAAGCACATTCATAATTATTTTATTGCAAAAATCAACAAACATCTAATCGGCATATTTCGGGATATTCCCGGGAACAGAGCGTTGAATATATTTTATTAGCTAAAAAGAAAAATAATTTAAAAAAAAACAATTACCATCGACTAGGAAGTTTTCAAATTTCTTCAAAACGCGTTCATAATTATTTTTCTGCAAAAATCTACAAACACCCGGCAGAAAGATTTTGAAATATTCCAAAAGCAAAGATTCATATTCAAAATATCAAGTTTTCCAAATTAGAAATCAATTTTAAATATTGTTTTTTGGTAAACTATACAGAGTATTTCGGAGCTCTGGGAACGGTCAATCACGTGCTTATTTTTCAAAATTTCGAAAAATGTTTTATATAAAAGTTGTGTAGAATAGTGTGCTGCACGCCCTAAAAATATTTAAATTTATACAGGATGTCTCATAACAAAATTACAGACCTTACTAATGTTTTTTTTTAATAGAACACCCTGTATATTTTAGCATTTTTCCTTGTTACTTGGAGATTAAAATGACTTAGATTGGAATAAAACACTTTAACTTTTTTATACCACTATATTTTATTTATGTGACTAGTTTCGACCATTCACTAGTCATTTAATTTACTTATGTTTGAAAATGACCAGTGAATGGTCGAAAGTAGTCACATAAATAAAATATAGTGGTATAAAAAAGTTAAAGTGTTTTATTCCAATCTACAATCAAAATGTACCAAGAAGTAAACGCCGCCAACATTAAACATAAAATGACTTTGGTTTCGGCGATTGAAACCGGGCCGTTTTCGTGTTATTCAGTTGTTTATACAAAAAATTGAACAAAATTGTTAAAGTGCTCCCCTGAAACTAATAAAGATAATTAATTCTAATTTAGTGGTAAAGTTTAGTTGAACTTTAGTCTTCCAAATTACTCTATCAATCAAAACATAACTCAACCTATTATACAGGGTGATAGCCATTCGCAAACTGCACAATTGCTATTTTTTTCAAATGGAACACTATATAACACTATATATTATGTCATAATTTAAAAGTTCATTAAGTAAGCTTTCGTTTCATATAAGGTTTCGTTTCATATAAGGTTTCATATATCTGAAGTCGATGGTTACTCTATTTCAAAATTCGTTGGTAATTTGCATGTTTTTATTATTAGTTTTAAAATCGAAACAATTTTTCAAAATTTTGACAAATAAGCACGTGATTGACCGTTCCCAGAGCCCTGAAACACCCTGTATATACTAAAACTTTTGATGGTACTATTTAGTACTATCGAAATTTTACACACTGTGTATTTCATTTTTCGAAAATAATGTAATTTAAACAAAATTGGATTGAATTGGATTCTGTTAACAGAAAAGGGGGGCATGGATGTACACAACTTCTTTTTGAGGGCCATGAGTGAAAAAAAAGGTTGACGAACATTGGTGAATATCGGACCAGCCATATTTTTTATTAAAATTATTTGTGAATTAAGTTTATTTATAGAATAGCATGTAGGAACGGTCGCAACCATCCTTAACGAAATATATTCCCAAATCTGTGATTTGAGACTAAATAAGTTCTGGTTATATATTTTTTTTTAATTTCACAAGAGGCATAGGGTAAACCGGACAGTTATTAGACAATGTGACTTTTTATTTAAAAAATAAGGTTTCTGTACGAATTAGGAAATATTACCGTACACCAGAGAGACACCTATGCAATGTTTGTAGAACATATTAATACATCGTGAATGTGGTACAGGTTGCTGTAACGCTCTGAATTTTCATCCTTCTTCCCTCCATTTTTGCAGCTTTTGTAACGGTTAGGTTAAGGAAAGTGAAGGCGTTAATTAATAAATATCGGCCCTATTGTGAGTGTTTATTGCAAAATTTTTATTCTGTGTTCAAGAGGTAAGTCTATAAAATCGTTGGGTATAACCAATTATAGCGTTATTGTTTGTTTTTTTGCTAAATAATATGTCCAATAACTGTATAGAAAAATTCTACATTAAGACAGTTATTGGACAGGGTCTAATAACTGTGTTTCAAATAAATGATGTACTCTTTTCATTTACCTCTAGCACATAAAAAGTTGTATAAGGCTTATTTTTAAAATTTGAATATCTCTACTCTAGACAGTTATTGGACGGGACTGTCCAATAACACAATTCATTTATTTTGATATTAATACAGTTATTGGACAGACAGGTTTGTGCCACAAATTCGCTATCTACCTAGGTAACTTTTTACGATTTTCAGATTGCTTTTAGAACGTATAGATTTCGACAGTAAGTCCTACTGCACCTATTCATTGCAAAAGGCCTAAAAGAGCGGATTATAATTTAAACTTAATAGAAGAATTCAAGAAGTCAAGAATGGCAATTCCTTGCGTTATGTGTCCATAAAATACGGAATCCCAAAATCGACGATTGCGTTTAAATAAAAAAATCCTGGATACCAATCAAGTTGTGGACCTTCTCCAGTTTTGACTACTCAAGAAGAAAATTCTTTAGCAACGTAAGTCAATAGTGAAGGGGCGCGCTAGGACCAACCTAGGGTTTTAAACCTAAGGTGGCCCGCCCGGTGGCTCTACACTGCAATTGTCAGACCAGCTCTGACATACGAACCGATAACCTGGTGGCCGAGAACTAACCAATTGGTAACCAGGAAGATACTAAACCACCTACAACGATTGGTGTCTCGGCTATGACGGGTGCAATGCGCACAACACCCACGGCTGTAATCGAAACTCTAGTGAACCTGATGCCCCTTCACATACATGTAAGGGAGGTGGCAGTAAGCATAGCCTTAAGACTAAAGGCAAATGGTACGTGGAGCCCGACAGCAAACGGTATTAGACACTTGAGAATACTGAGAGAAGCGGGATAAAATAAACCATGCCTGAACTCAAGGATTCTCTCGACAGTGTCCCACCGACACACCTGTTTAAGCGGCAATACGAAATAAAAGATCAGATTGATGATAAACCAGAAATCACCGTTTATACCGACTGGGCTAAGAATCATGAATGCGCAGGGGCAGGCATTTACTGTCGGGAACTTGACCTCAGACTCAGCATCCCCCTAGGTAGGAATATGACGATTATCCAAACGGAACTTTTGGGAATACTTAAAGGTACTCGAAAACTATCGGAACTGGCAGTCACCGAAAAAAAAAAATTTTTGTTCCTCACTGACAGCAAATCAAGCATAGCTGCGCTATCGAGATCAAGGGTGGCCAGCAGCATAATACTGAAGTGCAAGCAAGCTCTAGATAAACTCGCCGCAACCAACAGAGTCACAATATCATGGATTAAGGGACATTCAAATAATGAAGGGAACGACTGGACCGATAGGCTAGCCAAAAGGGCTGCCCTGCAAAGGGAAGGCTCTAAGGCTTTGCCACTGGCACCACTCACTATCTCCCAAATACTCCCTCGAAGAACACAAAAAGGAATGGCTACAAACTGACAAGTATATGGTCGCCAAAAAAATCATCCACTCAACAACAGCGAAGCTGAGCAAGAAATGCATTGAATTACCAAGAAGCAGTTTGCAGCTGCTAATCGGTACCCTTACTGGGCACTGCAAACTAAACCAGCACCTCCATAACATAGGGGTGGTAAAAGATCCCTTATGTCGGAAATGCGAGGAAGAAGAGGAGACCCTAAGACACATCCTGTGTGAATGTGAGTCGCTCAAACAACTCAAGTGGTCCGTATTCGGAGAGGAGTGGCCAGATTGGACACAACTGGGCAACACTCCACACGGCCAACAACTTGACTTCACAAGAAGTTTAGGTTGGCTTGAGGAGTAGGGCTCAGGAGGTGGCACAAAGGACCAACGAATGATCTAAGTGCTGCGACCATTTGGTCGCCCTCCACCAACCATCATCAAGTCAATAAAACTCCTTTTGCATAAACATAAAGATTAGTACCGAGGTTTCTACATACCTAAAGATAAACATTTTCTCTACCTAGATGGATAATAGAGTCAGCAAATAAAGGTTTTCCTAGGAAAAGGCATAATATTTTAACGAGCGTCCAGAAATTCCTTATTGATAATCCTCGAAAGACGCCTTTCAAAGATAATCGTCCTGGGGATGGATGGTTAAAGGTAAGTTTGATTGCATTTTATTTTGTCGCATTAACTCAACCATATTTTAAAGCATTTTTAAAGCGTCATTCAGAAATATCGGAAAGAACAAGCAAACCAGTGTCGTATGCAAGTGCCTGCGTCATCGAAAAGGATATTTGAAAATGTTTCTGGAAGTAAGAAATTACATAAACGAAGCAAATCTTAACGATGTTATAAAGAATCCCTCGCGAGTTTACAATGGCGATGAGACAGGTTTCCGGATATGTCCGAAGACCGGAAAGGTTTACGTCGCTAAAGGAACAAAAAACGTTTACAATGTTGATAAAGGTATCTCGAAGGAAAGTATAACAGTTATGTTCACCTTTTCGGCAAATGGATTAAATTGTTGTCCGATGATAATTTATCCATACAAGCGCATCCCAAAAAAAAATTCGATAACTATCAACCCTAAATGGGGGGTAGGTAGAAGCGACAATGATTGGATGACGGCTATGCCGTTCTCCGAATATATATCCCAAGTTTTCTACCCACATTTGTTAGAACACAACATTTCGTTTCCAGTGATTCTCTTTGTAGATGGGCATAAAACACATCGAACCTATTGACTAAGTCTAACATGCAAGGAACTTCAGATAGAACTGATAGCACTATGTCCTAATGCAACACGCATCTTACAACATGCCGACGTATCGATATTTAGTCCATTTAAGGCAACCTGGAAACAAAGTCTTCGAGAATGGCAAAACGAACGGCCTTGAATAAAGTATCATTTGCTCCACTTTTGGAAACAGTGGTTAATAAATCTATGAAACCAGAAACTATAATTAACGGTTTCAAAAGCTGTGGATTGTACCCTTTTAATCCGAATGCTGTAGACTGTAGTAAATGCTTGGGCAAATCACAAAATTCTTCTGATAAAGAGAATCAACACGAACTACCCATTATGACATTTAATGATTTTTCCAGACTACTCGGACCAGAAAGACTAAAATGAATGTTTTTGGGACCTTTATAAATGCAACATTTTACATGTAATGGAGACAACACCAAGATTCATGTGATTGAAAATAGGCTAATTTAGATTTTTTAGATTCTACATCCAATACATCAACTGAGCGTATAGAAACACTTGAAAACTTAGCAACCCCTAATTCTGAACAATGTCTAGAGGAAAATATAAATATTGAGGCTGAAAATTACGAGGCCGCTAACGTAAATAACGATGACTTGATAATTTATACAGCTGTGAATCCAGTTTCAGAAGCATCCGTTTTTACAGACGTCGACAAACCCAGCAGTCCTTATGCTGTAGGTAATTATGAAGACAACAACAATTTACCACCGAAACAAACGACTTCTTTAACGGAATATCTTCTATCTCCAAATGCACCTGCAAGAAAGGGGAAAAACAAATCGAGAGATTGCCGTTAGCAATAACATCACAGACTTTTCAGAATATATGTAGAGAAAAAAAAAGAGGAAACAGACAGATTGAATCGCGAAAAAGAAGAAAGAAAACGCAAACAAGAAAAATCCAAACTTAGGAAGGCTAACATCAAAACAGCAAAAAAAAAATCATGTTATGTTTGCAAAAGTAAGATCCACGCTAAGGATAAGGCTTTACAGTGCGACACATGTAATAACCATTTTCATAAGAAATGTGTACCAGCATCACATACCATACATATCCCATCTGAAGAAGAAGACAAATATGTGTGTCATAACTGCTATCAGGAAGATAGTGAAAATATAAGTGACAATATTGAATCTGATGATCAAAATATCGATCAATTATATAATATGCATTTAAGGGAACAAAATGCTTAGGTTATTAAGTACCAAAATAAAAGAATGTAAATATACAACTGAGTGTCCAATAACTGTCAAATTCCTGTCCAATAACTGAAAAAACTGTCCAATTACTGTCTTTTTGTGCATTATTTGTTTAAAAAAAATATAATTTTTAACTTCACCAAATCCAACAAAAACTAAACAAACTATTCTTTGGTTCATACTTAGAAGCTTACACTTGATTAATTTCATTCTTTTATATGATATGGAACTTTAAATATATTTTTTTTATATTTAATTCCTTAACTGTCCAATAACTATCGGGTTTACCCTATTTTATTGGTCCAATTTATAAAATTAAGTTATTAAGATATTAAGACGTCAAATTTCATGCAACATAAATATACATACTCGTATTAAAATTCAAATAACAAACGCATAATAATCTTGAGTGTTTTATCAAGAGTGGCTTAATAACAAAAGATAACTTATGTTTTTACTAATTAAAATTAAATTTGTTTTAAATTGTTAGAGAAGCATTAAATAAATTAAATAAAGACGAGAAGTAGCTTGAATATATACACATTCAACCTGTTCGTAATTCTTCATGCAACATTCAATATTCGGCGTGGCATTAGCCAGGGAAGTAGTTGTTTCAATAAGTGATTTGTTTTTAGCATTTGCAAGTCTTAATTTTGCAAGTGGAATATTCATACATGCATGCTACTTTTCGTCTTTATTTAATTTAATTTTTACCATCAAAATAACAAGTTTTCCAAATTAGAAATTAAAGATTGACGGGTGCTCGGAACCAAAACCGAAGAGGATATACACCATTTATTCAATTCATTGTATGAATCAATTAAAACCGTTTATACTAAATGTAAAACTATCGTGTTTGATCCGCATATTTCAGATCACTGTGTACTTTTCAGAACAAATGTAAAAAAAAACACTTCAAATAAAACTGAAATTAACAATTTCTCAAATTTAAATATTAACAATTTTGGATGCCAATTAGAACTGGATACCGATTGGAAATATGTATATATTACAAATGTAAACCACGCTTGGAGTAACTTCATGAGATAATGCCCAAAACACAATTGTCCAAAGAAGCCAATCTCAACAAAGTCGAGTCAAATACGCATCTCCTGAAAGTGTAGCTCTTAAAGATTTGCTGGACTATTTTTCTGTGGCTAAAAATTATAATGAAGATACAAAAATTTTATATAAAAAATCAACAACCAATTGAAGGATCCAATGCAAGAAGTTACTAAATACTTTTTTCGTGTTTTGAGATAAGTGGCGCCATCTATCCAGCGTTTCACGCTCTATCAACTGGTTGAACCAGTTTGACTGTAAAAAATTTCTAAGTACCTCAAAACAGTATGCGGTTATTATGATGGTGTGGCCATTTCAACGCAAGAAGTTACTAAGTTTGAAAAGTGTGTAATTTCAACGGAAAAGGTTTCGAAGTCATCAGCTGATCAGCGGCGTAATGTAACCAATTTTTAACCTCAAAACGGCAATACGTGATCGTGAGTATGTGTTATCAACGTGCCTTTTGATATTTGGACTTGTACCTGTTCTTGAACTCACCTATTCCAATTTAATATTGCAGATACAGATGAAGAGGCTGACTTTTCGCCTCTCAGAAGCGAATACTCGACAGAGACTTCTTTTGACAGATCTGATGTAGAAGGTACGAAAACAAAAAAAATAAGAGTAAGAAGGATAAGGTAACTCAATACAACAAGGGAAAAACTCGCATCGTTCAGGAACCTAAGAATTTGAAAGGAAAACAAACTATCAAAAATAGAATAATCTCACATCTGGACGTCAACTGTGAAGCTGGTTCATCAATTTCGGAGCCAGGGCCCTCTGGCTTATTAAAACTGAGTGAACAACAGGCTGCTGTGGCTTATTAAAACTGAGTGAACAACAGGCTGCTGGTGACGTTCAAAATACATCTGACCGCAATCAAGAAAACCAAAGAGACGTCGTAATCAATAGGTAAATTTCTACGCCGCGTGGAAGAAAAAGAAAGTTTAATCCAAAGTCGTGGAAAAGATCTATTCAGCAACGTTCACGTTCTGAATCAAAAATAGTCGGGCGCGAAATTCCAAACTGCCATTGCAGCTGCAAAACAAAATTAGGATTACAGGAACAAACTTTGATGTTAAGAATTTTAAGCACTTTTCACACGAAGAGCAAACGCTGTATCTTAAGGGTTGCATAAAACCCTGCGAAGTGAAGGGCCGACCAGCATCCAAAAAAAAGGCAAACCCAAGGAGTCGAAGATATTTCACTTATGAAGTGATAAGTAAAAGCAACACAAAATCTTTATGTCAGGCTGCGTTTCTAGCTATCCACGGGATACAACGGAGCAGACTAATGAAAAAAGTGCAAAAACCTGAAGAATCTTATAGGACGTCACACAGAGAGACCCAAAAGAGTTTCCGTCGAATCCCTAAATCTAGCGGTCAATTTGATCGAAAATCTGCCTGCTAGAGAATCACATTACACAAGATCCGATAGTAAGCTTCAAAAATACCTCGATTCGAATCTCTCAGTATCAGCTCTTCATTGCACTTTCACAACGAAATATCCAGAATTCCATCTTTCATATGAAATGCTTAGACGTGTTTTTACAGAAGAATTTAATATAAAGTAAAGTTCGGCTGTCCAAGAAAAGATATTTGCAACAAATGCACCGAATTTATAGTGGCTATTCGAAAAGCTGAAAATAAGAAAAATGATGAGGAAGTTATAAGTTTGAGTACACAAAAAGAGCTACATCTTAGACGTGCCAAACACTTCATAAAAGCCATTTCAGACGCACAGAAGAAGACAGTGGGGAACTCTGAAGAGCTTACGATATGCTTCGATTATGAAAAAAACTTACCTGTTCCCGTTACTAACATCCAGGACGAATATTACCTTCGTCAGTTATGGGTTCACGTTTTTGGAATTCACTGTCTTAAGACTAACAAAGCTTTAATGTATACTTACGCAGAGAATATCGCAAAAAGGGACCAAACGAGGCAATCAACTGGCTTGATGACTACATCAACAGAAAGAAAACTCCAGGGCAAACCACTCTGAAGGTATACTGTGATAACTGTTTTAGTCAAAACAAAAACAAATTTCTATTCGTCTATCTGGATCAGTTATGTGTTAGCAAGGTTTTTCAGCACATCGAAGTTTTGTATCCGATACCTGGCCATAGTATGATGCCAGTGGATAGGGACTTTGCAATGATAGAAAAAAAAGATTGACGTATGAGACAGTAGACAACCAGGAGGCTTACGTTGAAATTATTAGATCATGTAACAAGAAGAACCCTTTTGAATGTGTCTTTGTGGAGCACTCTTTGCGCTCTAATGGCAAACTTCAAGATGGCGATTCCTTAATCCAAATAAAAGACTTCAAGGCTTTGATAAATGCCTATAGCAAAAAAGCATCACAAGAATTTCTAAAACTAGATACGTCGAATTTAACACTGGATCTGGTGCTCAAATGCGAGAAGGCAGCATGGCTGGGAATCTGGAACCAATGCTTTTGTACCAAGTAGGAGTGAACAGAAAACTACCTGGGGAGCCAGCATTGGCATATGATGGTGAATTTTTGGAAATAAAGCAACCTAAATATCAGAATGTCTTGCATCTTGTTAATCGTGTTAAGTCATTGGATACTGAATTTTTTCGACGCACCCTCATAGATGTCCCCACCAGAAAAGCTCAATCTTCAGTGGGCGAAGATGAGGTGTTGGACTCCGATGCTGATGAATTTAAATAATAGTTCCATGAAAATAGAAATTTAAGTTAAGCAGTTTTTATATTTTGTTCACCTTAGTTCTGTGAATTATTACTAAATAGCACTGAATTTTGAAAATCAATGTGTTTTTTTTTTCTTTAAACATGTTTCCACTTAATACCGATCATAAAGAGGTAATTTTGACGCGTATGAATAAATAAAGAAGTCGAATAAGGATTTTAAAGAGAAATCCAACACAAGAAGAAAAATATTTGGAGCTTACCAGGAGCCATATTGGAAATTTAAGGTACCTAAAACTGTCCTTTTGTCATAGAGAATCACTACAAAAAATATTACGTCAATACGATAATTCATCACATTTAAATTTGCTTTTGAAAACTTTTAAATGGATTATCTCAAAACACGAAAAAAGTACATAGCAACTTCTTGCATTGGATCCTTCAATTGCTAAGGGAGGCCAAGCAAAGCGATTTTGCAACACAAATATCAGTTAGTGACAATAAAATAAAGGCGACATGGAAATTTGAATAAAATTTTAGCTAAGACGAAAAAAACGATGAAAACTCTCAATACCTACAGTCTAAAGTAAAAGAAATCAATGAATACTTTAACAAAGTTCTGCACAATCAAATTGAAAGGCAAACTTCTTTCTTGTGCAATGTTGAAACTAATGCAAAAATATTATTTTTTTAACCATTGACTCCATCAGAGGTTTTTAGTATAATAATGAACTTAAAAAAAAAAACTTCCTTTTGATATGATGAAATACCCATTAGATATTTTCATTGATCTATCCAAAGCTTTTGATTATATGGATCACAATATCTTCCCGGAAAAATTAATCAGTATGGTTTGCGTCTTAGCTTTAATTTTATCAGGTCATATTTAGCAAACATAACACATTTTGTTCAAGTAAATGAAAAGAAGTCGTCTACCTTAAGCACGAATATTGGTGAGCTACAAGATAGTGTCCTAGTGCTGTTTATCATATGTGTAAATGACCAAAAACTCTGAAGGAAGATAGAATAATTGTAGCAGCCTATGTCGACGACTCTAACATTTTAGTCTTGCATAACGGTGTTGAAACACTAAAACTTCAATCTAATGAAACATTAAAAAAAACCGAAGCATGGACAGCAAATAAACTAATATACATGCAAACAAAACATCCCTTCTTACATTTTTACCTAAACAGATATATTGATCTTGCCTCCATTGATCTTAATGGGAAAGAGTTTAAAATATAAAAATTAACTAAATGTCTTGAAATGACGCTAAATCAGCGATTAAACTGGACTTGCCACTTTGAACATTTAATCTCAAAACTAAATAGCGTGCCCTTGATTTAAAGTCACCAATTAAAGTCTATCGATCGATGTTTAACTATGGCCTGATTTTTATGGCTCTTCTTCCTCATTTGCGAAAGTTTTTAGTATACAAAAAAGCTTTAAGAATAATGCAGAATTTAAGTTATAGGGTGACATGCAGAGGGAATTTTAAAAGAGTTGTTGATGTTGTGTGGATTGTTTATTTATGGAACATTAAAGTTTCATTTTAAATATAAGGAAACATTTCCACATTTCAAAAACGATCACAGATATGACACAAGAAACATGAATATATACATGTACCCAAGACATCGTTTAACTCTGTATGAAAAATCTCCAGATACAACTCCTTAAAGTTTTTTTAATAATCTACCCCCTCATCTGCAAACCCATGCTGGTAAATTCAAAAAACAACTCAAACAATTTCTCATTGAGAAACAATATTACAAGCTGTTTTTTTCTTGGCCTTTTTCTTCTCCTCTTTCCAAACAGAATTTATTTTTTATTTGTTCAAGCATGGAACAAATACACACACTGTATGTCATGTTAAATTGTCTGTACTTTTATGTTGTATTACTGCATTCCAAGTTGTTTAAATTTTATTATTATTATTTAACATTTTATTTACAAAACTATTCAAACTATATAGTTTGTTAAGGTTCGGAGTAATTCATTGGGACAGTTCTCCACAAATAAATAGAACTCTTAGAGCTATGTTAGGTTTAAAATCTATGTTTTCATGTAGAGCATTATTTGCAAAAAACGGAATATTAACAATTTACGCGATATATATCATTGACTATTTGTCTGGAAACAAAAGCATCTATTTTCCACTAAAAGACAACTACACGAACATTACACACGCCATAAGGATAACTTTGTGTATCCAGCGCATAAATTTGCATTTACTGAAAAAAGTGCGGAGTACAGGTGCAGGTTTGAAGTGTTTCACGAAAAAAGTAACTGATGCCTTATTAAAATTGGAACCCTACAATCTTGAAGAGTTTTTTAATTTAAAAATTGCATAATTACATTTAAATTCACGCATTGTTCTACATGTGTTTCTTGTATTGACGCTACTTTCTATGTTAAGTATATGTATATGCAATCTTGTATATATCTTCGAATATTTCAACAGGAATAAAGATGATTTATTATTATTATTATTATTCTTCCCTGATGCATATTTGATATGGAAAACCGAACGGCTCTTTACGTTATTATTAACATTCTTCTCTTTTTGTTTCAGGTTTATGTATAATGGTGAAGTACACATAGGCCAAGATCAATTAACTGACTTTTTAAAGACTGCACAAATGTTACAAGTTAGGGGATTGGCGGACGTGTCAGCGGGGACCGCCATCAGCCAAAAAATCACGCCCGCAGAACAAAAAATATCGCCGGTGAGTAGCGCAGATAAAGAACGTCGGCACCCACTGCCGACGGTGAAAATGAAAAATCGTAATTTACAGTTTATGTTTACTCCTTGTAGTTTGGTGTGTTAGGACGTGTGGAAAGTGTTTAGCAGGGTCTTTATTTTGTTGTTAGACTTCCGCGTCGTTACCATGGTCGAGCGAGCCCACGGATCCCCTGAGGGAGGGAGGATTATCGCCTCCACCTGCCAAACGATCCAGGAGTAGTGAACACAATAGGGGTAACTACACCCCCGATAGGGGTCGGAGTCCATCGAGAGGCGAACCAGATATGCCCGAATCCCTCTTAGGACAGGCCTTGGAGGGTGGACCCACATTACACACGAATAATGTACGTATTTACGTCATTTTTGCATAGACAATTAAATGCAATTTACCAAATATTCTAATAATAAGAATACGTTTATTAGAGGGATTCACCTTTTTTACAAGATGATACATATAATAAGTACAAAAAGAAATAGTTGGAGTACAATAGAATAAATAGTATATTGTACAACGAGCATATAATGATGGCTATTAATCACGAGAACGATGTTTGCGGAACGAGCCGTAGGCGAGTGGAGCAAATCGTTTGAGTAATTAATAGCCATTATATGCGAGTTTTACACTATACTTTGTTCACAAAAATAAAAATCAAAATTTAAATCAAAAAAAAAAAACAAAACATAATTAAAATTTAAATCGAAATTCAAGTTGTAATTACAATTACAATTGAAAAAAAAATTAAAATCGGTATTAAACAGGGTAAACAAAATATTATCATAAATCGCGTTCTGTGAATTAAAGCGCGAATTGCCGTGTTTAAGAAATTGAGTGTTAAATATACCCCATTAATGCTGCCCATACAATTAAATAATGCGCACCTTATAACATTTTCGTGAACAAAATTATTTACCTTATTCCATTTGTCTCACGAAAAAGGTTCCAAGCTCTAGCGACTATTTTTGACTGAAATTGAAAAAAACAAATATAATATTAAATCGCATCTCGATTGCTATAATCTGCTTGTAACAGATTTTTTTAGAGATCGGCCATCTTGCCGTCATGACGTCATCGGCTATATTTTTAAATGGCGCCAAAAAAAATTATGAAAACTTTTTTATAGAGATTTTTTTGTGCTATTCAACGATGTAATTATTTCTTAGGCTTACATTACATTTTCTTTGAAAAAAACGCAAAACCAAAACAAAACAGAAATTGGCCATGGAGTTTGGGGCCTTTTTGTAATCTAAAGTAATCTAAAAGACAACTTTTCAAAAAGAAAGTGAAAAGGTAATGAGTTGATGATTTTGTTTTCGAAAAATGATTGCCATTTACTCAGTAGTTTTTTTTTTAAGTATACAGGGTCCTGCATCTTACCTCCCGTCTTCTATAGCTCAGTTAATGATTAAGTTAGGATTTTAATATTTTGCTGACTTCACTTGTATCCTAAGGTGTATTTCAGATAAATATTTTCGATTATGTGTCCCAAAAAAGCGTGACGTCATGATAATACATTTTTTAAATTACATGCTATATATTATATTGCTTATTTGGGTACCTGTTATCGATGCCTACATACTCCTATAATTTTATTGAAATCGATTCAGGAATATCATTAAGAAAAAATAAAAACTAAAAAAAAATCAGTTTTGCACTATTGGTTTAAAAAATAAATAAAAAATAAAAATAGTGCCTCGTTAATAAAATCATACAAGGTACTTATTAAATAATGTCTGATGGTCCCGTTAACTAAGTTTGATTGATATGAATTATACAGGGTGTCCAAAATTTAGTGTCAAACTTTCCAAAATTTAAAGCACTTTATTTTTCTTATTTTATATTGGAGCCCCTGTCTTTATTTCACTCTATGCGCAATTAAAAAGACAAACATGTTTCCTTATTACAACCTTATCGCAATTCCTAACACACTAAAAGTTATTTGCATAAAACTCGTTTTATCAACTATTCCAATAGCCATTTTATTGAATAAAAATCGAAGGTGGCTTTGAAAAACAAGTTACTGACATTAAAATTTAACGAAGCGGCAAGAGACTATTTTGACTTTAGTAATGTAAAAGTTTAAAGCATTGTTAGCTTAAGCTCTTTATACTCAAGAATTATATTTTGTCATGGAATACAATAGAGATGAGCCATTCAAATATCCGTTAAAAGGTGAGCGCCAATAATATGTTCACCAATAATTCCCCCCACACATTAATTGCCAATCTGAGTTGTTGATCAACCTGCCTAAAAAGTCATGTTGATCAATATCTTGTTCAAAAAGTTGTTGATGAAACTGGATATGATGGCATGGAAACGGTTGTCCTTTAAAATTCGTTGAACGGTTCTTTCGCTTACATCCTCTGCAGCAGCGACTGCTTGTTGACTAACGAAAGTATTTTGCTTAACAGATAATAGCACAGCCAATTAATTTTCTTCAGTTCGAATCAGTCTATTTCTTACTGGTGATGTATAGTTTACATTTCCCGTTTGTATAAACCTTTCGAATAAGTTTTGCAGGCTCTTTTTTCTTGATGTTATTGCGGATAACGCTGTGTGTAAACTCGACTTGCCAAGAAGGAGATCTTATCGCATTCTCCTAATATAAAAACCATATCTCCGAATGACATAAAAATATACAGGGGCTCCAATTTAAAACAAGAACAATAAAGTGCTTTAGAGTTTGGAAAGTTTGACACTAAATTTTGGACACCCTCTACAATTCATATCAATCAAACTTTGTTAACACGACTATCAGACCTTATTTAATAAGTAACGTATGATTTTATTAACAAGGTACTATTTTTATTTTTTATTAATTTTTTAATGCAAAACTGATTTTTTTTAGTTTTTATTTTTTCACTGAATCGATTTCAATAAAATTATAGGAGTATGTAGGAAACCATAGAAGGTACCCAAATGAGCAATAAAATATATATAGCATGTAATCTAAAAAAATATATCATCATGACGTTTGGGGAAACCCACTGTTTTGGGAAACCCTGTATAATCAAAAATATTTTCCTGAAATGCATAATAGGATACAAATATATTTTGCAAAATATCAAAATTTTAACTTAATTAGTAAATGAGCTATATAAGACAAGAGGTGGAATGCAGGATCCTGGATATTAAGATTTACCTACATTTGTTAATAATTGTTTACATCAATAATTTTTGGTTAAAACATAGTACATTTTTCTACTCAGCCGCAACCATCCTCTTCAAATATGGATTCCATCGGTAAACTCATCATGATGATATACATCATAGAAACGTTTTATTTTTTAAAGTTCAAAACAGCCAGGTGGTCATAAAATAGTTATTTATGCAACAAGTGAATAAAGTAGTACTTTTTTTCACGAGTAGGAAAGATTGACACACGAGCCGAAGGCGAGTGCGGCAATTCCTACAAGTGAAAAAAAGTTGCTTTACTCTCGAGCTTCATACAATTTTTTTTCTACGTTCGTAACTTTAAATAAATTCGATAAAACCTTAATCAATAATAAGTAATAATATTTTTTTTAAATGAAGAAAATAATAATCATCAAGTTTTCTTGATCGGAAACGAATATGTGACATTTATCGACGGAACTTGCGGCGTGTTGCGAAGCGTTCATGACACACTTTGCGCAAACAATTTTATAGTAGCGTTAAAAAATGAACCGCTGCGGCACTTTTTTTCACGCAAAAGAGTGAAAAAATGAACCGTTATGGCACTTTTTTTCACGCTGTTTGTAGGGTTCAGGAATCACATATTTTATGAACCCAAATTAATGAAAAAAACTGTACATTTTATAACGGATGTAGAAAAATATTTTTAATCATGATGATGGTTGCGACCGTTACTACTTGGTTATCCGTAATAAACACTGAAACCTTACCACGTTTTAAAACCACAATTATTTATTGTAAAATATATACAATTTTACATTGACATAAATACAATGACACCATTTAAGTTTCGCCATTTGACGGTCATTTTCAAAACATTTTTAACAAGAATTTCATTCGGCATAAAATACAAAAAACTGGTGATACTTCCTCCAATTTGATGGTATTATAGTTATTTATATTTATACTTTTATGGTTCACTTTTAATTTAAATCATATTTTAAATGTACATCGAGCGTTTTGTAGAATCGGATGAAACTGACGTTTAAAACGTCAAAATTACGAAAGTTGAAAATGACAAATTTAATTACTATAAATTCTAATCGTCAGTTTACTCAAAAATCTAAGAGATTTCGAAAAATGTTATTGTTTATAAGTTGTTTAATTTAGCACTCTCTACAATTGTTATTCATGTAAACTTGCTGTAACTCTTATCGTTTCATAATTATAAATCAAAAATGAAAAAGAAATAATAATTTTTTTTCTCGAATAAAAATGATGTTCATTTCTTCAATATTCATTTGAATGTTGTCGTAATTGTTTCCATATTTAAAAAATCAGTGGAAACAAAAAACTTAACCGTTTTCATCCACTTCCGGCGTACAGAATTTTACCAGAAGCTGTTCAGTTCTTCGGATTGTCAAATTTTTGCGGTTTTCCTATTTTCGTGTTTACTAGTCTCATCTGACTTTCTCGTACCTTCTTTACTGGTTCTAGAGGCAGGGCCGCGCTAAGGTATGTTGTCGCCGAGGTGCGAGGAAAAAATTGCCGCTCCTTTTCAATGTGGATAGGGGTGGGGGGGTTAGAGAAAATGAACAAGGTATAAATAATTGTATAATACAGCACTAAGGAATGCTCCAATAGCAGCGAATGTTCAATTCTTAAATGAAGCTAGAAATCACCTTAAAAACATAAAGCTGCTCAAAGTTCCATGTTAATTGCTGTATTAGTTTTTGCGATTCAGCGCGCACAAACACAAAAAATTTCTAGAAATTGTTGAAATGATATCCCAAAACGAATATTTCTGCAAAAAAATTTTTCACGTTCACAATACTTTCTCGTACTTCGTAACGGAGAACGTGCGAAGTCTAAGCGCGAAAGACTAATATTGTAAAGTAAATTGTTAATCCTTTATATCCATGTTAGAACTGGTAGATGTCCTACAAGGGAAGAATTTTTTTTTAGGAAAGAAAGGGCAATTCTGATTCGTCACTGCAGGCGCAATCGACGGGCGAAGAAAGCAACAGCAGTGATACGGCGATGAGCGATCATGAAAGAGAACCCGTAACCCCAAAGACTGAACCCTCCGACTATCCCATGATGGACGACCATCACCTTCCCTACAACACGAACGGCGGCCTCATGGACCCCAGCAGGACACCATCATTTCCCGGCGCTTTATTAGGACTACAAGGTAGGAATAAATTTGCTAAAATCACTTTCTAAAATTGGACCGAATGAAAGAATGAACACGGGAAATTTATAAAATCAATTCGAATAAATGAATACAGAATGCCCTTACTTAATTGTAGATAAAACGTAATCCACAGAAGCGGTCTCGAAAGTGGGGTGCGCCGGAAAATAAGATCAAATTATTCTAGATGAACAAAAACTTCTATTTTTAATTGCACGATCATAAACGGCTCGAATTTCATAAAAAAAATGGTGATGTGGCCATCATGTTACTTTCTCCGACTTGATGGTATCATTTATTTTTACGCTTTCATAGTTTATTTTAAATTTAAATCATATTTTAAATGTACATCGAGCGTTTTGTAGACTCGCATGAATCTGACGTTTAAAACGTCAAAATTATAAAAGATAGAAAAATTATACTTCAAATTCAAAAAATCAGTTTACTCGAAAACTAAAGAGATTTAGTAAAAAATTAATTGGTTGTAAGTTGTTCATTTTGGCATTCTCTACAATTATTATTAACATAAATCTGCTGTAACTATTATCGTTTCATAATTATAAACCAAAAATCTTTTTCTCGAATAACAATGATTTTATGAAAAATGTTTTCAAACAAAATAAGCTCATATCTTTGTTGTCTTCAATATCAACACACATACAGACACAATTTTTTTTTCCAGAAATTGTTGAAATTGCATCTAGGACCCCAAAACGGATATTTCCGTAAAAAAAAATTTTTGAAAAAAAAAACACGATCAGAATACTTTCTCGTACTTCGTAACGGAGAAAGCAATAAAAACTGAAACGATGGCGGTAATTATGAGGTTGCATCTACTTTTGTGAGGTTTTATTTTCTACATTGACAGGAATTAAAAATAAATACAGAAATAAATTTAATATTTCTTCTATGTAGGGGTGCGCGATCAAAAAAGTTTTGTCTAGTGTTCCGCGGCCAAAAAAATTTGCAGACCGCTGATCCACCGCTTGAGTGCATGAGTCTGTGTCAGCGGGCCCCAGGTAATAATAATTGTACAGTTTTTTTAAAGAAAAATACAAATTGATCGGTTTGATTGAAATTGTGCAAATTAATTAATTTCAATTGATTGCTATAATAAATACTACTAGCTAGGGGATAAATCAAATATAAATTAAAAAAAATAAATATTAAATGTACAAATTTACATGAAAATGTTGATTGATTGACATAAAACTGAAATAATAACTGATGCGAATATTTGTAATTATTTTTGTATGCAATTGTAAAGCCAGAACTTATTTTTCAGGATTACCAGGGCTGTTACCGGGTCCATCAGGGATGCACAATAGTCCGGACAATTTCGGTAAGCAACATTTATAAGCCATAAAACGACTCTATCCCGATCTCTTTTCACCCGTCGATGCGGAATAGGGTGGGGAAAAACCGGACGCATTTATACTTCCCTCGGATTTTTTTCTTCTTTTTTTTTACTTTAATCAAAAATATGTCAGCCCGCCGGGTGGGGTGGAAATGTCATGTGGACTGACAGTGGACACGAGTGGACTGCGACGACTTTTATATATTTCATATATTTTTCTTCTTTTTAGAAGGATAGATAGAAACTTCGACGGTTAATCGATAAAGTTACACACGGGCATGAAATATTCATGGTTTGCGAGTGTGGTGCATGATTTATTCGCGGGATCGATTCCGGGTTAATAATTTAAATGCACACTGCATGCCCTGACGCCCAAAGAAGGAAGGGCTGGACGAGGGTAGTGGAAGGGTGGAAGTATAAATGGGACGAGGGTGTTAGGCGTTAATAATAATAAGCAAACATTATTATTCTATCGAGTGTTTTTGATGATTCGTTTTTAAACGGCATCGGGGTGAAAAAATTGCAAACATTTATCGCGCAGGGTATTAAATTGAGGATTAAAGAACTATTTAAACATACGATTAAAAAATACTATGCCGCGGTGTAATGGCATGTTTACACGCTCATGCAATTTGTGCAACTGATTTGTGCATACTAAAGTGTGCAAATGGATATGTTGGTGTTGACATTTAGTTGACCTTACACAATTTGTCAACGGAATCTCCAAAAGATTGTTGGTTTTTGGTATAAAAAATGTTATTTAAGAAAGAGTAAAATCGAACCTGAAAGATAGAAAATGCACCAGTCTCATACAAATTTTCTAGCACGACAGATTTTATTCAAGCCAAACTTTTTGACTTGCGCAAACCTCATGCATACGTTTACACGGAACGATTTACATGCGCAAATTAGCTTTTGCAAGCCAATTGCATGAGCGTGTAAACGTACCTTAATGAAACTGGTTGGGTGAAGACAAAAAGTACACTGAAGTTATGAATATGCAACCTGTAAGTCTTACAAAAATTAAGAAATAACTTACTGCAACAACTACTTCTCTGGGTAATGCCACGCAGGTCATTGAATTATACAAAAGCAATTTAATGTTATTAATAGTACCAGAACATTCGTTTAAGAACGTTATATTTATGCATATAATATAAGGTGTGAGCCACAGAATTTTGTTTCAGAGTTGGTCATGCCTGAGAGAGAGAAACATAGCAGTTGTGTCTGAGATTAATTCCTTTTTTTTTAGTCTGATTCAATTGAACTAATCTAGTCTCATGATATAATATGCGACATACCTCATTTATTTCACAGCCAACTCTGAAACAAAATTGTGTGGCTCACACGATATATTGCTATCCACGAGGACTATCTAGAAAATGATTTAAAATCAAATTTAAAAACTCTAACCAGTTAATGTTATTATTAAAGTGAGTAAGTAAAGTTATATCTTCAAATATTCGGGCTACTTTTCGTCTTAACTTAATTTTTGTAATGCTTTTGCAATAACTGAGCGTTTTTAATTTTAAAACTGGTTGTAAAAACATAACAAATTTTATTCCGCTGAACTGAAAAATTCCAAAATAATGAATTGTTTCATATTTTTCATTATTATCAATATTGTATACTCGTAGAAATTGTGAATGGAAAACCCGATCGTGGTGATATACAATCAAGTGAAGTAAATCGAGATTACTATTTATGAAAATTTGGTAAAACTATTTCTGATTTATAGAAATTGTGAGTAGAATGAATCCTTACCTAACGAATGCCGCCACATTCGCAACAATAAAAATATTCTCGTAAGATCGAATACGGCCGTATTCGCGACAAGTAAAATTTAATTGCAAGACCGAATTGTTCTAGTTTCTAGTTCCCAGCGCTTCCACCATCAGATCAATTCATAAATGAGCTAATTTTAGTTGTCTGAAAATCGATGATTACTACTTTTATAAACTAGCTCGGGTTATCTTAAAAAATGGCACCATCAGTAACAAACAAGATTACCACATCGCAGCCAATGCGTGATTGGTCGTGAGATTATTCTTAAGATCAAACCCTACCAATTAGGCTTGCTACCTAAAGTTTGTGTTTTAATAATTCATTGCTAAGACAGAATTCTCCTAATTTTAAGTTTCCGGCGCTTCTACCATCTGATCAATTTCATAAATGAGCTCATCTTAGTTGTTCTAAAAGCAATGGTGGCGACTTTTATAAACTGGCTAGTTAGCTAAGAGTTAATATTTTTTTAATGTCCTTAAAAAAATTAAATAAGCCATTAAGCCAAAAAAATCTTAAAAATAGCACCATCAGAAAATAGCACCATCACTGACACAGTGAGTGGATTACTATTCTAAAGAATGCAATCTACCCATTAGGCTTGTGATCTAAATTGTTTGTATGTGTTTGAATATATTTGTAATTGTTTATTGCTTATTCTGTAACTTAGTAAAATTAAATTCCTAAATTGTTCAGCTGGCTGATGTAGCCAATTCGTGCAATTTGTGATGAAACAATTGTAGCATTGTCTAACAAATAGAAGCGAAATTATTCTGACATTCTTGTTTCATTATAAAGTTAACAAAAACCAATCAAATTTAAATTAAATAAAAAATGGCGTCTTTAAAAAAACCGACTCAATTCAGTTTCAAATTTGTTGAAATTTGAAATATTTTTTGAAACTTTTAAATCATAAACTGTAATTTTGATTGTCATGCACCAAGAATAATAGCCTTTCCCTACTCAATTTCTTGAAGGATGTAATATTTTTTTACTCATTTTGAGTGTCACTCAAATGAAAAACTCAAAGATGCAAGATTTATTTGTACGTGTAAAAATTCTAAGTTATATATGTCTTTATGTAAAACACGGTGACCTCATAATTACGATTTAATGATAATCAAAACAATAAAAAAATATTTTTAACTGTTATCTAACGAATGCCGCCAACAAAAAATATTCCCGCTAGATCGAATGCTGACGTATTCCCGACAATAATAAAATTTTAGGCACAATCGGTTAATAATATGTGCATTTGTACCCTTGAAAACAGTTGCGAAGCGACTTATTCCCGGCCTTAGCCGGGAAAGTACTTTCCCGGCTAGCGGCTAGATGTGTCACTGTCATTTTGGTTAATCGAAACGCACATTCTGCTTTTTCAAATATGCTTGCAATATTTAATACTGGTATATTAAGCGATATATTTGCGGTAAAAAAATTAATATTTATAGCTGATATATCACAATTGGTGATTATTAAGTTATTATTATTTAATTCATTTTTAACATAGAATTTATTGACCACAATGTGGAGTCTTCATATTGTTTAATTCATTCAGAAAAATAAGTACCGTTTCAGAGGTATGCTGGATACCCTTAGTTATGCACCATTTGCTGAATACTTCGTAACTGTTTTCGTATCTCGCCCTGCTTTTTTCTGGAATCACTCCTTCAATAACTATTTTTGCAGTTTCTCGGAGTTTTGGCGGAGGACATTCAAACTCAATTTAGCACATATTATTTAATACAGACAATTATTAAAAATGCTGCAACTGGCAAAATAGTTACCTATCTGTCAGATTCAACAAAATAGTCATATTGCCTAGCAACAGATATTTTTGAAATAATTTATGAAATTATGATAAAAATTAATATAATTTGAAACTGGAGTTACTAATAGTAGATTGTGAGTAAAATAGTATACATACCTCGGGGGAACTCACTCCAGCCTCGCGTTTGTAGCTTACTTCGATGCTTCGCATCTCGATACGCTAACTTCACGCTCGGCTGTAATAGAGTACTTCCCCGCTCGGTATGTAATATACTATTCATTGGTATTACTAGTGAATTAATTCATGTTGTTATTATTTCGGTACTCGACAAACATACAAAATTAGCCCCACTAACTATTTTGTTTGATGATGATGTATATTGCTGCCGAAACCGGTAGCAATATACAGTGCGAGTCTCTAACTTGGAATAAATTCAGTAAATCAAACAAAGTTTTTTTTTCGGAAATATGCTCGGACACGTCGATTAGTATTTTAAATTGCGCTCTTTTTGTTGTAATAAAATTTTATACAGCGTGTCCCAAATTTGAAATATGACGTCATCGACTATTTTTTTTAATAGCAACCCTAATTTTTTTATCACTATTTTTAACGAGTATATCAAGTTACACGTGTGTGCCAAATTTCAAATTTTTATTTCCTGTCATTTAGAAGATATTTAACAAACAGTATCAAATTTGAAAAATGAATTCAACTTAATAGTCTTTCTTCAATAAATGCTCAAAATGTTGTCCATTTTCTAACTGACAATACCCTAAACGGAACTGAAACTCGTTTTGAACATTTCTAATTACTTCGGGGGAAATTAGTCTACACTCCTGTCTTATTCGTTCTTTCAACTCCTCAAGATTTGGCGGTTTGGTCTTAAAAACTTTGCTTTTCAAGTACCCCCATAAGAAAAAGTCCATAGGTGTTAAATCCGGAGACCTGGGTGGCCATTCAACTGGTCCTCTTCTGCCAATCCATCTTCGTGGAAATACATTATCCAGGTACTCACGGACACGCCTTGCAAAATGAGGAGGCGCACCGTCCTGTTGAAACCAGATGTTTCTATTCGGGACGTCAGCTTCTACAGGGCAAGGAAACAAAATAGCTAAACTCGGAATTAGCTCTTCCTGCAAGAATTGTAAATATCCCGCTCCATTGAGATTATTTGGAAAGAAAATTGGTCCTAAAATTCGATCACCAACAATCCCTGCCCAAACATTAACTTTTTCTGGATATTGAGTGTGGCCTTCCCTCATCCAGTGTGGGTTCTTGTCTGCCCAATAACGGCAATTTTGACGATTTACCTCACCATTTAACATAAACGTTGATTCATCGGAAAACTATATATTTTCTATTTTTAGAACATTTCTATCTAGTAGATCCATCATTTTTTCGCAAAACTGAAGTCTTCTATCCGTATCATCTTCGGTGAGTTCCTGGAGGATTGTCATTTTATAAGGATGAAATGTTTGCTCTCTAAGGATTCTTGACACTGAAGACTGGCTAATTTTGAGTTCCCTAGCCATCTGCCTAGAGGAGACATGATGATTTTCCTGAACAGAGAGAAGTACATCAATTTTGACCTCTTCACTCAGCGCATTCTGACGATGATTATTCGTTTTTCTTAAATGCCCATTTTCCCGAAACTGACTTTCAATCTTGCTTACGGTACTTTGAGATATGGCTGGTAAGTCAGGATACTTCTCTCTAAATAAATAAATAACTTCATTTTGTGTTCTTGTCCTATCTCCATAGCCAATCATCATTAAAATTTCGATTTTGTGGGTTTCAGTTAAGTACGGCATGTTAGTATAATTTTTCGACCAACGGTGAACAACAGTCAACACAACAATGGAACGACTAATACTCTCCTCACTCGAATATGCGTGGAATGCGATGCTACACTTCTTACTTGTTTTTATAACTAAACGTCAAAATGATAAACGTCAGTTTGAAAAAAAAATGACAAACCAGCACGTTTTGGCATTCCACTTTTAAAATGCATAAAAATTCGATTAAGGTGACTTGATTTCTTCATTCTACAAATTTGATAATGTTTGTTAAATATCTTCTAAATGACAGGGAAAAAAAATTTGAAATTTGGCACACATGTGTAACTTGATATACTCTTTAAGAATAGTGATAAAAAAATTAGGGTTGCTATTAAAAAAAATAGTCAATGACGTCATATCTCAAATTTGGGACACGCTGTATAAAATTTTATTACATCATAAAGAGCGCAATTTAAAATACTAATCGATGTGTCTGAGCATATTTCCGAAGAATAAACATTCTTTGATTTACTGAATTTATTCCAAGTTGGAGACTCGCACGTATATCTTTAAAAATGAAGTACCTTTTTCACACTCACACTCAGGCAATGATTGTCGAAACACAAATCCATTCGATTTTGAAAAATTAATTATGTTCATGAAGCTACATAATTTATTTCGAAAACGAGAAAGACCGTTTTGGTTTCAATTAAAAACTGACGGCCATGTAATAACATTTGTCGGTTCGTAAAAACACAGCTACATGGGATGGGCGCTTCCATATTGATTGAAAAAAGCAATAACAAACTAAACTACAAAAATACAAAATCAAAAATATGGTGTTTCCAGTTATAAATACACGTATTTGAACCAATTAAATAAGTCTATTTTGTGCTCAACGAAGTTATCGTAAGAACGAATACGGCAAGAGCATGGCGTGAATTCCCGGCGCATCCACCTGAAGATACATTCATAAATAAGCTCATCTAAGTTGTTTGTAAAGCGATGGTTGCGACTATTATAAAATAGCTCGTTAATTAAGGGTTAATACTGATAACAATCAGAATAACCGTTTTAAAAGATGCATTTGTAATAATTGAGAGTCAAATGTGCAAAAATATGATACCAACAGAATGAATACCATCACCAGAGCTATCTAAAGGGTTTAAGAGCCCATACTAAAAAGCGGCCGCAGATTCAAAAATAAAATCAAAACGCACGAATTAAAATAAAAAATTTAAAAGACAACACATTCGTCAAATCTGCAAAATAAGGCTCACAGAGATAGCTTATTGAAGCAATTACTTTTCTGGATTATGCAACAAAATGCGTTAAAAATAGTATTACAATTTTTATTGGATTCTCCACACAATTGATAATAATAATAATTTTAAACACATTAAAATATAAATATTATATCGTGTGAACCACAAAATTTTGTTTCAGAGTTGGCTATGAGATAAATGAGGTATGTCGCTTATTATTACGTCATGAGACTAGATTAGTTCAATTGAATTAGATTTAAAAAAATTAATTAATCTCAGTCATGACTGCTATGTTTCTCTCTTTCAAACATGGCCAACTTAGCCAAAATTCTGTGGCTCACACCTTATCTATAGCTGTACTATTTATAATGCATATACAGGGTGTTTCAAATTCGAGGCTCGCCATGGGGATCTCGCTTATTAGAAGAGATAGAGGGTATGTTTGAATTCGGCACTTTTGCAGAATTTTATGCTGATTAATAATCCGCTGAAAAAATTAATTAAAATATTTTGTTTTCGAGTTATTTCAAAAAAAACTGAAAAAACTGATTTTCTTTTAAGCCAGATTCCCATGGTGAGCCTCGAATTTAAAACACCCTGTATAGAAATATGGATATTCTTTAAAAAAAAATATTTGTGTATAGATCTATTATCTATTAACACCAATAGATGATAGTAATATGAATAATATGAAATAGATAGTAATTCTTCCAAATAAAAACTCAGTTTAAATACTGAATGTTTAAAATTCTCCACTTGTTTCGCCTTATTAGGGCATTTTCAATTTTTTTTTTTGAGAATCAACGTCTATTTCATATTATTCTTAATAATATGATCTATCAATATATATTAAAACAATTCCCCAATAAATTGATTGATTTATAACATTTTTTTTTGTACAATTCAATATTTGTAGTGACATTAACCGGAAAGGTGGTAGTAATAAGTTATTAGTTTTAAAAATACCTTGAAACAGTGAATTTTGTAGATTTTACGAATGTTTAGTATTTTAAATTTTACATTTTATTTATTAATAATTTCAAACGCGACACTTGGTAGTTTCACATTTCTATTACTTTATTTAGTCCGACATGTTTCGGTCCTCGAGAATGGTCGCGAGACCATTATTTCGTGTACTCCTAAAAATGAAATCCACCATGACGTTGTGTTTTTCAAAAATACATATTTTATTCGTGCTTTCTAGTTTACAAGTTAAAAATACAATCATCCACTAAGTGGTGGTGGTAAATGAATATATCATAAAGCTCGAAGCTCAACTCAATAGTGTTATTAACTGTTCATACGCTCAGGCGAGAATCTATCTATGTGATGTCCTGCACCCTCTAAAGACGTTCTGGACCAGAACTTATACTAGTTTGTATTTGTAGAAATCCGATTTGTCTGATAGATGGTTGATACTCAAAATTCATAAACAATGGAGTCCACATATGCAAAACCGATTTTAATGAAATTTGGAGGATTTGTAGATTCGGCCAAATATTCGATGCGTTTTTTTTGTCTTGGCTAAAAAACATGTTTAGAGGGAGAACCCGACCCTCGAAAATTAGCCATATCTTTGTATTTTGGCTATAACTTCTGAACAAATCATGCTAGAGTAATTCCGTAAATGTAGAAAATTTCAAAGCCTATGGTGTAAGAAAATGCGTGAATTGACTACTTCGGGACTGTAAAAAAATATTGATATTTATGATTTGTAACTCCTTATATTTTTCTTTTCTGTTTTTTTACATCAGTGAATAGGCTTTGAAATTTTCTACGTTTACAAAATTACGCTGTCAAGGTTTGTTCAGAAGTTATAGCCAGAAACAAAAATATCGCTGATGTTTTACGAGCGAGCTCACTCCATAAATATGTGTTTTTAGCCGAAACAAAAAAATACATATCGCATATTTTGCCCCCTCTAGAAATACATCAAATTTCATTCAAATCGGAGGGGAACACTTGGGTTAATTGCCTTGTCAGTTGAGAATTTCACTATTTTAACCACTAACAGTAATTATATCACTGGGCATAGAAGTGGCACTTATGTTGAGCTCAGTGTTTGCAATCAGTGCGAAACATAAAAAGAACAGTTTAAACGATCTTAAATCAATGTTATTTTAATAGTAGTACTCATGGAGCCTGTAGTACAGGAGGTCAAACGAAGCCCGTCTTTTTCAAAATAAATGGAACCTCAAAAAAATGTATAAGCTCCGGCGCTGTTGTTCGTAAGGTCCGGTTTTCAGCCCCGCTGCTAAATTTCGTTTCCTCCTTTCGTTTACAACGTCATATCTCGAAAAGTAAATATCGGATCGAAAAACTTTATGGGGATCTTTGACACGGATTAATTCGAAATGCCGAAGTCAGATTTTTAATGTTCGAAAAAAAAAATTGAAAAAATCTTAAAAATATCCAGAGAAAACAATCGAAAATCGGCCATGGATCCTGAACGGTGGGCCCCACGACAAAAATAGCTCTTATATTTTCAACGCAAAATGCAATTCTGAATAGCATGCGATTTAAAATTTTTGAGTGGGGTTAAAAATGGCCGCTCTAAATTTTTTTATTGAAATCGGCGGTGGTTTTCATAGAATAACTCCTCGAGGGTTAGAGCTATCGAAAAAACGTTTACACATAAAATGTAGAGAGAAACACGCTATACAAACCCTATAAAAATTGGCGTCGCCTCCGATCGCTGAAGCACTCAAAACACTACCCCCGCAGAGAAAGGGTTGCAGCTCGCGAACGGAGAATAGCACCCGAGCCTGCATAAATGGCTGTTCTGCTCCCATGCATTGGGGATCTTTTTAGCCATATCTTAATCTCTCAGTTCTAAAATCCAGGAAGGAGATGCATTAGAAGCGAACCTCTGCATCCTCAAAAATCTATTTTCAAAAATTCACCCCGGGGTCCATGGATGGGCTGGAGCTTTGGTTCCTAGACGGGCTCCTAAAGGACCCTGGTCCAGAAAGAAATTTGGAGAAAAAAAAATGAGGGGGTGGCAACCCTTAATGTGAAGGGTTGTTGTTTGGGGATTGAAATTTTGGAGATCGTATTTTTTTAATTTTTTGTGAATTTTCATAAAAATTTCAACTTTCTACGTATACCCGTTCTCCAGATATAGCATATGCTTGTCAAATTATATTTATATCGCTTAATTCTAGTGGTTACTAAATAATTTTTCTTCTTTTTTTCAATTTAATAAAATAAAAACTTAAAAATAATAACTGGATTTTTATTATTTAAACTTTATGAAGAGTGGGGAACATTCATAAATTTTCAATGATTCCTATATAAAATACTATATTCATTAACATGGCATTCATTGTAATTGCGCAGTATGAGGTGCGCTAGAGACCGGACCTTATTTTCCATTTAGATTTGGTGCCACATCTTTAACATTGCATTTGACCTCCTGTACTATAAGCTCCACGGTAGTATTATTAATAACATGCAAATTTCTTTTGTTCATTCAATATCCGGTGTGACATTAGCCAGGGAAGTAGTTGTTTCAATAAGTTATTTGTTTATAGTCTTAGAAAGAGCTAATTTTGCGAATTACGAGTTACGAACATTTTGAATATTCATATATTTAGGCTACTTTTCCTGTTTATTTCATTTATAAGGAGAATACTTCGATGTCGAGTGATATGTGCTATTTTGTCTTCAAGCTCTGTATGCTAATAATGCATTTTTGGAGTAAATATCCCTATGCAGGACGCAAAGAACGAAGAAAGAAATTCGCAATATACAGCATATAAAATTGTGTTTTTCTCTTTAAAAGTAAGGAGCCACATAGTAACGATCATCACCATCCTGTTTCTTTAATTGAAAAAGTTCACAACTCCAGTTACCGTTTGAGTTACAAAGAGGTTGAATGAATAACACTGTTCTACATCAAAATCCTCCCGTTAAGAAAAATGTTGTATTTTAATGTTTTGAGGTGTGCTGAATATTAATCCAAGGACAGAAAGGCTCTGTCAGCACACTTTTTTTTATAAAATTTTGGTCAAAATATGTGGCGTTTTCGTACTTTTGGGTATTTGTTTTTTCTGTGGAAGCTTTATTGAAAGTTTAAAAGCTACATAATTTCCAAGGTATTACAATGTATTTAAACAAGAAAACAAGACAAAACTGTGAGATCCTGAGTATTTTTCCAAATAAGGTAAAGGGATTGGGTCCCCGTGGCCAGTTTTCAGGTAAAGAGATTAACCGTTTGTCCAGTCGTGGCATAACTCTCTCCCTAACACATTTCCTCTCTTCCCATCACTAACCCTTCCCTCCCCTTCCCTCATTTGCAGTGTTGGGTGCATCAACAGTACTTTGATCTTCAGTCGTATTTCCATTTAGGTGTAAAGCAGTGCTTTTCAAATCTTTTGAGTTAAATCTAATAAATACGTCGTGTCGGTGCAAAAACGATCCTGACTGTTTCTGTTATGTCTGTGGTGAAGTCATATACAAGTCCAATAGAAAATCTCTGACTTCGTTGGTGAAGAAAGCATACGAGTTATACTTTTAACGTCAAATAAGTGATCAGCATAAATTGTGGGCTCCTAAAATTTGCTGTATATCATGCTCCCGGTCTCTCAGTGACTCTCTGCAAGGTCAATGCCTTTTGCTGTTCCTATAATTTGGCGAGAGTCTACAAATCATGCAAATGATTGTTATTTTTGTATGAGCGGAATCAAAGGTTTCACTACACGCAAAAATAAGAAAGTAGTATATCCAAACCTTCCATCTGCAATGAGACTTGTTCCCCATGATACACCTAGATGTATTCTTCGGACAGTTTGGAGAGAGAAGCCGATTCTGAAAGTATCTCGCCGCAACCTGAAACCAGCCAAGAAATGCAGATTTCAGGCGATTCCAACCGAAACACAGCGTTCGTGATTTAGACCTCCCAAAAAACAAATCCCAATTGCTTGGATCCAGACCACAACAATGAAATCTCGTAGAAGAAGGAGTGAAGATGACGAATCGTGAGTCGGAGGCACTGAACTGTTTTTCAATGGAAGAAAATATGTGTTTTGCAGCTATGGATCTAATCTATTCACAAAACCAAATCTTCCTACCAATTCAGTGGAATGCAGGCCATTCATTGACAGTTAAAATTCAGTTTAAAAGGAGTGCTCCTTTAGAATGGTAACCAATATCCGTCCATCCCTGTTGCCCATTCAGTTCACATGAAAGAAACCTACGAAAACATGAGAATACTTTTTCAGAAAATTAAGTGCTCCTTTAGAATGGTAACCAATATCCGTCCATCCCTGTTGCCCATTCAGTTCACATGAAAGAAACCTACGAAAATATGAGAATACTTCTTCAGAAAATTAAGTACCACGAGTATAGATGGAGCATTTGTGCAGATCTGAAAGTGGTAGCAATTCTCAATGGACTCCAAGGTGGTTACACAAAGTTTTGCTGGTTTTTATGTGAGTGGGATAGCAGAAAACGAGAAGACCTACTACATAGTGAAAAAATGGCCAGAGCGAAGTGACCCAACAGGCCAAAAAAAAACATTGCCAATTCCGCTTTAGTGCAAAAAAGTCCTCCTCCCACCCCTCCATATGAAATCAGGTCTTTTGAAGATCTATGTTAAAGCAACGAACATGGAAGGAGAAGGTTTCTTGTACTTAAAACAAACATATCATTAATTGAGCGACGCTGAGATTAAAGAAGAGATTTTCGTCGGCCCACAAATCCGAACTCATTTTAAGGACCTTAAATTCGGAAAAAAAAAATTAAATCGAAAATAACAGGGGCGGCTCGTCACATAGAGCCAAAGAGCCATGACACTACCACTAGTTTTGAGCTTATTTTAAACGTTAAAACAATGCCTGCATACGTTTAATGAGTACGCATGCGCGCACTGTTATTGGTGTGGTGTCAATTTACTTCTGATACGGCATTTGTTTAGAATATAGTCTTCGGCGTTGAGGTGCACAGTTGAAGGGGCTGCGTTCAAAACGTGCCAAATAAAGTCTGGCTTATCTCGTGCGCGCGATGACGACGTTCCTAAATGGTTTGGTGAGTGGTTCTACCATCAAAATGCTCCACGAGCCGCCACTGGAAAATAGAGCTTGGACTGCACTTGAAAATGTGTTACAACTTTTTGGGCAACAATAAATCAAGACTATAAAAAAATGTTGAAGAATTACTTTTCTCATATAAGGCACTGGGTTGCAATATGTCATTGAAAGTTCATTTTATGCACTCCCATTTGGATTTTTTCCTCCCAATCTGGGATCAGTTTTATGCACTTTTACTGAAAGATTTATGATACTCAAAACGACCGTTTATGAAAAGTGAACAATTGTTTTTTTTACTGAAAATTTCCATTAAGGTGTAGGTTTATGGTAAGGAATAAGGAGCTATGATTTATCGCAGTTAATTTTGATGCGCCATTTTGCAAACCAGTGTTGCAAAGTGTCAATCAGCTGTTGCGGGTTTCAAGTGTTACGTTGTGTGCAACTAGAGCAGTGTCATCTACAAATAATAGGGCATATGCTGAAGGATTAAATGTTGCGGGATTGGGATTGTATATGTCGGAGCAGTAGAGATTGTAAAGCAGGGGAGATAGAGGGGACCTTGGGAACACCTCGCTGTGGAATGAAGGGGTATCAATATGATAGTCGGATTCGGAGTTTAAGGGATCTGTTGGATAAGAATTGGTCTATAATATCTATAAGGTGTGAAGGGATGTTGAGGAGGTAGCATGTATGTCCAAAAATGCAAAGGCGGACTTGTTTCCTTCAAAATGCGCAGTTAGACAATTTGAAGTTAAGATTGTTAGAGGTAACATTTTGGATATTTGGGGGAGGAAGCCAAATTGGTAATCAGGAATAAGAGAGGCAGCACTTATTAGAAGCTTTTGCTTCATAAGGGATTCAAATAGCTTCCCAATTACCGGGAGGAGTGTGAAAGAATGATAACTGGCTAGATGTGATGGATCGATATCGGGTTTAGGGATACGTATTATTATACCCTGTTTCCATTTAAAAATTTGGATAATATATTTATGGATCTCATAGGGAAGGTTTTGCAGGATTTGTCTGGAAATCTTATCGTGACGTGGAACAGTATTTTTTCCTGAGTGTAGAGGGAACCTGCCCAAAGTGCCGAATGTCCAAATTTTCCTCAAAATGCCCAATTTCATACTACCGACCATGCCCAAAGTGCCGAACGACGCCAAGCGACGTCGCATCGTTCGTAAATAAGGCGTCTGAGCCGAATACGAATCAGCAGAGAATCGGCACTTTGGTCATTTGACAGAACGTCTTCGCACGCACTAACGAGTAAGGCCCAAAATGCCGAATGCACACCCTCATGTATGTTCGTAATGTGCGAAAATAATTTTTGGTAATACAAGTTTATCAATAGAAGGTAGATAGTTTCAGGCTTGGAGAATGTTTTTTTTTTTATTTAAAATTGTATTTTTGTTTTGGTTTTGATTTGTCGCTTGGCGTAGTTTGACACTTTGGGCATGATCGGTAGTATGGAATTCGGCACTTTGGGCTAAATACCGATTCGGCACTTTGGGCATTCAGCACTTTGTCCCGGACTCGTATAGAGTAGTGAAATAGTCATCTTCTTCTATTCTGTCATTCGGTGGCGGAGTTATAGGTAGTCTAGTTCGTCTGTCATACCAGTCATCGACTTGTCTATAAAAAATATTGTCAAAGTTGGGGTCGATTGTCTGTTTATATGTTTTTTCAAAATGAGTTGCAAATGTATCGGCTATCTTGTTCTCCTCTGACAAAACATTGCCATTTGAAGGGTCAGTTATTTTATTAAGGCAGTTTGATTTTTGTATTTTGACAACTTTTTTACTTCTTTCCAGAAGCCATGCCCTTCATGTCGTTAATATTTTGACAAGCATTTAGCCATGTGTCCTTTTTATATTCAAAAATCATGTTGTGAATGTCCTTGATTAACTTATTGAATTATCTCTTAAGGTCTGGGTGGTTATCTAGTCTTATGTCCCGGTAGAGCTCTCTTTTGTATTTGAGGATTTATTTTACAGTCTTTGCTCATTATTAAACTATTTGTGGTAACATTTTAGTTGTCGCGATTGGCAGTATTCCCATTCGTACCACAATTTACCCTCTTATTAAACTTGTATAATAATGTACTATTATCGCACTCGTACTTTAGATACTTGGACTGCTGCAGCAAAACCTTATTTTTTAAAGGGTATAGCGGAATAAGATGGTTAAAAGTGCCCCCAAATGAAATGAGCTGGGAGGTTAAAAATAATGTTCAGGATGATAAAAAAGTAATATTCGACATAAAAGTAGCCCCCCACCCCTTCCATCCCTTGTTATAGTCAAAAACGTTTTTTTTTGGTTTTTAATTGTCCTGTGTATCGAACTAATTTTTGACTTTCGGTAGATATCAGTACCTTAAGCTAACAATATTATCTAATGTGTTTTTATAAAACGGAAATTTCTGGCGGGAAATTCGAATTTTGACAATATAAAATATCACTAAATAGCGATTATTTCGGAGACGTTAAAAGGTGCACCTCTAGTTGTCTATTGTTTCTGTGTGATTTTTCAAAATTTTCCGAGTGGTAGAACATGGCCAAAGTAATTAAAAACCGTATTTTTGACTAATTTTAACTTTATTTGTCACTTTCAAAGGAAAAAAAAAACATTGTGAAACTTTTTATTGGCACATTTTAGGTCATTGATTGAATTGATGTATGCTACACAATTTTGTTTTACTCATTTAGGGGGAAACTCTAATACCTGAAACCTAAAAAATCTATTCAAAATGACTTTTTTTCGTTAAAATCGAAAGGTGCTACTGCCGAATGAATATAAAATGTTAAGTAAGTAATTTTTACATAAAATAAATGGTACTAATAGATAAGTTTATTTCTGAAAATACATGCCACAAAATGAAAGTGATAAATAAGGTTAAAATGAGTCGAAAATGCGGTTTTTAATTATTTTGACCATGTTCTACCACTCGGAAAATTCTGAAAAAAATCACACATATTAAGAAATAATAGATACCCTTTATATATTTTCTAGAGGTGCACCTTTTAACCTATCTGAAATAATCGCTATTTAGTGATATTTTATATTGTCAAAATTCGAATTTCCCGCCAAAAATTCCCGTTTTATAAAACTACATTAGATAATATTGTTATCTTAAGGAAATGATACCTACCGAAAGTCAAAAAGCAGTAGGATGCACAGGAAGAATTAAAAACCAAAAATACACGTTTTTGACTATAGCAAGGGATGTGAGGGGGGTAGGGGGCTACTTTTTTTTCGAATCCGACTTTTTTATGATTCTAAACATTATTTTTAACCTCCCAGCTCATTTCGTTTGTGGGCACTTTTGGCCATCATATTCCGCTATACCCTTTGAGCTTTAATTATTAAGTTAATTTCGCTGTACATAATGCACGTTATGTTTTTATTTCATTATATACATGTATGTATTGTAAGTTTCATTGCACTTAGTTATCTTTTAAAAGATTGTTTTATTTCATCGCTCGATTATCCCAGGCAGTTTCACAATCCACAATAGCTTACATATTCGGGATACTACTAAAGTATAAAAGGTCGTAAGTTGTTTACCGATTATTATTCTGATATTAATAAAACTATAGAATAAAATCACAACACATTTCGTTTCAATCGACTGCAATAACCCTTATTACAGCAACCATTTTCCGTCTATTTTTATACATAGAATACACACCTACTTCTTATTTGTGATATTTGCGAAAATTCGATAGGTCACATTTAAGGGAGTATATTCTGGTGTATTAGTAGGAATTGAAGTAGGTTGGCGGAGAGAAAGAGAGAGAAAGAGAAAGGAGAGCGAGTGGAGTGTACCACCTTACGGCGTCCATCCTCGGACTCGAGTATAAATCAATAGACCGATGTCGAGGGGTGGATGAGGAGGCGAAGGGATGAAATCTCAATGTTTGATTCCCTCCCCCGATCAATTGCAGGAGCGGCCCTCTTCCCTTCTCCGCGCCACTGTTCCTCCTTGTACTTACGACAACCGCTCCTCTACGGCCATTATCCACGAAACCAATTATTATACAGTTTACAATTGTATCTTCGAGTAAAATCATCATATTCATGCAGAATCCTGTAAATTTACCGGGGTAGTTTATAATTGTTTCGGTTTTGTTTAGAAATTTGCGCTAAATGAAATTTTACTCAGTATTGTGATCGTGTAATTTTTTCAAATGTAGGCAAATTCAATGATTGTTGAAAAGAAAATGTGCGCTGTATCTCAAAAACCAATATTTCATTTCAACAATCCTTAATGTTAAAAATGTTTCACCACGTGATAAACAAGAACCAATTTCAACAAACTGAAATTAAACTTTGAACATTATTTAACAATCCGAAGCTTTAGGTAAAATTCCGAAAAACGAAATTGAGTCTTTACCTAACCGTCTATTGTTTTTTTTCTCATATAAAAAAATTAAATATGATATACCTATATTACAAAAATCTTTATACACATGATGAAGATAACAAAGAACTTTTTTGTCAATAAATGTGTTTCAGAAACTCCTAATTTTCGAGAAATGGCAAAAAAGTTAAAGAAAGTTAAAAATTCCGGGCCGGGCTTTTGAATATTCACTGTCAGGCCGGACCGAGCCTTTAAAAAACGGCCCGTGCAGGGCTTTAATATAAATATTACAATTATGTATTTTGTAGTTTCGACTATTTTCGAACTACAATTATTACATTGTTACATTAACCATAATCAGATTATCCCTTGTAATTAACACACATAACACATTTTTCCTCCCCCGCGGGGAATTGTGCTGTCTCGGGTGGCATTGAAAATTTCAATCTCCCAGCACTTCCGCCATTTCCACTTTCCGCATTACGCTGATCTAGCAAGCCCATAAGAAATTTATTTTCCAATTGACGTTTTAAGATGTAAAATAAATCAATTATATATACTTTTTTTATCGCGGAATTGAATGTCGATGTAGATAATTTCCTTTCGTTTTCCTTTTTATTGGTGGCTATAAATGGCGATAAATGCGAGGGCTCGCTTCTTGCAGGGAGTGTACTTGCATGTGCGTATTGGAAGGAAAGAAAGAAAGGAAAGCCTGGAAACCTTGGATTGGAGATAGATTCGTGATAATGCGGCATTGCCGCATTCTTCGCACGAGCGCTGCGCAATTTTCTTAATTGAAAGCGTTAGAAGTCGTTCGATTCGTTCGTAAAAAGGAAAAAATAACTATGAGAATCTAAACCTCGCTCAATCCCTTAGTTTGCACGTTTAAAATATCGCCATTTATGGTTAATACCACTGCGCATTGCTTATTCATTTGATATGGAGTCGATTAATTAAGATTAAAATATTAATTATTAAGAAAAAATTAAATCATCCAAAAAATTAATAAGGAACAAAGCAATAATTTCAGTTAATAATGTCTTTAAAGATCATACTCTAAATGATAATCACTACAATCGATCATTTAACTCCCTGCTAATGATTCATCCATATAAAGAGTGACCCACGAAAACCGGAACATTTAAATTTGCCGCCATTTTTGCTGTTGTGCTTTAACAGTCAAGCCATTATGGCAGTTAGGTGATAAAGGAGAGTCCACTATTATTCAAAATAGATCGGTATATGACTCAACAATGCCTTCGTATTGTTAAGCATTATTTTTAAAATGGTGAAAGTTTGACAGCCGCGATTCGCAAATTTTGGTAAGCACATCTTGCTTACCAAATTGTGCATCAACAGTGAAGAAAAAAATTCGAGGTGAATTGAACAATTCAAGAAGCACTTATACGCTGCATTCTCACCAAAGATATGGGTCTTTATGAATGCAAAATCCAACTGACTAAACAACTCGAGCCAGCGAAGAGATTTTGTCAATTGGGTCATTGAATAAACAAGTGAACTGTAAGCAGTGTTGCCAGAAGTATTGTTTAATTTTCCCCAAATGTTTCATAAAAACCCCCCAAAATTATCCCATCGATTGAATTTCCCCAAAATGCACCCTTATTTACCCCTATTTTCGGGATAAGATTTCTGAATTTGCACAAAAAAAAGTTTTATAACTCCGTTTTTCCGAAAATATGTAGGTAGTACAAAAAGGCCATTTAAAAAAATTAGAAAAATATTATATCGTGCTTTGGATTCTCCAAATAATTAAAATAATTCTTTAATTTTTTCAGAAAGCACCGCTTATTAACTACTTAAAATTGTTTTACCGGGTGATCAGTTTCATTCCGGGCCAAGGTAATATATTTAACAATTGCTAAAAAAAACTAAATTGGCTGCAAAAATTATTCTTTTGATTTAAAAATTTTCGAAAAAAAAATTAACAAAAACCGAATCGAAATATTTGAAAATTAAGTAATTCCTTGAACACAGGTCGCGCAGGCTGTATTTTCCAGCTAAATATTAAAGTACATTAGTTTTATCTTAAAACAACCACTATAATTAAATTAAAAACACTAAAAGAAAGAAAAAAATAATTAAATAAATAACCTAAAATTAATACGAAAACTTGGTGTAGTGGGTACAGGCGAGCGCTTGTGCCGGCTGCACCGCGTGCCGTGTGGGTTCGAATCCCAACCCGGGCGAAAAATTTCGGGGCCTCGGAATATTCGCTCGGGACCATGGTCGTTGTGTTTGTCTATCGTTATTCATTTATTCATTTAATTTCAAATTATACAATTAAAACAACGGTTGTGGCAGATGGCCTCGTAGCCGACGTCAATTCCCAAATCATTCACGTTCCCTAAAAAACCCGCAATTCCATCCACGTCCTTCCTTTAAAAAAAAAAAAAAAAAAAAAAATACGAAAACTAATTACAAGCCAAAAATAACAAAAATTCAGTCTGCAAAATCCAAATTATAGGGCAAAAAAATCAAAAACTTGGACCAAAAAACTCGAAAATATCTGCCAAAAATTCGTTCATAAAAATCAACAATTCATTTAAATCTAAAGTAAAGACCAATAAGAAATTCGCTCATTAAAATTAATAATTCTGGTAAAAGAACTAAAAACATTGGTAAAAAATTGAAAACTTGGCAAAAAAAAATCAACTAAAATTTCGAAAATTTTGGTTTATATGGCAAAAACATCTAAAATATAGGTCAAAAAATCAAAAACCCTGGTCTAAAAAATACAAATTCAAACTAAAAATTGAAAATTCAAGCAAGAGAAAAATAATTTGCTTTTTCAGCCCCAAAAATAACACTTTACCTCAAAGTAAATTGCCGAAACTGTAAACTTAAAAATAATTTACAAAACTCGCCTATAAAAACAATAATTGAGGTTAAAATATCTAAAATGAAGTGCAAAAAATCACAAATTTGATCAAAAAAATTGGAAAATTCCAGCCAAAAGTTCCCACTCAAAAATCAACAATTCATGTTAAAAATCTAAAGTATAGACCAATCAAAAATTCGGTCGTTAAAATTATTAATCAACGTAAAAAAAAACTAAGAATATAGGCAAACAATCGAAAATTTAGACTAAAAATGGTAAATTTACTGCAAAAATAAAAAATGCAGCCCAGAAAATAAACGAAAATTTCAAGTAAATATTCGAAAATGTTTGTTTATTGGCCAAAAACTCTAAAATTTAAAACAAAGAAATGGAAAACACAGACCAAACATCTAAAATATAGGCAAACAATCAAATATCCTGATGTAAAACATAAAAAATGCAGACTAAAAAATTCAAAATTCAAGCAAAAGAAAAATAATTTGCTATCTTGAGCCCCAAAAATAACTTTATCCCAAAATAAATAATAAATTCGCTCATTAAAATTAATAATTCTGGTGATAGAACTAAAAACATTGGTAAAAAATTAAAAACTTGGCAAAAAAAAATTCAACTAAAATTTCGAAAATTTTGGTTTATATGCCAAAAACATCTAAAATATAGGCCAAAAAAATCAAAAACCCTGGTATAAAAAATAAAAATTCAAACTAAAAACTGAAAATTCGAGCAAAAGAAAAATAATTTGCCATTTTCAGCCCCAAAAATAACTCCTTACCTCAAAGTAAATTGCCGAAACTCTAAACTCAAAAATAATTTACAAAATTCGCCCATAAAAACAATAATTCAGGTTAAAACATCTAAAATGAAGTCCAAAAAATCACGAATTTGAAATTTCGAAAATACCAGCTAAAAGTTCGCACTCAAAAATCAACAATTCAGGTTAAAAATCAGACCAAGTATAGACCAATCAAAAATTCGCTCGTTAAAATTAATGATCAACGTAAAAAAAAAATACTAAGAATATAGGCAAAATATCGAACATTTTGACAAAAAATCGTAAACTCTCGGCAAAAATAAAAAATACAGACCAGAAAAAAAACGACAATTTCAAGTAAATATTCGAAAATTTTGTTTTATAGGCCAAAAACTCTAAACTTTAAAACAAAGAAATGAAAAACACAGACCTAACATTTAAAATATAGGCAAACAATCAAATATGATGTAAAATATAAAAAATGCAGACTAAAAAATTCAAAATTCAAGCAAAAGAAAAATAATTTGCTATTTTCAGCCCCAAAAATAACTTTATCCCAAAATAAATTGCGGAAACTCTAACTCGAATGTAATTAAAAACATTCTCCCGTAAAAACAATAATTCAGGTTAAAAAAATCTAAAATGAAGGGCAAGGAATCAAAAACTTAGCACAAAAAAAAATCGAAAATACCATCAAAACATAACAAAAGTCGTCCATACAAATCAACAATACATGTTAAAAATTTAGAGTGCAGACCAATCAAAAATTCATTCGTTAAAATTAATAATTAAGACTAAAAAAACCGAAAATTTCAACAAACTATTAAAAAAAATGGACAAAAACTCTAAAAGTTAGAACAAAGAAATCAAAAATGCAGATCAAACATATAAGCAAAAAAAATAAAATTCCTGGTCTAAAAAATATGCAGACCAAAAAATTGAAAAATCAAGCAAAAGAAAATAATTTGCCTTTTCAATCCCGAAAATAACTCTAGCTCAAAATAAATTGCCAACCAGAAACGCGAAAATAATAATAATAGTAATACATTTATTTACGGGATTCACCCTTTTAGATACAGAAAAAATGAAAAATAAAGGACAAATATACCGGCAAAAAAATCGCGTATAAAAATGAATAATTCAGGTTGAAATATAGGGCAACAAATCAAAAATTCGGTCCTAAAAATTTAAAAAAATCCGACCGAAAATTTTAACAAACAAATCGAAAATTTAGACCATTATGAAGAAAAATTAGTTTAAAAGATCAGAAATTTATACAAAAAAAAAACGAAACTGCAGGTCAAAAATCTAAAATATAGGTCGAAAAAAATCAAAATCCAGGCCGAACGATAAAATATATAAAAAACATTGAATATTTAATATAATAATAATAATTTATTTACGAGCAACGAGTGTTGCCAATAGTAATTTTTAATTTTCTCCAAATATTTAATAAAAAAAAACAAATAACGCCGCTGTCCCTCTCCAACATAATAAAATTTGAAAAACGTAAATACATTGGATTTATTGGAAATTTAATTTATATATACAACATGAAAGTAGTTTAAATATAAAATTTATTAAAATATAATTTTCATCTTCATCCGGAATATTTTCATCTTCTTGTCGGCACACATATACAGTGCGCGCTTAAAGTATGGATTATATTCAGTAAAACCGAAATAAAATATTTTTGGAAAAATCCTCGAACAGGTCGATCTTCTTTTATAAAAATACACATTTTTGCATGAAAGTCGATTTTCAGTCATTTGTTTTTCCAAAAATATTTTATTTCGGTTTTACTGAATATATTCCATACTTTAGGCGCGCACTGTATATGTTCTAAATGAAAGTGCAGCATCTCATTGGGGGTCACAAAATTACGAAAACGACAATAATATAATCCCTATGACAACTTCCATAAATTATGTCACAGGTTTTTCCTCGTCGCTGAGGAAAATTTCTGACTTGAAATTACTATTGGTAATGATGATTTCTAGAAAATGTAATAACATGTTCATTAATTTCCCCAAAAATACCCGTCGTATAAAAATACCACCCCAAGAAACACTCCATTGATTGAAGTTCCCCAAAATCCACCCCAAAACAATAATTTACCCCCATTTTGGGGAAACACAGTTCTTCAACAAAAATTCTTCAGCGATGAGGCCCATTTTCATGTCGGTGGCTGCGCAAACATTTGGCGTAACGAAAATGCACATGTGTTTCTTCAGGAAATGCATCCCAAGCGCGACACTGTTTGGTGTAGATTTTGGACTGGCGGCGCCATGGAACCATTTTTCGTCGAAGATACTACCGAGAAGGTACAGTCAATGACGATCGGTATCGGAGCATGATAACCCAGTTTCTTGTGCCACAAATGGATATTACAGATCCTGAAGACATGTGGCTTCGACAGGACAGTGCCACTTACTACACATCATGCGAAACAATGGCTATATTGCACATTCCCTGGCAGTATAAACTCCGACCAGAGTAGGCGATCAGAATTGGCCACCAGGATCGTGCTACTTGACCCATTTGGACGTTTCTCTATGCTTTTTGACCCAAGCCTTGAAGCAGGAGATTAGACTATATCGCTCAAAACTGGCCACAACGGTGTCCTTCTTTCTTTCTTAATCTGTATCCTATTGTAACCGCGTATTTTAGAAATATTATCTTTTTCTTGAAAGCTAAAAGAAATAAAAGTGTAGATACGTTCCTACAAAATATGTTCCAAAAATCCAAAAATATATAGGGTGTATTTAAAATAACAAATTTGGTGCTACTTCCGGTGGAACCCGAAGTGATAGAAAGTTGCAAATATTTCATATAAGGAGAACTGATTCAATCGTGTGACGAGTTCTTTTTTTCAAATTTTTAGTACAGCGGCAACCTCGTAAACTTATAATGAATGGTTTAGCGTAGACACCCTGTATGCATACACATATATGCAGTAGATATGGACATCATTAGCTACATTAAAGTATAGTTTAAAAAGCAATATATAAATTCTACAATTTAAAAAATATTAAATTTCACAGTGTTAATATATAAAACAATACATTTTTATTAATAGAAATAATACTACATGTAATTAACAGGCATATGATAAAGCGATGATTAGTTTGTTAATCTGTTAAATGGCTATAGAACGTTTTTATATATTTTGTTAAACTGCTCTATGTTCGAAGTTTGATTTAAACATTAAAACTTGTACGAACTACGGGTAATTGCATGTCCCCCTAGTAACCACCCACCCTTAAAATTTCCTTGGTTACATCGACGGAAATGTTTGGTCGTTTGAAAATAATTGAAACCGCGGCACGACCTATAATTTGTAAGATATTTATGTAGACTCTTACGTAAAGTCTGAAACATATTTTTTTACATACAGGGTGATTGCATTTTCATTGTTCAGTTCACATCTGGTTATTTATTGAAAAAGAAGTTTATTATAAAACTCATCAAACGCAATTTGGTGTACAAAATGTTTTTCCATAGCCTTCCTATACTGAAGGGGAAAAATTAAACTCTTGGAATTCGTGAAATTTCGACCATTTTCAAACCGCCATAACTCGGCGTATTTTCAATCAATTTTGATGAATCTTTGAGGGCGAAAAACTTTAAAGTGTCTTCTTTAAAGTCATGCATGCGAACTTAAGCGTAACCCCTACCGCCCCCTCTAGCACCCCTGTGAAATTGAAAATACGCCAAGTTATGGCGGTTTGAAAATGGTCGAAATTTCACGAATTTCAAGTGTTTCACTTTTTTCCACCAGTGTATTTTCCGGAAAAATATCTAAATTTATTCTGTTTTAATGAAACACTATATTTTTGCAGAATCAGATTCTAAATCAAATTCTCTTTACACAAGTACCGTTTTGCTTGTAAGTTATGCCCAATATTTAAAAAAAATATACCAATATGAGTGTTGCAGAAAAAAAAAACTGCTTGCACACGTTTACTTGATTAGAAACTAACGATATTAATTACATAATTCATTGTCCACCATTCAGCTCTAAACATTTTTGGGTTCTCTTGATTATGCTTTCCCCTGCGTTATGTAACATTTTAGGTGTAATTAATAACAAAGCAAAATGGTACTTGCGATTGAAAAGAGAATTTGATTTAGAAACAGATCTTGTAATAATAAACAATTTGTTTTTTTCTAAAAAAAAGGTAGATATTTTTTCGAAAAATAAGTAGGCTATGGAAAACATTGCTTGCGCCGTAAATGAAGCCCAAAAAATCAGAAATTTGGTCAAAAAACTTACTAAAAATACCAGCCAAAAGTTAGCACTAAAAATCAACAATTCATGTTAAAAATTTAGAATGTAGACCAATCAAAAATTCGTTCGTTAAAATTTATAATTAGGATAAAAAAACTAAAAAAATCGAAAAATGAAAAATGTAGATTTTAGGTGTAATTAATCACAAATCAAAATGGTACTTGCCATTGTAAAGAGAATTTGATTTAGAAACAAATCTTGTAATAATAAACAATTTGTTTTTTCTTAAAAAAAGTAGATATTTTTTCGGAAAATAAGTGGGCTATGGAAAACATTGCTTGCGCCATTTTTCAGACCAGGTTGCGTTTGACAACTTTCTTATTAAACTTTTTTTTTACCTTCAATATTTAAGCAGATATAATGACAATGAGAAACCAACCAGCCTGTATAAATACCTTGATTTTTTAACCCTGGAGACAGGGTGGAGATTTAGAAATGGGACGCCCTCTGGATTAGTTTATGTATCACTTCTACTTATAAATGCAACTGGAGCAATAATTAGGCATCTCCAGCAATTTCTAGAGATTACTTGTCCATGACTTGCGGATTTTGAGCATTTCTCCCACGGCGCGAGTTCTCGTGTTGGTTTTTGCTCAGACAACAATATACATAATCAAATTCACAACCAACATGGATAGTACCTCAACCAATCCTTGGCCATCAAATAGAATATTTGGAAGATATTTTTTGCAATTTATTTTTAATGAGGTACAAGGTACTACAATCTATTATGTTTGCTTTATTAACAAATACCATGTGTTTTAAATTCCTACATGCAACTAAATTGTTTAAAAAATAGTAAATATTGGTTTCAACCTGAAAAATACTGGTTTGATTTACATCCTGAGCTTTGATAAGGAAAAATATGAAGCTTGAGGGAAATGCTCGCGTTCCGCTGAATGACGAGTTCTGCAGCGTTAATAACGAAATTAATGGGTTGTTCGATAATTAATGTCGTTTTTTTTCATATATTTCAAAGTTAATTTATTTGTATTAACAACAAACATTAATCAATATATTGACCATTTTGTTGGATGATCTTTTGCCATCTTTCGATAAGTTGAAAAATTCTAAAGTCTAAAGAAGCTTTGTTTTTTAGAAGCGAAGAATTGGTCCAACCCATTTTTAACAGCCTGATCGGAATCGAAAGTTTTACCATTCAAATGGTTTTGAAGGGAGCGAAACAAATGGTAATCTGATGGTGTTCAGGGCTATAGGGTGGATGTGGCATCAGTTCCCAATTGAGCTCTGTTTATTTTTGACGGGTTATCAATGAGGTATGAGGTCTATCCTGATGGAACAATACGCCTTGCATCTTGCACAATAAAATTTCCAGAGCGAAAGCGAGCAAAGCAACGCTGGCGTTGAGTAAAAAATAAATTTCACATAATTTCTTCCGAGCTTGCATCGCATTTTTGCCCTTTCGGAAGTAAAACAATAAAATATGCCGATAATGCTCTCTTTGATTGCCCATTTTCAACATAATTTTTAACCAACTTATTTTTTACTAATGACTCTCAGTTTTTGACTGAAGATTATCTAAAGTCTAACCTATAATAGTATATTACATAACTAGAGTTGTAAGTAGCAAATTACGCGCAAGTGAAAGATATTGCGTACGAGCCGCGTAATTATCGAACAACCCTATATATTCCAGAATAAAGAAAATTTACTTTTTATATTTGCTGTAAAAATCTCCCTTGTTAGTAAGTTTGAAAATTAGCCTTTATTTATGATTTTGTTTTGTTTGTTATAAACTATTGACAATCAGCGACCAATTTTGAACTGGATTGTTTCTAGGTATAGAAATCAGGAAGGCCATCATCAGAGCTTAAATATAAAAATTACCATCAATATTTTGTTTTTATTCGTTTTAAATAATAGTCTTGTACAAAAAAATGTAATAACAATTTTTAAATTTAGATACACTGAGGCACTTTTCGCACAGAAATTTTGAAAGCCCTGAGACAAGTCTTGAGTTTACAACGCTGCTCGTAGACATTTTTATGTATTGACCAGTGACCAACGCCACTCTTAAACCACTTGCAGAAACATTATTATGTGGATTTTGGCTTTTTGTTGGTACTAGTGAATAGAATGGATTTGTTTCCGTGTACTAATTAGGTTACCAGAAAACACTCAGCCTTGTACTATTGCTCATGAAAAACTGCAACAAATCCATCCATCCAAGCTTTTTTCTTCACTCCATAGCGTCTCATTTTGTACTGGTGTTCTAACCAAGCGTTGCAAAAGGTTAAATGAAAATAATGAAAAATTACCCTCAATATCGATTTTAGTGGTACAATTAATCTATAATACAGGGCAATTAGAAAATCACTCTTATCTACCCCTCCCATGAAAATATTATACATAGTTGCTGGATGTTTTCCCATTACATCGTCTTCCTTCCTTCCTGTCACATCTCCTTACTACTTCTGTTCGATATCCACAAAGTTCGATGTCACGTTTACACTTCTATTATGAAACAATCGAATTATCATCTGTAACAAATGATTCGTTGCTACCACGTCCATTTTTCTTTAGCTTATACAGGATGCGGCATTTATCCTGGACACCCGAAATATTATGGAAACGAAGATTCAGAGAAAAAAATGTTTCAAATAAAATGTATTTGTCATAAAAGGGCTAATGCAGTGGGCATAAATATTTTTAGTTCTAATCAGGCTTTCACGGTCATTTCAAGATCAACTTGTAATTTTTAAATAGGAACCTGTAGTTTTTATTAAAGAATTTGAATCTACGAATTAGAGTAAATAACATTTATCTAAAGCATTTTTCTCTTCGGAGCCTATTTTTTGCGATATTTAATTTTTAAAGAAAAATGAACATGGTAGCAACGAAACATTTGTTACAGATGATAATTTGATTGTTTCATAATAGAAGTGTAAACGTGACATCTAACTATGTAGATATCGATTAAATAAATCAATTAAACGTAAAAAACTAGTACTTTATTAATAACACATAAAATTACAACACGATCAATTTAACAGATGTTGATGCCATTGAACCCAAGCATTTTTGAAAACGAAGAACTAACGAATTATGGCACCATAAAAGTGTTTCTTCATAAATATCATTGCAGGCATTTTAAATGTAGACTTTTTTTATAGATATCTCTATAAAAAAATCAATAAGCGCTAAATCTGGCAATCCAGCAAGTCAAGACAATGAAACAACTCGTGTACCAAGGACCATTATAATTATGATCCAATACTTGTCGAACAATGTGCGAATAATGCGATGGACAACCATCATGTTGATACCAAATGTTCAATCTTACTCCCAAATTAAATTTTTCCATCAGTATTGGTAATTCGTTACGAAGAAAATGGTGGTATCTCTCACCGACGAGAAGTTGGCCACTACTTTCTAGCCACGGATTTCGATGCCTCCCTTGTTATGACCAATCTCAATAAAATGTTATTTTCCATCCGCATTTAATTAATACCTTTACATTGAAAGTTGTCTATTGTATATTTGTCACTTTTGACAAGTAATGTTATGCTTGAAAATTGAATTTTCAAAACAAGTTTTCAAAGTGAAATCAATCAATCAATCAATATTAAAAAAAAATGTCAAAATCATTAAAATAAAATGGTTAGTGACGAAGAACAATGAATTATTTATTAATCGATTTTAAAATAGTAATAAGCTAATTTAGTAGATTAGAAGTTAAGAATGTTTTGACACTAATAATACGCACATATTTAATTGAGATAGACGACGATAATTCGAGAAAAATTATGATTGAGAAAATGTTTGGTCGTAGGAAAAGCGGAGTGTTCAACACGTTTTGAAAGCTACATTGCATGCTTGTACCTTGCACTTACGAGCAATACTTTTCAAACAATCTACTATTACTAATAGCTTTTGCAAAATTTACAGTAGCGTCAAATAATTATCAGAAAACCTTTTGTTCCGGAAATCTGTATTTCTGAATATTACATTTCTTGCAAATGGACAGAGAGAATATTAGGGCTTTGGTACACCATGGAATAATATACAATACTGGAAGCACCATTTTCACTCCCCAAGTGTTTAGATACTGCTTCACTACTCCCTTTAACTCTGATTTGCCTATAGCCCTATAACAATTATACGTCGAACATTATCAGCTCCATTGATCACTTTCACGAAAAAGTGTGCTCAGCGAATAAATATTTGACAGAAACACGAAAACAATACTTAGATACACATTACTTATTTAAGACAAACATTTACTTGCTGTTATTTTAAATTTCAGGCATATCAGGGTTCAGTGGCGGCTCGTGGATGCTAGAGCCACTTATACAAAATACCCCCTCCTTTTTTGAAGAAAGAACTATTTATCTTCCTAGACCAAAGTAACTGGCGAAAAAGTGTTTTAAGAATTGATTAAAAATGCTTGCTGCGCTTGAAGCTCATTAGCTGCCCCTGGTTATAACCCATTAAAAAATTATTAGAATTTAAGAAATTGCTTATATTCTTAAAATATATTTATTTTGGAGTTGTATAAAATTATTTCAGAATTTTTAATTATTTCTACCATTTTTATATATTTTAGAAAATGCTCAATTTTGAACGCAATTAAAAAATACATGTTTAACAACGAACAGTTACTACCCATTAAAAAATTATTGGAATTTAAAAAGTTGATTATATTCTCAAAATATAATAATGTGGGAGTTGTGTTGAATTATTTCAGAATTTTTAAACAATTTCTACTATTTTTTTATTTATTTTAGAAAATGCTCAATTTTGAACACATTAAAAAATGCATGTTTAACAACGAACAGTTATAACCCATTAAAAAAATGTTGGAATTTAAGAAGTTGATTATATTCTTAAAATATAATAATGTGAGAGTTGTGTTGAATTATTTCAGAATTTTTAAACGATTTCTACTATTTTTTATTTATTTTAGAAAATGCTCAATTTTGAACGAAATTAAAAATGCATGTTTAACAACGAACAGTTATAACCTATTAAAAAATTGTTGGAATTTAAGAAGTTGATTATATTCTCAAAACATAATAATGTGAGAGTTGTGTTGAATTATTTCAGAATTTTTAAACAATTTCTACTATTTTTTATTTATTTTAGAAAATGCTCAATTTTGAACGCAATTAAAAAATGCATGTTTAACAACGAACAGTTATAACCCATAAAAAAAAATATGGAGTTTAAGAAGTTGATTATATTCTCAAAATATAATAATGTGGGAGTTGTGTTGAATTATTTCAGAATTTTTAAACAATTTCTACTATTTTTTATTTATTTTAGAAAATGCTCAATTTTGAACGCAATTAAAAAATGCATGTTTAACAACGAACAGTTATAACCCATAAAAAAAATTATGGAATTTAAGAAGTTGATTATATTCTCAAAATATAATAATGTGGGAGTTGTGTTGAATTATTTCAGAATTTTTAACAATTTCTACTATTTTTTTAGTTATTTTAGAAAATGCCCAATTTTGAACGCAATTAAAAAATGCATGATTAACTATGAACAGTTAAAACCCATTAAAACATTATTGGAATTTAAAAAGTTGATTATATTCTCAAAATATAATAATGTGGGAGTTGTGTTGAATTATTTCAGAATTTTTAAACAATTTCTACTATTTTTTATTTATTTTAGAAAATGCTCAATTTTGAACGCAATTAAAAAATGCATGTTTAACAACGAACAGTTATAACCCATAAAAAAAATTATGGAATTTAAGAAGTTGATTATATTCTCAAAATATAATAATGTGGGAGTTGTGTTGAATTATTTCAGAGTTTTTAACAATTTCTACTATTTTTTTAGTTATTTTAGAAAATGCCCAATTTTGAACGCAATTAAAAAATGCATGATTAACTATGAACAGTTAAAACCCATTAAAACATTATTGGAATTTAAAAAGTTGATTATATTCTCAAAATATAATAATGTGGGAGTTGTGTTGAATTATTTCAGAATTTTTAAACAATTTCTACTATTTTTTATTTATTTTAGAAAATGCTCAATTTTGAACGCAATTAAAAAATGCATGTTAAACAACGAACAGTTATAACCCATAAAAAAATTATGGAATTTAAGAAGTTGATTATATTCTCAAAATATAATAATGTGGGAGTTGTGTTGAATTATTTCAGAATTTTTAACAATTTCTACTATTTTTTTATTTATTTTAGAAAATGCCCAATTTTGAACGCAATTAAAAAATGCATGATTAACTATGAACAGTTATAACCCATTAAAACATTGTTGGAATTTAAAAAGTTGATTATATTCTCAAAATATAATAATGTGGGTGTTGTGTTGAGTTATTTCAGAATTTTTAAACAGTTTTTACTATTTTTTTATTTATTTTGAAAAATGCTCAATTTTGAACGCAATTAAAAAATACATGTTTAACAATGAACAGTTATAACCCATTAAAAAATTGTTGGAATTTAAGAAGTTGATTATATTCTTAAAATATAATAATGTGGGAGTTGTGTTGAATTATTTCAGAATTTTTAAACAATTTCTACTATTTTTTATTTATTTTAGAAAATGCTCAGTTTTGAACGCAATTAAAAAATACAAGTTTAACAAAAAACAGTTATAACCAGTGGTGGCTCGTGGAACATGTTGATGGCAAAGCCACTTATACAATATACCCTACCCCCTCCTTTTTTGAAGAAAGAAAGAACGATTTATCTTCCTAGATCAAAGTAACTGGCGAAAACATGTTTTAAGAATTAATTAAAAATTCTTGTTGAAAATTACAGGTGGTGCCATGGCTCCTTGGCTCTATGTAACGAGCCGCCCCTGTCAGGGTTAATGAATATCATCGTCAATATATAGAATTTCTTCAAGTGCCAAATCTTAATTTTCGCTCCTTAAAAGAATTTATAAATAGGCTGCCCTTTCAAAATTTATCATTATAATTTCGTTTCTTTTTTATATCAACAATGTGCAAGTTATCTCTGAGAGATTCACATTTATCCACAAAGTGCATTCTTGTGCTGTCTAATACATTCTTAATCTGGAAAAGCGAATGATACTCATAAGGATACTTAAAGCTACCATTTATTCCATATTTGTGTTGATATTGTTTCCACTGTATAGATATTTTTCATTCGTTCTGTTTTCGGTTTCGAATGACATGTTATCATATAAACTTATAAGATCTAAACGCTACAAAATATTTCTGCGCCCAAAGGTGACTCTAATAACAAACTTATTTAGATACACTTTGCGACAAACAATTGTTCTTTTTATTAAACCGTTACGTGCGAGTGATGGAGTATAAATAATGGCGCGCAATTTCACATGCAGTTATTATTAGTTATCTCAAAGCGGACGATTACTTTAATGATTTCAATTCGAACCAATTATAAGGTCCATTATTTTAATAACTATAAATTAAGGATGTACTTACTCGAACAAAGCTCGTAGAAAATTACAATTGCATCACCCAGACACAAATCGTAATTTTTCAAAACTTCCTCCGCGGCCCACCGAGAAACGGTCGGGGTCGGAGGGGAGACAACAAATTGCGCCTTTTGACAGACGGTGAAATGAATACTGGAAGCCTGCAACATTCCCACAAATAACATCTGTAATTGGGCCCTATTTCGTAAGCAAGAGGTTAAATTTAACAGTATGTTAAAAATCGTCACTATTGTTTCACCAATTGGAAATACAGGGTGACACTCGGGAACCGGACGATTTTTAAATAAGTGCTACAAGAAGAATTTGCAAGATAATAAGGTTTTATTTACACTAGAATGAAGCTTGCACAATGCCATTTACGATGTGTATCAAGTATGGAAGATAATGTCGTCTAGATGGTGTCCGTCGCGTTGGATGCAGTTTTCGACCCTCTTCCTGAAATCGTCCATAATGCGGTCCAACGTCACATTATTGATCGAGCAATAATCATGATTTCCTGACGAATGGCATTCTTCAAGTCATGACTTTTGAGGTCACAGTGTGGTGTGCCATTGGCCGTAATTCCATTATTGGTCCCTATTTTTTCAAAGAGGCCGGGCGTACCGTCACCGTTAATTCTAACCGCTACGTTCAAATGGTTCAATATTTTTTTATGCCAGAGCTACGCAGAAAACGAATAAATCCAAGGAATGTGTGGTTTCAACTAGATGGCGCTACGGCACATACTGCCAACACATGTTGTCCGCAACATGTTCCCAGGAAAACTCATTTCACGTTTTGGAGATGTGCCGTGGCCCCCAAGGTCTCCAGATCTGTCAATTTGTGATTTTTTTCTGTGGGGGTATTTGAAGAATCGAGTGTAAGCTCACAAGCCCCGTAATTTGGACGACTTGAAGAATGCCATTCGTCAGGAAATTATGATTATTGATCGAGCGATGTTGGACCGCATTATGGACGATTTCAGGAAGAGGGTCGAAAACTGCATCCAACACGACGGACACCATCTAGACGACATTATCTTCCATACCTGATACACATCGTAAAAGGCATTGTGTAAGCTTTATTCTGGTGTAAATAAAACCTTATTATCTTGCAAATTATTTTTGTAGCACTTATTTAAAAATCGTTCGGTTCCCGAGTGTCACCTTGTACAATAAGCCGTCTCGTATTTTAAAATAACGTTCAGCGGTTAAATTTAACGTTTTGCTTATGACATAGTGCGGATTACCATTTTGGTCGAAGGTAGTATTTATTTAAATATTCACTTAAAAATCTCTCCCTTTCTCGATTTTGAAATTAAATCGTAGTGAATTTTGAATTCAGCGTAGTTATGAATTATCACGTAATAACGATAACAACGTTAGTAATAACTAAAGTAATGCTACAGTAAGAATTGTACATTGTTAAATAAATCCAAATGGAGGAATTGGCTAGGTTTTAAGGCGGTCACTTCCTCAAAAATGAACAAAATAATCCTTTTTCTTGAATCGTCCATTCTGATTCGACACTCAATTCTGCGTATTAAAAGTTTTATTTTACATTTTTCCGGTTAGTATTGGTGATCGAAATTTGTAAGCAAAGTGGGGAAGGCGAGCTCTTCTATGGACTATTTTTAAGTTTTTTGACTCTCCTGAAAAATTAAGTTTTACTTTCTCCGTTACGAAGTACGAGAAAGTATTGTGATCGTGATTTTTTTTAAAAAAAATTTTTTACCGAAATATCCGTTTTGGGGTCCCGAGATGCCATTTCAACAATTTCTGGAAAAAATATTGTGTGTGTGTGTGTGTGTGTGTGTGTGTGCGAGTGCGAGTGCGAGTGCGAGTGTGTGCGAGTGCGAGTGCGAGTGCGAGTGCGAGTGCGAGTGCGAGTGCGAGTGCGAGTGCGAGTGTGAGTGTGTGTGAGTGTGAGTGTAAATATGAAAATATGAAAATATCACAAAAACATTTAAACAAATATTGAAGACAATAAAGAAATAAGATTATTTTGTTTGAAAACATTTTTCATAAAATCATTGTTATTCGAGAAAAAAATTATTATTTATAAATTTATGTTAACAATAATTGTAGAGAATGTCAAAATGAACAACTTATAGAGAATAAGTTTTTTTCGAAATCTCTTTAGTTTTTGAGTAAACTGAGTTTTTGAATTTAAAGGTCAATTTTACACGAGTCTACAAAACGCTCGATGTACATTTAAAATATGATTTAAATTAAAAATAAACCATGAAAGTGTAAATATAAATGATGATACCATCGGAGAAAGTAACATGATGGCCACGTCACCATTTTTACTTTCTCCGTTACGAAGTACGAGAAAGTATTGTGATCGTGATTTTTTTCAATTTTTTTTTTACGGAAATATCCGTTTTGGGGTCCCTAGATGCCATTTCAACAATTTCTGGAGAAATTTTTTTTTGTGTCTGTATGTGTGTGGCTGTGTGTCTGTGCGTGCTGTATCTCAAAAACTAATAGAACAATTAACACGAAACTTTGAACATAAGCTTTATTTGACAATTCGAAGAACTGAAAAGCTTTTGGTAAAATTCTGTACGCCGGAAGTGGGTGTTTACCTTAGCCATTTTTTGTTTTTTTCCAATATTTTTTTTAAATATGAAAAATTTTACGAAACAATGAAATTAAAATGTTTTGTTTGAAAATATTTTTCATAAAATCATTTTAATTGGAGAAAAAAATTTATGATTTTTTTTTAATTTTTGGTTTATAATTATAAAACGATAATAGTTACAGCAAATTTACATGATTAATAATTGTAAAGAATGCCAAATTGAACAACTTATAAAAAATAAGTTTTTTTGAAATCTCTTTGGTTTCTGAGTAAACTGACTATTAAACACAACTTACGTGCCACAATTTTAGGTTATGTCGCAGGCGAGCGATATAAATTAAAATGCACAAAAACTACTACATCAATTAAGATCAAACTTTCAACATAAGCCTTATTTGATAATCCAAAGAACTGAAAAGCTTTTGGTGAAATTTAGTACACCGGAAGTGGGTGTTTACCTTAACCGTTTTTTGTTTTTCTCCAATATTTTTTTAAATATGAAAAATACTATAAAAGCACTTAAACAAAACTTGAAGAAAACAAAGAAATTAACATCTTTTGTTTCAAAATATTTTTCGTAAAATGTCTGGTTTTTGAAAAATAATAGTTATTAAATTGTTATTATTTTATTGTCATTTTTGGTTTATAATTATGAAACAATAATAGTTACAGCAAATTTATTTTAATAATAATTGCAGAGAATGCCAAAATGAAAATAAACCATGAAAGCGTAAATATAAATGATACCATCAAGTCGAAGAAAGTAACATGATGGCCATATCACCATTTTTTTAAGTTTAGGTATACTTTTCTTCAAAACTATAAATGCTATTTATTTTAGAAACGCCAAAGTGGCGGAATCTATTGCCTGAATGCTGTACTGAACCAAATCCGGGTGGCTTTAACACCGACAATATATGGACATTGCCAGCGGCGGCAAATATAACAATATTAATGTGAACATTAAATATTGTTCCCCCATCAGAACACCTACAGACCGGTTTCGACCTTTCAGGTCACATCAGTGTAGTTAGTTGCTGATGGGGAAACGGAGATTACTATTGGAATATAAATATTCCATGCTGTACTGAACCAAATCCGGATTTGGTTCAGTACAGCATACAGGCAATAGATTCCGCCACTTTGGTGTTTCTACCTTTAACGGTGTTTGGAATATTTATATTCCAATAGTAATCTCCATTTCCCCATCAGCAACTAACTACACTGATGAGACCTGAAAGGTCGAAACCGGTTTGTAGGTGTTCTGATGGGGGAACAATATTTAATGTTCACTATTTATTTTGTTTTAAAAGTGGTATCGATACCTACCTGTATGGCTGAGAATATTTCCATATGTCGGATTTTTTAAAAATGAAAAGAACTTGAAAAATTTCCATGTTTTTTTATGTCATAATTTTGAATCCAATTAATATTTTTGTAATCCTCAGCCATAAATGTTTATTTTGGAGGTAAGACCATATATGCAAAATTTCAGAGAAATCGGTACAGTAGTTTTCTTGAAAAGTGTACCTGAAAATCAATTTTTTTTAATGGAAAACGGCTGAGGAAGTGACCCCCTTAAGCATTAAACCGAATTAAACAATTTACTATTTTTAACCACAACTATAATTTAGTTGTGTTCAGTTTTTTTATTATTCCTATGTAAATTTGCAGCTCTATTTGAGTCATAAAAAAATGTTTTAACCTTTTTTGTTCTTCCCTACGTTGCAGGTTAATTTTAAAATTTACGAATTTAGGACCGTTTTTTTCGATTGGTTTTTCAGGGGAAATTTTCTTTCTTTTCACATGAGAGTTATACTTCCACTGACTCTTTTCAGTGGAGCAGTTCGCAAAAAAGAGTTATTTCGCCCATCTCTACTCATAAGTTATAAGTCCACAGAACTTAACCAAGTTGCAGTCTAATCTAATTTAATCTACTCATAACTAAAATAATTCTAAATTGACAATTTCATACAATCAAATCAAATTTAATTCAAGATTGTACTATATTTTTAATCATAAAATGATTGTAGTCATATAATTTACTCACATCAAATCAGATTATCGATACAGAATCTGACAATTATCAAAGAAAGTTATAGAACTGCAGAGTTTCATTCCAATCAATACCAGATTTTCGCCCTGACAGAAATCAGTTCAGCGCCACTATTTGATTTCCCGCGATTCATGCCCTAGCCTATGACGTAACTATGGTTCCTTGACCTCTTGCGTATGTGTATATAGGAAAGTATATACATATATAGAGGTATAGAAATGCAGAAATACCCTTTTTCCATTGGGCAAGTGCGGCACCCTCATTGTTATCTATCCCTTATTGTGTGTGTGTGCTTTTGGGAAAGAAGTAGGAGAGTGGGAATGCGCACGCGGGAAAGCCGAATGTAATTTCTTAAAATATATATATACCAGAGAGCAATGGGAAACGTTATCGAACATAAAGTAATAAACGTGCGTAATGGCCACCGAACACGAATACCCGATATCTGGGCCGGATCTCTAGACCCGTATTTAAGACTTACAAACCTAGAGAAATGTGGATATTTTGTATGGCGAGGGGTAATAAAAGTCGAAACGTTTCACGTAAGGAGGTAAAACCTGGAGCAAGGATTGTTTCAGATTATTTGCTAATTTACAAATCAAGAAAATGTTATGTAGTATTGCATATTACGATATTACGTTTATAGTAATTGCTTTCATTTTACATTATTTTAATCTATGATTAATTTCTTTTACAATTGATAAGTATATCTGAAACAACATTGGGGTATAATTAATAGCACTTTGGAATGAAGGGGCCGATCCTCTGTTGTAACACTTACATGGTGGAAGGATCCCGTAATCGATATACAGAACTAAATAATAGCATTACTGCTCACAGGGTGTCCCATTTTAAATTGCCCCCCAAATATCTCGAAACCTAAGCAACATGAAAGTTGTAGGGTTCTCAGATGCTGGTGGCCTTAAAAATTACCTTGGGCTCAATTTTCAAGGTCAAACGAAGATCAACTTTGATTTTTCGAATGGAACGCCCTATTTTTTATTGCGGGATCGTATTCTACGGAAAAAAATACAAACTTTTTGTAGGAAACGTTTTTTCTTTTAAATGCCTTTTTTAAGAGTATTTTTCACGAATTTTGTCCGTCATGTTTGATCTATTATTCATGCATTACCCTCGGCATTAGCATCACCCGATGTGCACCACGTCGAGGTTGCCGATGGGATTTTGCACATCATTAGCGCTGAAAAGGGCCGATGGTTTCAGTGGCTGGAGGTTTGATCTCATTCTTGGATCAAATGCTCGATCGAGTGTCCATCCTCGTCAATATACTTCTGTACCCGCTGGCGAAAGTTTACTTGAACATTTAGAAGGGTTTGGATGAAAATGCAGCTCTAATCCTCTCCTTCATGTTTAAGTTTTCCTTCACTTTAAATTCTGCACTGTTGTCGGAGCTTCAGCAAATACTTTCTCATTGACTAGTCCCCAGAGGAAAAAGTCAATGGGAGTAAGATCCGGGGATCTTAGATGCCTGTATTCATCTGAGATTTCAAACAACATGACGGACAAGAGTGTAAAAGTGATGTAGAGATAGGTGGTTCATAATTGGCGTCGTTGTTCAGCTTCGTACGTACAGATTTGTAAGTGGTCAATTTTGTGGAGAGATGTGTCACAACGTGCTTGAATCTGGTGGTTCAAATTGTAATCCCATATGCAGAAAAGAGGTAAATTAAAGTGAAGGAAAACTCAAATATTTTCTTTTCTGTCAATATTAAAGTTCTAGGTGACTTCCTATAGCCACACGAACATTGTCCAGATAATGATCCAGCTGTCCCCAAGTTTCAGAATGTTTGGTATTACTAATTTATGCCACATACACATTCTCTTTTAAATAAAGTTACATGATGTGAGGTCACGCATTCAGTGTTCTCGATCGTTTCGGCGTGACCAATCCAACGACCAGGAATCACATTGTCGACAAATACCCTCAAATGCCAGCTTCCAGTGAGGAGCACCATCCTGCTATAAGATGAAGTCGTTGGAGTCTTCCTGTAACTGTGGAAACAGAAACCGCTCTTTAGCGTATCATAATATTTGGTACCATTTAGTGTTTTTTTTTCCACGAAAAAGAAAGGCCCATTTAGTTTAGTGCAAAATTGCATGAAACACATTCACTTTTGCTCGTTCATGTTCCACGGTAGTGTGGGTTTCAGTCTCCTAAATGCGCACATTGTGGCGGTTTACGTTACCGATTATATAGAAAGACTGAATGCAAGGCGGGATAAACAATCATATTAATTCTTACATTTTTCCTCTATGCTTGTGGAAAATTCCTATTGCATTGGCTTGTCTGCAGGAAGTAAAGCTTGAATAATCTGTAATCTGTAAGGTTTCATCTGCAATCGTTTTCTCATGACACACCACACATAATAGAGGAAGTCCGAGTTCGCCTGGTTCGTTAATTTCTTGGGGCTGCGTATAAATGCTACTCTATTTTTTATTTTCGTTATGAACACGTGGCCTCCCTGTGATTTTGCCTTTACAAAGACATCCTATTTCTTGCAACTAATGATACCACTTACGGATGCTTTTGTCAGTAGGACAATCCTTTCCAAAAAGTTTAGGAGAACGCAAAATGCCTTTTTGTCTTACAATGCAACTCCGGTAATGCCACCCCTGGTTCTGGTAAGTGTATATCTTAGAATGAATCAATGAATATTTATTAAAATACCGTACATCATTCTGAATAACCCTATATTTTTACACCTAAAGATAACTTTCATTATGATTCTAATACTTTTAGTAGTATTAACGCAATTATACCACGGAAGTGTCGAAGAATGATAATTATTCAAAGTGATGACTTCTGTGATGTTACGGAAAGAATACAGTTTAGTGTATCGCCAAAAGTCATTGGACCTCAAGTATTGTATCGTATGTTCATTAAAAAAAACCTCAAGCGTGCCATGATTTTTTATTTAAACAAATTTAAGTTAGCACTCATGTTAGGAATTGACATACAAAACGTCAGGTCGTTCTAAAAGTCACAATTATTCCATGGTCACAATGGTTTACAGCAACCAGCAAAAACGTTTCTAGTTGAAAGTTATTTCCGAAATGGGACTAAAGTGGACGGAAATTGGGTGTATTCATTCGACGCACCTATGGCGAAGTTTCAGGAAGAATTTATTCTACGTAAACCAGGAAGTGGTAGACCAATCAAACGATTCTATTAACACATCCCAAGGAATTTTGGAAGGTGAACCTACGCTACGTCTTCTCTGCGTCGTGTATCACAGCAAATTAATTTATCGGTAGGAACATGCCGCAAGTAACATAACCTCAATATGTGTTACCAACTTAATTTTTTTTAAATAAAAAATCATGGCACACTTGTGGTTTTTTTTTAATAAACATTACAGCCGATACAATATTTTAAATTGTTTTAATGAAACAAACAATTACGCAAAAAAATTTTCTGAGCGAAATATCTAGTAACTCTATTTGCCAATCGTGACGTGATTTGGAAAAGGATGCATTTTGAATCAGAAGTATCGCAAATATGAACATAACACCTCTGGTAAATGTGCAAGAATGCTGGTCGGTTAAGGACAATAGTAGAATTACCTGGACAAAATATTTGCTTTGGCGAATCCGTAGTAAAGTTTAAAATAAAAATAAGTTTTAATACATATTGTATTGTTAATTCTTTGGAAAACTTGCTAATAGTAGATACAACGCTACAAATAATATATACAGAACGTGCAGTACCAAGTGGGGCACTGGAATATACGTTTTAGCAGGGTATGTGTATGGCATATTAAAGAATTACTTGAGCTAATCTGTCAAGGCCAGATTTACTGGTCATTTGTTCCGACAATTATCGGATCGAGTACTTACCGCAAAAGGAGATGCACCTTGACATATATTATACAAGTATATCCTTAGTTGAAGAATTAGGAAAAATGAAGTGCCACATGACTTGTACCGTAAATACAAACAGAAAAACTTTGAAGAAACCTAAATTTTATGAAAAAGGGCTATTGCGTTCAAATGGGGGGAATTCAATGTTTTTAGCTTGAAGCGATAATAGAATGGTATCATTATTGAGCAATTGGCGTAATGCTGGAATAATAAGCACTAAAAGATTTATATGAAGAGGTAGAGAAGAAGTAATCGAAAAGTCAAGTGTGGTTGTCGGGTAAACAAAATCGATGAATCTGGGTGATCAATATGTCTCCTTAACTTGTATTTTTCTGATGAATAAATCCACAAATTCTCTATAAAACTGAACAAGAAAAACAAGAAAGCACTAGCTCCTTTACAATATCAACTTGCAGAAGATTTTCGTCAGGACAGAATGAAATTTTTCTGAAACTAAACGGACTGCGTGGTGTAGAAAGGATGGCACACATCAAACAAGTGACAGGTGCCCAAGTTAACCTAGCATGCACGTGGGGACTGTTTCTAAAGATATCACACCATGGTGAATTAGAAAAATTTAAAGAGGAAAATGCATATTTATAAAATTAATAAAATCGAATACATTCACAAGCACATTTTTCATGTCACATTCAAGCATGTGATTTTTTCTGAGACGCAAACATGTGCCAGAGTTGCTGGTAGACATTGGCAGAGAAACGCGCGAGTACAAAAAGTTATCATTTCATTATTACAGACCAATAAAGTTTAAATGTTTCTATTTTTGATCTCTTATCATCAAAGAGTTTATGAAGTACATTTATTAACACAGAAATACTAGGGCTTCTTATTTGCCGTTTCAAGTCGCCTATTAAAACTCTCTTCGATTCATTCTTCATAGGGTCACTTCCTTATAAATTTAAATTCCAGATGTATTACTATCAAGATATCACCACGATAGTAGATATATACTACACATTTCATCCACCTTTAAGACATGGGCAAAATTCATCATCAAATTAGCTAAATTATCTTTGCTGTCTTTTACATTTATATAAGAATTTTATTTCCGTTTTGGAAAAATAACAAAAATAGCGGTCACCGTAAACACCCTTGTCCGATTTTTTAAATTTTTCGAAAGGCTTTACAGATTGTCAAATAACCAGTGTTATTTGAAAATGGTTATTTTTTGAGATAACGCGACCACAGAGGTCAGAGATATTCAAAAAATGTTCGAATCCTTTCGGGGGACCACAAATTGAATATTTCACGAAAACAACACTTTTCCGTACTTTGAACGGAGAAAGGGAATATATTCTACAATTAATTGTCAATTTACAATAAAATATTTTGTTAAGATTTCTGTTGTATCCGACCGATTTTGATATTAATGAAAATTTCAAAAATTTTCGGAAGTTGTCGCTGATTTCCAGATGATTATTCTTTACTTATTGTATTTTTTTTTGTCATGAAGTCATTTTTATTATTTCGAGAGTTAACTAATTTTCTAAACAGCACTGCGCTGGGTCAACTGTTAGCCTCAAAATATGCACCATGACTTTAATTTATATTAATTAAAAACTCATCTCAAAAAGTCAAATTGAAATTTTTATTCGGGAAAGAGTTCACACTAGGCCACCATCGTGGCAGCACCAGTGGCGCCACCATGGTGGATCCAGCCACCAAGTAAAGCAACCAGCCGAGACACCAGACAGACGGCATCCTGGTTGTTCCACCAGTAACGTCTGGTCGACCGGATTGGACTGGTGGCGCCACAAGCCCGATACCAGGTGTGTTGTGTTCTATTTCACTTAATACAGTTGACTGGTGGCGCCACTGGTGCCGCCGCCATGTTGGCCTAGTGTGGTACGGCACTAAGGGCTCTATCACACCAGGCCACCATGGTGGCGGCACCAGTGGCGCCACCAATCAAATGTATTAAGTGAAATGGAACATAACACACCTGGTATCGGACTGGTGGCGCCACCACTTTGGTTGCGCCACCAGTCGAATACGGTCGGCCAGACCTTACTGGTGGAACAACCAGGATGCCGGCTGCCTGATGTCTCTGCTGGTTGCTTTACTTGGTGGCGGGATCCACCATAGTAACGCCACTGGTGTCGCCACCATGGTGGCCTGGTGTGATAGAGCCCTTACTGCTCAATTGCAAAATAGAAACATTTGATTGGCTCGAGATTTCCTCAAATACACATCTACTCTTTTTTTAGGTTTTGGGGTCATTTCATGGTTTAGAGAGTAGATTATACAAATTGAAATAATTTTGGCAAATCGATAAAACAATCAATTAGAAAATTTATAAATTTATTCGTAATGCATCCTAAGTTTTGAATTATGTTATAGTAATTTACGATATAAGTAACGTTATCAAGCTTTTTACATTACAAGAGAAATGTTTGAAAGCACGAGCGACGTAAGAACTTTTAAATTATGGTGCAAAGTAAAAACAAATAACGTTAGGTATGTCGTAACACGGTTTATGTTATCCTATTTATTTTTTTTTTAATTAAAAAAAAATGTTTAATGAAACCGTCAAAAAGCGAAATAATGTTTGTATGCCAATATCTCCTTGACAACCAGTTGCGTTAAGATACATTTAACAACACAAGTGTTATTGGCATGTTAACATTATAGATAAAATAAAATCTATAAAAAAAATTCTGTGATCATAGTCAATTTGCAGAAAAAAGATAAAACCTTAAAATATATTAAATGAATTACCACATAGTAACGGTCGCAACCATCCTTGATTCCACTCTATCGTCTCTTCGCGGTGAAGATGCAGTCGGTTTAAACAACGCCAGCTGCGTAAGAGCTGCGTGATCACTTCTTTAGTTGCATACGATTTGCCGAAACAAGCCGGATTATGTTTGTATTTTGTGTCCGTCGATTAGTGCCGTGCATTTTGTATATACCGGGTGTGGCACTTAAGACGCCTCGGACCATAGCTCCTTTACGATAAAAGCTATCGAAAAAAATCTAAGAACAAAGTGGTGCATAGTTACCGTCGCTATGTTTTAAAAATATTTCTAATCATCAGTGGCGTGCCGTACTCCAGTGGCGTACCAAACTTATGTTTTTTTAAATGGAATGCCCTATTTTTTATTGCAGATTTGGAAAGTGCTCGACGAGTACTTATTTTTTTATCTAACATGTTATACCCTTCACTTTAGCGGTTTCGCTGTTATAACCCCTTCTTTCAAAATTGCGCCCCATTTTTGAGATTTTTTTGTAGAGAAACTAATTGACGCCGGCGCCTAAATTTTGAATTGAGGTACAGGTTAAGACCTCGTATACCTTCACATTATTTTTTTTCGGGTAATTTATGGAAAAAAAATAATTTTTGATTGATCTTCGTATGTTGTCATTTTTTCCGAAAATTTCAAATGGCACCCCCCTAAAAAAATTACGGCGTTGTACAGCCAAAACTCTAAATTTTTCATTGGTGTAAAAAAAATTACACATTGCATAACAAAATTTCGGAGAAAAAAGGAATTTCATCGCAAATGTCGGGAAACGTTTTCCGTTCCCAAGTGTGCCATGAGAAAACAAAAGATTGGTAATTGTCAAAGTACCAAAACAAATACACAAATACGGTCAACATAATACTATGTACCTATTTATTCAACATGATATGAAAAATGCAGATAAAGAAAATTTAACAACTTAAACTAGATGTTCGAAATGACGACCTTCCTGCTGGAGGCATAACCGCAACTTCTGGTGATATACCGCAGTTCATTATTTTCGGTAATAACAGCCTTCTTTCTAACTCTCCTTGGCCGTTTCACACTTCCCGTAGTAGTAAATCTCTCCAACACTTTTTGAAACGCACGTTCATTTGGATGTGCCCTGTGCGGATATCTCGCAGCGTACACTCGTGATGCCAAGAAACAATTCTTGTTACATTCTCCAAGAATAAATATCATGTCAACCATTTCCTCTTGAGTTCGGAACATTTTTAGAACGTTTATCAAAAATGACTTATGGCTGCTACTGACGTCTAATAATTTACTTTGACAATTACCAATCTTTTGTTTTCTCATGGCACACTTGGGAACGGAAAACGTTTCCCGACATTTGCGATGAAATTCCTTTTTTCTCCGAAATTTTGTTATGGAATGTGTAATTTTTTTTACACCAATGAAAAATTTAGAGTTTTGGCTGTACAACGCCGTAATTTTTTTAGGGGGGTGCCATTTGAAATTTTCGGAAATAATGACAACATGCGAAGATCAATCAAAAATTATTTTTTTGCCATAAATTACCCGAAAAAAAATTATGTGAAGGTATACGAGGTCTTAACCTGTACCTCAATTCAAAATTTAGGCGCCGGCGTCAATTAGTTTCTCTACAAAAAAATCTCAAAAATGGGGCGCAATTTTGAAAGAAGGGGTTATAACAGCGAAACCGCTAAAGTGAAGGGTATAACATGTTAGATAAAAAAATAAGTACTCATCGAGCACTTTCCAAATCTGCAATAAAAAATAGGGCATTCCATTTAAAAAAACATAAGTTTGGTACGCCACTGGAGTACGGCACGCCACTGATGATTAGAAATATTTTTAAAACATAGCGACGGTAACTATGCACCACTTTGTTCTTAGATTTTTTTCGATAGCTTTTATCGTAAAGGAGCTATGGTCCGAGGCGTCTTAAGTGCCACACCCGGTATAGTACAATCGCGCAGAGGTGACAGTGACTCATGCTTTTTCGATCTAATCATCGCATCTGGATAAATATCTATACTTAAGAAAAACGAAATGAAATACGAAACATATGTCGATATGTAAATTCAAGGGCCAAGTGCAACGTATGTCTTTTCTTATTCTATCTATTCTAACCTCAAAAAATGGACATACGTTTACTAGAAACTTAATTCAACTAACATGGAGCGATGAGTCACTGTCACCTCTGCGCGATTGTACTATACACAACGACTGCATCTTCTCCGTGAACAGAATATGGATTCTATCATTTTAATTTTGATTTGTGGTTAGTCTACTGTTGGATTGAGTGCCTCGATGTTCCCTTCTTTATAATTTCCTCGCCACCCTAAGTTATTATATCACTGTTTAGTTCTTATTGATTTATTACAAACCTTATCTCAAATAGATCGTTCCAAATTCCTGCCTCTCGCCAAGCTGCATAAACTTCATTGTTAAAATTGATTCCCAATTGCTTTAAGGATTTCTGAGGAGAGACTACCCTTCATATATTGACAAAAATTGTCTGAAGTTCAACAACATCTTTCGAGCCCTGTCACAGGATGCCTTGTTACACCGCTGCCGCACTTTTTTATTTATTCAAATGTAAAATTCTAATTGTTTATGCATCTGGGTAGTAATCCAAGATAAATCGCGATTTCCGTTTCCATTGACAAAGCGCTAAACATTCTATAAATACATCTTAAGGGGAGTCTGAGACAAACGGCACCCTTCACGTAGACACCTTGTAATCTTTATAGATATTTTCGTGTGGTTAAAACTAACAACACCTGAATTACGATGTCATGTACTGAAACGCTTAAAAAGACCATTCCATCGTGGATATTCAATTTTTTGACCGAAATCCATAAATTTCTTTAAAGAAGATTAACTTTGCTTTGAAATATTGCCCGAAATTTGGAATTCAAATTCTTAAATTGCTTGTTGATATATAAGTAAGTTTAAAGGATGTCACATTGGATAGTAATAGCGAAGATTTTTTTTATATTACAAAACATTAGAATAGTAGAGTGGTAACCAAATTTTATGCGTAATTGAAAAAGTAATCAAATCGTGTCACAATTTGTGTCCACTAGGACACTAAGTCGTTGAAAGATGACTATTTGGTAAATATTTTAGTTTAATGCATTCAATGTAAATAATGTTTCAACATTTGAACTAGAGCCTATAGCAAATTGGAATTTTGGCCATAAAACAAACATTTTCCAGTTATTTGCAATTTATTACAATTTCAAGGAGAAAATATAGGGGGCATTAGAAAATAAAGGTTTCGATTTGTTTTAATTGTAACACTGAAGAATGAAAACTTCTATCATCACGTAGTACATTAAGATGCCCTTGGCACCTGTGGTAGCTCGCTTCAATAATTTGGCTCGTCTAGGGATGTGCGTGTGGTTCCAGTCGCGCACATCCCAATTTACTGAAGCAAGCCGTCACCGCTCTGGGCATAATTTTGATTTTGTTAAATGTTGATTGCGTGCAATTTTGGCTTTTTTAATTAATTTCTATGATAATATAATATTTGTAAAGCAGTGAAATTGCAACTATAGTGCAGCGTGGCATTACAGATGCCAGCAGCAGTGGAAGAGGGCAGCAGATGATCGCGGTGGCCATCAAGTACGAGTGTCCCTTATGCGAACTAATACTGCCCTCGCTCAACCAGGCCAGAACACATATTGACGAGCACTACCCACGCGACAGCCCAATTTGCCCAGTTACCGAATGCGGAAGAAGATTCTCACATCCCAACTCCGTCAGAAATCACATGCGAACCAAACACTCCCACCAATGGGAAATGATGAAACAACTCAAGTGGAGTTTGTGAACACAGTAATCACCAAAACAAAACAAATCAAAAAAAAAAAAAACCTAAATTCTAGTGCCAAAACGATCTATACACATCCAAAATAGAACAAGTGCAAAAAAATGAGCGGGAGCGTATGTGAAATGCACTGAACAAACAATCTTAAAAAAAAAACAAGTGAAAACCACAAATCGTTCCCGCCCTAATAACATTATGCAACGCAGCGGAGGAACATTACTAGATCAATAATTGGACAGAAGAGGTAAAAGAGGAGCGCAAATAAAACCCTCGAATTGTGATTTATATATATCTTATACCCTCAATTTACGATTCAGTGGTTAAATCGATAAAGTACGCAAACTGCCGGGGGGGAATGAAAACGGGGATAACGCAACCTTCTCGCTTCGTCTTCGTCTTCTTCACGTGTGTGTGTGCGTGTGCGTGTTGCGTAACATTTAGTTCTTAAGAAGATCATTTTAGTTCCTAATAAACGTAAACGTAATATGCTACATTAAAAAAAAAACATAAAAAAAATATTTAAAATTCTAGTAGCGCGCGCTATTCAAGCAGCCAAAGATAATGTAATGAGGCAATGAATTCGTTCTTTTTTTAGGTCTGTTAGAAGAGTTCAGATGTGTAACAAAATTTATTTATGTAATAAATTGATCGCTTTAAGAAAAATATTTTTGTTTGCTTTTTAATTATTAAACCCACATCCTATTCCGTCTTAAAAAAATCGTTTGTTAATATTTTATTATTATGAAACTTTTTCTAACAAGAAACAAATTGCCCCATATGATGTACTGTCCTGGAGTCCCTGGTTCAAATCAGGGATTGGGCATTAGAATTTTGTTTGACCATCATGTATGTGTATATACATCAAAAAACAAAAAATAAACTTTGTTTGTGTGTGAGCCACTAAATTTTGTTGCTGAGATCGATGGCCATGCATGAGAGAGAGAAACTGAGATTTTTTTTTAATTCAACTGAACTAATCTATTCTTCTGTAACGTGAATTGTCAAATTAAAATCAAACCAACAATTCGAGACAATTTGTGTTATTAAATAATGGATCTCGTGAACATGGTGGGCATATAACCCATCTTAAAATTTTTGATTTTCTCCAACTAATCTGTTTTTCATAGATATTAGTTCCAATCGCCTGAAGGCTAAATGTCGTAATTTTTAATATGCGACATTCATAATTTATCTCACAGCCAACTCTAAATACAAATCTTGTGGCTCACACGTTATCTAAAAAAAAAAACAAATTCTATGATATTTATTCTTAGAGAAAGTTTTATAATAATAACTGAATAAACATTTCCTAAATATTTTTTTTATTTCTCCATAAAAAAAAACATGTCTTGATCAAGAAAAATATTGGTACAAGATATCAAATATGAAGATTTTGGCATGATATGGGAATCGGTAAGATAAAGACTAACATATTTAGTGATCAATTAAAAAAATTTAGTCCGTTTTATTTAGATGAATGGCCCAGTGTTTGACAAAAAAAAAGAAATGTCATAATTTTCATCATGTGTGAAAAGTGAACATTTTTATACAATATAAAATGCGAAAGATTGATAAAATATTATAATGCTGTTGAACTTGCAAAGAAACGCAAAGAGAAACAATTGGATATTACAGTAAACAATGCCTTTACAATCTGTTCAGGTTTCAAAAATAATTAGAGTCTCAAATCTGCTCACCCGGTTAGAGGCGTTAATATTAAATTTTATCGAGCGTTGACACTAAAAGAAAAAACTTAAGTTCAATTAAAAAAGATTCAGGCAAAGATTCAAGATTGGGTTCTTCTCAAAAAAGTATTTAAAATCTATCAGACCAAAGAGGAAATATCTATCTGAGTCTTCTCAAAAAAAGACATCAGATGATTGCATTCTTATTACGATTCTTGAGATTTCTGTAACAGGTTCAGAGCCAACACATTTTTTAGCCCTCGCCACTTGATCAAAACTTTGGTTATAGCATCATTTGCAGGGCCAAAGCAGACAAGTTAGCACATTAAAGTGAATAGATATGTCTGGCCCAGAGAAACCGATAAAGTTAGAATGCACGAGGGGACAAAAATAAATTTTGCAAGCGGATACCGGTGTCCCCAATGGGGCTAAATCTGTTTAAACAGTTATAGATCTATATGTATATATACTGGCTTCATCACATTGTGCGAAAGCTTTACTTTATAATAAATAGATGAGGTGATAATTCCTTTCAGAAAAACACAATTTCTCAACTCTAAGCATAGGATTCCTATGGAACAAATCTATCGACATTAAAATCCTTTCAGAAAAAGTTATCTATCTGATAATTTGCTACAAATTCAGTTTCATGTGAACATATTCGCACTTTGTACTGTATTTTGCATTGTCACCATACAGTTCATATATCTGGCAATAAATATAGATTTAATAATAATCTGAGCAATAGATTCTTCTCGCATAAAGAACTTTGGATTTATCTGACCCTCAGATTCCTCTAAAAAAGATCTATCTTGACATTGGATTACTTACATGAAAAGGAACTTTAGATCTATCTGACGATTGGATTCCTGAAAAGAAATTTAGCTCTATATGATCATTGGATTCCTCCATGAAAATTCAGCTTCATATAACCTTTGGATTCTTTTCGAAATGAAAAAAACAATTCTATTTGACCATTAAAAAAAATCTAGATTTATCTGAACAGTATATATTTTTGGATTTATCTGGCGATTCCTCATTTATATGATTATTTGCAGAAGAGCTTTAGATCTATTTGACCATCAAATTCTTTTAAAAAGATATCTCTTCGAACATTGGATTCTTTTCAAAAAATGAACTTCAGATCGGTTCAGTTCCGATCTATCTAGCCATTAGATTAATCCGAAAATAACACTTCCGATCTATCGGAGCAATGGTCCCTCTTAAAAAAAGTCAGTTTAAAACAGACTTTGGGATAAGGTTCACCATTTTAATTGTAATAGTCTAATGATGTAGTCTAAAATACTCGAGTGTATAAATGTTTCTGGTATCTGCAATATCTGACACAATTTTTTTAAATGATGAACATTGAAACCGTTTCATCTATTCTCAAAACAAGCAAAATTTTCTGGTAGTTACAACAAGAAAAATTATCATTAACATAGTAGTAGGTAGAACCGACAAAAAGTATTGCTACTAAATTGGCTAATTTATTGTGGAGATCAATCCAAGATGTTTTAAATGTAATGGAGAGCTGCAATAAAGACAAAGTATTCTTGGAACTCATGAAATGTACGGAGAAGAAGGGTTTGAAAGGTTTGACAACTTGAATGAAAAAAAAGTTTATATCATAAGTTACTACTCTCTTCATCCAGAAATTAGTGCCCTATTAGAAAAAATCCATAATTCCTGAAAAACTAATTTATATCATAGGAATTAAAGAACAAATTTGATTAGAAAAATGGTGGGAATACATTTTTAGAGTATCACTAACTGAGTAAGCAATCGTTTCTAACGACACTAACTGATTCAATGACAGTTTTGCAAGCTGTTGTTTTTTTTTGTACTTCTCTTCAGTGACGGCTCGCGGGGTGAGTCGTGGTACAGCAATAAAGATAGGTAGGGTCGGTTGCAGATACACTGGCGGCGTGACCGCACCTATCTCCTATCTGTATTACCACCACTGCTTCCTCGACCGTATCAGTCACCCCGCGAGCTGTCACTGCTTCTCTTAAAAGGCTCTTTAAAGACAAGAACAAATACCGAGATTGTCATCAAAATGCTTATTCTGAAAATAATTTCGGTGAGGACGACTAAAAATATTACCTTTGTAAGAAAACATTTACTACATTATTTACTAAACATGTTCTACATCGCCCCCGTTCACTGGCAGCTAGATATGATATGATAACCGATATAAAACCATTGTAAAATTGATTTAGAAAATCCCAAATCCTACTACACTCCGGGATGGAGGTGGTATTGTTTTCTTTTTATGTGTACGCCAACCTATTTCTGAAATGACATGATTAAATAGGCAACCCAGTTCACAAATATACAAACATGATGCATAGACAAAAAAAACGCTCTATCCAACTCGATGATAAATGCCATGTTGCCAAATAAGCCCTGCCATACGGAAGTAAACTGCAGAAAAAAACACGCCGGAGCTCCATTACTAGAATTAGCAGCTAAATAGATTTCATTCAAAAATTGAAAAAAAGTGTTCCAGCAGGGATCGAACTCGGGACTGCTGCGTGAAACGCTAAAACTTAACCGTTGGACTACTTTGACCTTCTTAAAAGTTGCGTTCGAATTTGTACATGGCATGTAATCATTTAGTACATAAAATTTGCAAATTTGAACAATACATCACTATTAATTACAAGTTCATTCTGCTTTTCGATTGTAGTGTCTAAATATGTATTCTTTGCCAGATATGACTTTTTTGTCAAGAATCGTAACCATACTCATCATTAAAAACAATATTTCGATCCCATTAAAAGAAAAATATTACAAAATTTATTAACCATGGTATTATGTCATTCATTATATACAAAGATATTTATTGAAAGCCAATAAATAAATATATGGTCAAGATTATTATTATTGTTACAATACATGCTATTTAAAGGCCGAGTCCCTATCTTTGTTATAAATAATAAACAATAAATATTATATTACATACCGAGTCGAGAAAAACACTTTTTACTTTGTTCACACAACACTTACGATTATTCATTAACGACTGTTCCCGCAAGTTCAGTTACCGAAACTGCAAGTTACAAGTTGCAAACAAAGTAAAAAGTATTTTAATATTAACACGTTTAGCGCGGGCGTGGAGTACAAAATTTTGAGTTTTTTTGTTTTTAAAAACGCAATTACCATTACTCATATACCGTGCGATCAAAAAGTCGAAAATAGTTGGCAGCACATTTTCTGAAAATCCCTTAATAATTTAAGCAAAATTATATTGGCTGTCTGGAATTCTCCCGTGTAGTGCAGTGGGTTTTTAAGTTATTTTTAGAACTGGTTATTAATATTAAAAGTACATTTAAGAATTATTATCTAGATGTTTTATATCAATTTAAGGGTTTTCCATTCCAAAATTCCCATTCTTAGCGACTCTACGGAACTTCTGTTCCTAACCTATATTTTAGTTGGCAGCCCAACTATTTTCGACTTTTTGATCTTACGGTACATGAGTTATAGTAATTGCGTTTTTAATAGCAGACAGCAAATAGTTGGTGGCCTAAGTGGTTAATATGGTTTTCCTTGATTTTATATTAATTGTGAATTCATGAAGATGATTGTGACTGTTGCTATGTGGTAATCTATAATTCAACTGAATTGAAAAATTCACTATGTTTTAACAACAACTAAGCCTCAAAAATTCTACAGATATGGAGTCCAAACAGACATTTATACCACTAAACCTGGCCATGGAAATGTAGTGCTTTTTAGAATTTCGTTTAATTGTAATGCCATTGCTACGTTACACTTTTATTGAATGTTATATTCACGGATTTTCAGTTTACACATGTTCATGTATGTTTTATTATTTGCACGAGCCCCCCAAGCCAAATTTCTGAGTGCGCGCCTGGTACTGTTGCCATTAAAATGTTTGACTGGTGATACAGGCATTATTGAGGGATCCTTAAGTGGACTTCAATTATAAAACTAAATATATATAATGATAATAATAATATAGCTTGGTTTGTTTCACAATTTATTATATTACATATTACAATGTTTTACCAAGTGCTGAATGGGAACCTAATCCACAAAATATAATAATCAATTCGGCAACACTGTTAACATCTTTTCCATAACAAAATCCATACATGCATTAAACAAAATAGGCTCAATCCATATATGGATTCCTTCGTAAATGATCAAGCCCTCAAACAATTTTGAAACGTTTTTAGGTTAGAATCAGTTGCACTACTAACGTATAGCATGCTAAGGTTAGGGTTAGGGTTCAGTTAACAAAACTTTTTTTAGAAACCATTAGTTAAATTGTTAATTAAACTGTGTTTTTTTTTTATTAACTCTACTTCTTATACAATTTGTCATGGGGACAATAAGTATTTAGTTTGATGATGGTATCATGTTGAGAAGTTTCCCACTGGAAACTTGTCAGTATAGGTATTCACTATTATTGTTTGTTCACATCACGTAATTACGTTTTTAATAATACTGCAGAGAAAGCATGTCGAAACTGAAATTGCGAAAATTCGGCCTGTACGTTGAGGTTGGGACCTTCAGTAGGATTTTCCATATTTTCTAATTTAGTTGCACAATCAAAAAATGATTATGCATAGCATTTAGTTAGTGTGGTGTTAGTAGATACTAATCAGCAATTGACCTTAGCTATCGATGCACCTTAAATCCAAATACAGTTAATAACGTTTTAGCAGTACCAACGCCAAGATTCTATACACGACTGTATTAGTTTATCATCTTTTGATGTTGTTGATTTCTAATAAATTTTTCGATTTTTCTTCTCTTTTTTGCAGTTTCTAGGCGTTCGTTGGATATGATGAGGGTGCGAGCGACGGATCCGAGACCGTGTCCAAAGTGTGGAAAAATTTATAGATCCGCCCACACGCTGAGGACACATCTTGAAGATAAACACACCATTTGCCCGGGTTACAGGTGTGTGCTTTGTGGTACGGTGGCGAAATCCAGGAATTCCCTGCATTCGCATATGTCCAGGCAACACAGGGGCATCAGTACGAAAGACCTGCCAGTACTACCGATGCCTGCACCGTTTGATCCAGATCTAGCAAGCAGGTGAGTGTTTGTGCTTCAATTATAAAATATTTATGAGGACAAGTTTAGTTGTAAATAATAAAAATCATAAAGAGTTATAATTCAATCAGTTTTCATTCGCGAGGTAAATGAATGGAACTAACTTATTGTAAACTTAACAGTTTCACTGCCAACTGTGAGAATACTCGTTTTTCAGGCAGTTCGGCCGTGGCAGTCAACATGGTAATACTGGTGGGATGGTCATGATTAAATTTTAAATTTGTAATGCTCACTGCAATACTTTTACTGCCATCTCATCTCTACTGCCAAGAATCTCCACAGTTGTGCTTTTGCATGCCACTATCTGCTGCCCGGTCTGACTGACAATACACCAATTGTTTTAAAAACAATAATTAATAAGGATTAATTATTATTTCATTTTAATGAACAACTAAAGACCTGTTTCGGACAATAGTGCTACAGTTGCTGGTGGGGAATTGAACTTACTGTGAAGATATTACCCACTACTAATAATAATTATGTCCAACATAGCTGTATGTCCGACTTATATGGTCAACGCATAAGGGTATTATGTAAAGACAATCATTGCTTAATTTCTTACCAATACCCACTTTTTATGTGAGTTGCTACATATAGATAAGCATCAAAAGTTAAACCTAAATCAAATAGCACCCTAGTTTGGGCTTTAAAAGGTAGATCAATTTCTGCAAAAAGATATATAAAAGCATTTATTGACAATGAGATTTTTTTTTCGTTACACCAAGTACATGGATTATCCAAATCAACTTTAATCACTATCAATTTTCATCTCAACCGTTACATACATGTTTTAATAAAGTCAGTGTATAATAATATAGTTATTTATGACACAAGTTTGTGAAGTGTAACTTTTGCGCATAAGTTGCGAAGTTGCCGTAGGCAAGTGTCGTAATCGCAACGAGTGCGCAAAAGTACTTCACACACGTGTTTCATACAATATTTTATCTACACCTATACTAAAATTTAAACAAGTAGATATTTTATTTGATATTTTAGTATTTTACACATTAATATTGATTGTTAAGTTATTACAATTATTAATATTACTAATTATAATTTTAGGATGATTTTTTTCTTTTCCATAAATTAGTACTTTTTTGTAAGAGTATATACAGAGGAATTATGAGACGCAGACGGTTGAGCTTCGTTATTAGTTCCAAAAATTTTCTTTTTTATTTCTTTTTTATTTTCTAATTAATTTTCCACTTATGATTCTGCAACGGTGGTGGATTTCCATCCTCCGTGGCGTTTAATTGCAGAAATATCGGCACCTGAGTCTGCTAATAGGGAAGCAGATGATCGTCTGAAGCAGTGTCCTGTATAAGTATTAGGATGTTGTAGATTTAAAAATGTGGCTATCAGAGATGGTATTGTGCCGAATTGATTAATGCCTACTGGCTGCTTTGAACACTTATTATTTCTATAGAAGACGAAAAATCTTTTATGGTCTGTTACGGCTGGTCGTAGCAAAGCATATTTTCGATAAATTTGTATAAAACTTGGAGTATTATCCTTGCTATCAATAACTGTAAAAGTCCTGTAAATTTTATTTTTGCATTCTTTAATGGTTATAATTATAGCAGTTCCTACATCTTAAATATCATCCAGTAAAATATCGTACAATTCTTGCCGACGGCATGCACCCGATATTTCAAATATTGCTACAACCTAAACAAATAGTTAATGTTTGTAAATATAATGAATACATTTTTTTTGTTGCCTCCATCATCAGAAATATATCATCAGGAGCTTCATTCATAAATTTCTCCACTTCTTGTAAAGTGAATATTTTAGATTTTTTGGGTGCATAATTTTCTGATGTACGTTTTAAAAATGTAATCAGTTTATTGAATTTGCTTATATCAATGTTCTTATTTATATTAAAAGTGGCTTTAAGCATCGAATAGTGTGACCATAGGGTTGATGCTTTTTCAGAAAAATATGCCACGAATACATTTTCTGTATATTTTGTTACATTATTCTTACTACACCAATCCAAGAAAACGTTATAAGTATATAATTTCCTAGATTTGGCAGGTAATAAGTTTCATGTTATCTTATCGGCCGCCTTGGCCACTTCGGGAGGTGTACTCATTTCTTCGTCACTCTCCATTTCCATTGCAGGTATTATATAAACACAATTACACAAACTATACAAATAATACCTACAAAAATACAGTTATATAAAATTAATTAAAGAAAATATTACCTGTATGACTGAAAATTACCGATTTGACGTATGACATGACAGTTGCTATTGATTCCGTTGCCTACCACAAATCGTTTAGTAATGAAAGTCCCATTTAAATTGCATAGGATTTTTGCGCACGATTTGTATTCATTTGCGCACGATTTATTTAATGTGGCACTTAACAAACGATAACTTTTATTTTAATGGGTCAATTTTAGTGTAGGTGTAGATAAAGAGTATTTTCAACTGCATTTCATATATCAAAATAAATGTCATTGAAACCCACAGAGAAACTTGTGGAACACCAGCCTTAAAGTTGATTTTAAATCTATTTTTTAGAAACAAATTAATTTGTGTCGTATCTTTGGAAAGCCAAGCAAAAATAGGATGGTTGACTCTGTCAAACGCTTAGAAAACAACTTGCATTTGACAAATTGTTTTTAGCAAATAATATTCTATACCGTTGATCTATGAGGATTTTGATAAAACTGATTGCAACTGATACATTCAAATTTAACTTTTTTTTTTTATAGATTATTGGCCAAAGCTGGAGTGAAAATCACACCAGCGGAACTGAGAGCGCGGGCATCACCGACAGGACCCCGGCGATCGGACGTAAAACTGGATGCGAAAAGTGTCTACGCGACGTCAGAAGCGGGAAGCTCGATATGCGGCGACAACGATCCAGAAGACTTAACAATGTCCCACCAGAGGTACAGTGCCTTCGACATGGCAATGTCACCTCCCATAAACCACCAAAACCACCCGGCCCACATGAAGCACAAGATGATGAACCCGTCAGGGCAGGCGGTCGCCGCGAAATCCATCGACTCGCTAGTCCACAACTTGTCGAAAGAACCCTTCCCGGCGCCACTCCCACCCCCCGTCTCCTCAAGTAATTCAACAGGGTCCGCAATTTTGGACACCTACCTGCAGTTCATCACGGAGAACAGCGGGATGATGGGGATGATGTCGGAGCAAGCGGCGGCAGCCGTGCATGCTGCCAAGTTGGCGCAGTTAAACGCAATGGGGTTGGATAAAGCTTCGCAGCAACATTTTTTAGAGAAGATGCAGCAGCAGATCGGTGCTGCGAATGATTACATGATGAAGCAGCGGAGTGATGAGATTCGGCGCGGGGAAGGGGATGTGATACACGATGAACGCAGTGATCGCGACAGGGAGAACGAGGAGGGTGAGTCTTCCGGGGGCGAGGACGAGTACAGTGATGAGGAGCCTGAGCCGGAGGCCGTCAAAGTGGGCGAATAGTTTTTAGGGTGTTAGAAATGAAGGTATAAGTTCGCCGCAATTCTTGCCATTGACGATAGCAACTCTTCAATACTCATTTATTCCATCCAACTACCTCTGTTGAGGCTAATTTGCATGAAACCAGGCTGTAACTGGGGAAGTTGTCCAGTAATCAATTCCAGAGCTTTAAAATAGTAGGGATGGAAACATTTGAAATGGTAGAAGGGGAATTTGTATTATATAAAACCGTTTTGTCCATCAGTAATGCTTAAACTAGAACTAAAATATTGTCTTTAACAACATCTATGTTTAAATTCTCTTTTACATTTAGCTGTTGCTCAACAGTTTAGGCAAATGACATCTACGTTTAGATTCTCTACACTTAGGTATTGCTCATCACTATATGCAAACGATATCTATGTCTAGATCCTCTACACTATATGCTGGCCATGTGCTCATCGCCCATTTCAATTTAAAGGCATGCTGGCTATGTGTTTTAAGTGCTCCTTGCGAGTGTGGGATTGAATACCATTTTTTTTTTAAAGCTGATGGACAGTTGTAAAACTATTTTGTGAAATCTATTACATTAATTAAATATATTTTTAAATTAAATTAATTCAATCATAAATAAGAATTAGTGATGGTTAGTGAACTTTGGAGAGGTGGCTAAGATAGGGATGTTAACGAGTCTCCATAACAACTCGGGGCGCACTACTATATATATAATCGAATTCCCTTTTGAACCTCTAAGGTGTAGGGACAACTCGGGGCACACTACTAACAATTTTAAAACAAGCCAGTTTTGGGCCACAATTTTCTTTCATAGCCTGCACTGTAGAAATCTTCTTTTCTTAAAGAACTAACAGACTGAAGTTCTGATTTCTTATAAGTTAATTGAATTGAAGTGAAAATTTTATAACTTTCTTCGTAAATATCGAATGTTTTATCAAAGAATCATGAACATTTCTAAAATAAATATCTGGAATTGATTACTACTGATTACACTCTCCGTACCGACTCGCTTCGTGCAATTTAACCTTTAAGAGGCTCGCGCATGCGCGCGCGAGTCCTTTATATATAGATTTCTCTAAGAAATAATTCCATCCGTCTACCTCAAATAATATAGTTTTACTTGAAGCAAACAATAAGGGTTCTGATAGTATACGGTAAATTATAAAAAAAGCGTTTTTCTATACTTGCAGTTATTAGATAACGTAAAACCGACAAAAAAAATAATAATTAAAAAAAAACGTTGATGTTTAGAGAGTAACCTGTTGTGTAGATTTGTACCATGTTTAGAACGTGCCAGACTTAAGTGTTGAAAACAGACGACTCTTACCAGTGATCGATAGATTTTAGCCTTCCCAAATTGCGTGTCCTGATTTCCACACAACTCGAACCGTTTGATTTCATTGAAAGTACGGCGCACTAAATGAATAAAAGGTAAACAATATGTATACATAACATTCTATCCAGGTGAAAATGGTACAAAGCGTTTTTGCCTTTTACAATAATATTTTTGTACGTAATTTTAAAAAAATGAATAATTAACTGATCGTGTTATAGGATTTTTTATTATTTTTATAGATGCTTCCATATTCTCGAATATATATAATGCTTCCCAAGATAAGCAATTTATTAGCAAACAATCAATCAAATCATCACCATTCGCTCTCTCAGGTACATACTTCTAATACTTGACAGGAAACCGTGAGTACAAATATTAATATTATATATGATATTATTTCTTCAGGGACTTTTCTAAGCTCATGCAATCAAATTTCTTATTATTATCAGTTCCACATAGTCGCACACATATCCGTGATAACAATTCAGGTAAACCGTTGTATATCTCTCTCTGTACGTGTATCGGGTATTATTAAGTCTTGTCGTTTCGACGTTCGCCTCTCATCAGTCATTAGTTTTTAATCAGATTTTTTAGGTAATAACTTTGCTTATTGTTATTATACTTCCAATTGTATTCTTCCCCGTGACGTCGGTTACACGATGTGTATGTTTATATAGATATATACATATGTCTTTGTGCATTTAGCTACAGATGATTCCTATATTTATTGATTACAAGTTCGCATTTATTTTTTAATCTACTCGAACTGTTTTGAAGTGTTTTTTTTTTAGAAATTGCAGTTTTTATATAACGTACGCAATGCATTTAATTATGGATCATTTCATTTTGGTATTAATTTCTAACAAATAGCTTTACCATCATGAAAACTAAAAAAAGTAATATTGCTGACAAATGACAACAAAACTACTGCCCGTGAACAATCAAGTAGGAATGTCTAGAGACACAATACATTTATTGAGACTTATTTACATGTTCTCAAAAGATAATTGACCTGCCCAAGTAATGTCAATTAGTATGAAAATTATTACAATAATACATGCAAACTAAAAAAATTTAAGTAATAAAACCCATCAACTGCCACCAACCCTGTCATTCAGTGTAAAAGACAGTTGTTAATAACAGTTTATTGTTGTTCAATTTACACAAATGAAAAAAAAATGATACAGTGCATATAATTAAATATTAGTAACTATCAATAGATACATCATGGCTATTGCTAAATTCTATAGAAGACAGAATAGTAAAATCAAATTGTTTTAATAATAAATTCTATTCAGTATAAATAATCAACTATATTTCCTCAAATTTATGAGTTTCTGGAACTACTCTATTCAGAACATTTGATTATTGTCCATAAGTGTTATTTCACAAGAGAAAAAAAGAAAGATCCGTAAAATGAAAATTATTTGTTATGTAGGAAGGTTCTACTTTGTTAGGGTGGATATACACTAGAGCATTTTCTCGAGCATTTCAATGTAATGTAACGTTCTAACGAATGGTACAATACAAGAAAATGCTCAGTTTCAAAAGCTGTCGTCAAAAGACATCTGGTTCGTGAGGGTGATACACTAGAACATATCATAGAGCGGCTCGTTGTTCTGTTACTAGTAAATGCTCTAGTCTATACTCACCTTTATACATGCTTTTATTTGGAATAAAATACCTTTTACTTTGTTTATATAACACTTTGATTTATTCGTTTGACTGCAATTTTGGCAACTCGGCTTCAAAGTATTATACAAACAAAGTAAAAAGTGTTTTATTCCAAAATGAAAAAACCTATGGAATTAATGTTCTTGCAATTTCTTGCTTACCTAAAAAACATCAACCTTTTTGGTTTACAATTTAATGAAAAACATATGACATCATTTATAGAAAGCGCCTAACATAATCAATTTGTAATACTATTTATTAAATTCTTGAAGTAAATCCTGTGCTTTTTAATTGTCACTTCATAACAACCATAGACTACGAAAGACTATTCTGCTGCTTTGTTCATGTGAAAAATCTTGTAAAGATGAATAACTCGTGCAAAATTGTGATTCTTATCTCTGGTGTTAAATTTCGTATTTTTTTCTATCTTAACTGATGTGTTATTTGAAAGAGGTTACCTATGGTATGACAAACCTGTCATCAAGTTATCAGTGGATAATTTTTGAACTGTCAGAATGACCTTGATTCATATGTTGTCAACACTTTCTTGGATAAGCTAGTTGTAAAATATATAAAGAAGCGTAATTCCTATTGATTTAAAATTATTATCAACTCGAAATTTTTTTACCAGTTTTTAATTTACTAAGGAGGTTGAATTAAAACACTTTGCTGGTATCACAAATGTTTCACTTTATTGTGACTAATTTCGTCCTATGTGGACATTATCAAACAATATACTGAATGTCTGAATTGGACGAAACTAGTCACAATATCAGCAAAGTGTTTTAATGCAATGTCCTTAGCAATTCAATATTTATCACAAAGTAATGGCTGCAACAATTAATCAGTTTTTATTTTCTTTATTTAAAATAAAATTAAAAATCAGATCATGTTTATCAGTTAATAACAGAGAGTCTATCAACATCCTGTAAAATATCAAATACTGTTAATCGTTTTGAAATTGAAAATACAGGGAGTATTGTTAATAATACAAAGTCTATCAACATCCTGTTAACTGCTAAACACAGTTAGTGCTTCAATTAATTTAAAAAAAAAATTGTACACGTATTAGAATATACTACTAACTTAATGCTAATACATTGGTCAAAGTCAGCAATAAGGATAGAAGAAAGGTGTGTGCTCCCACTTACCGCTTACTTCTATTCTGATCAAGGATCAATGCAAATAATCGATTCTATAATGCATATTTGAAACATTTGTGTAGTTATGTATAGTTAATAAATTGCGGTACATATTCTAATATAACTAACTCAAAAACTTTGTCATTAGGCACACATCTTTTATGCGTATCCATAACAACTCTTCGGGTTACACTACTTATAAGGGAAGCACTGTTTTCTTCCATAACCACCTCTGCCTCCCTTTCACAAGACTTCATTGCACCAACCATTCATATTTAAAATGAGTTACATTACAACCATTTATTAAAGTAAAAGCTGAGCTCTTAAGCTACATATTGAACTGACAAAATAATTACCACACATACGCACTTTCTTCCAACAGGTTTCAAAGTCATGAATAACCCAGCTTCACTATTCAGTCTGAAAGTGCCATATACACTAATTCATACATGACTATATCACACAAGATACACCTTGTGAACCATCAGTCTAAAAGAAGCAAAAAAAATGTTCGTAATTGAAAAATTTTCAGGTAATTTTAAATTAAACAACTTATGATGTTTTATACATCTATTCACATTTCCTATGAATAAAGATGCTAAGGGTTTAAAATATGGTGAAAAACATGAAATAGTAATTTATAATTTCTTATAAATATCCATAAAATTTAAAATGTGAGATTTGCTTAAACATTTCCAACTTGTTTTCCCACATTTTTCACCATTTGTAATAATTGTGCATCCAGCAGCATTTGCTTGATTTTAGTAAAGTTGGCCTGGGTTTGTACACTGTAGTGACCCGCACCGTAAACACTGCTTCAGAGTGATGGGGATGCTATTAAGAATTAACAAGCTCACTTAACACACAAATTTCACCTGAAGGAGCTCGTGATTGATTGCCAGTTAAATGAACACATACCATCACTACCACTTGGCAGTTTTTGATAGCTCACAGGCAGCTGATAGTTTTTGAGATTTTGAAACTTTCTTTTAACATAATTAACACAATAAACATAATATTTACATTTATTGTATAAACACTTTAAATTTGAAATTTAAAAAAAGATCTTGCAACCCTCATATTTCAATGACAATATTTTAATTGCTATTTCATTTTTCTACAATCAACTTTTTTTTACTTTAATATATTTCAATTATATTTTTATTCTGCAGTGACCATCTGATTTGCAGTTGATGGAACTGGTGTGGTAAATATTGTTATTTTAAAGTTTTTGTTAACAATTTAGTCGTAAAATGCATTGTCGAGACATTTATATTTACTTTTATTTTTTGACTAATAATTTTTGATAGTTTACAGATATGTTATAGATTTTGTGTGATGGGTGTAGTTAAATTTTTGACTCATTGATCACTATTTTTTTCATTACTTGACGTTCAAGTAAGGTTATTTATTTCAATAATTTTTTCATTTTGTATTGGACTTTTTACATCTGGCTTGCAGATGATGGAGCTTGTGTGGTTGTTATATTTTTGAAAATAACTGTAAAATTGTCCAGACTTAGTCTGCTTGTAGTATATGTTATCACAACTTCAAGACATTTATAACTACTTTTTCCTACTGACACAAACAATACTTGACAATTCATAGGTACGTAATAATACCTTAATATTTTGTCACAGCTTACTTTTTCTTACTGACTTATAATTGTTGGTAGTTCATAGATATTAATAGATTTTGATAATTGATTTACCAAATTTTTTACATACACTAACAATTTTTCTCACATCTTTTAGACATAAATCTAAACATGTTTTACTGACTGTTTGTGATGGTTCTGATTGTTAGATATCTTAATGTGAATTATGAAACAACTCTCGAGTTGTTATGTTCAGTTGTGAGTAATAAAAATTAAACAACAATAGATGACAGGGTAAATAAGGTGGCTTAAAATATGTAACAGCTTGTAAAACAGACTTATATTAAATTTTTGCCCAATCGGTCATTTTCTTTCATTTACAAGCTTTGCTCTCAGGGCTGTACGTTCAACTTACGGCCCATGGCTCCGTTGCACAAAATATGCCACACTAACCTGCTTTTCATCACACCATTTTTTGAAATGTAGTGTGTCATCTCTTACCTCAGTTTTGACTTCTCAGGAATTATTGAATTACATTCGATGGCAAATAAATCTTCGCCTTCTAATACTTCTTTGGACATTATTTGCGAATATTTGTTTCACCAACTCCATAACAACCAGAGCGCGTTTGCCGATGACAGAATTTACATTTTCGGAGTGTCATTTAAAAAAAATATTTTAATTAATTGATTAATTAACCAATCGAATAGGTAAAAAATAGTATAAGCATCTCAGACATTAGTGCTACCGGTCTTGGGTAAATATTACACTATTACCCAATACCGTTATAACGCACTTACCACCCTTAATACTTAATATACTATATTTTTTACAAGCCATTTTTTTTTATTGGTATAAAATATATATCACATTACCTTAACACGTTGAGTGCCATAGTGGACAACGGTGTCTGCTTGCATAGTTTATTTCTAGGCCATGCCGGACACTGGTGTCCACTCACACATTCTAACTCTACTGGTTTCTCTTGTCTAGTTGTTTACATACCTATGTGCTTTTATATAAAATAAATACAAACTTGCCCGCTTTGGCGCTGCAAAACATATTGCTAAAACCAGGATCAAGTGGTGACAAAAAAAAATGTGTTGGCGCTGAGCCTGTTAATGCTTTCTTTTATAATTGGTTCCTCGTATTGAGTATCCCAAATATAATTTTAAAAAAATACTAAAACCCATATTTACCTTCTAAAATGGCTTTTTTATGCACACAACTGTCCTGTCAATCGGCATAAAAAGATAATATACAATAAAACACACACGATTTCATGTGATATTAACAAAGAAAGTGATCTTTTAATTTTTGGTTAGCCATGTATGTTGAAATTGCAAACTTAAGAAAACTGCATTAGCCACAGCTGTAATTTTTACCATAAACAATAAACAAATCATTTTAAGAAAACAATTGCAAACAATGTTTCACATTAAAAGAGAATAAAACACTTTTTGTGCCACACCCTTGATGAAACAAAATAACATGAAGTTAACAAGAGCATGGAAGATTAAAGAAATAAATAGATATTCTCCATTTATTCTAATCAATCGTACAAAATAGTTGGTGTGTATACATTTTTTAAAATAGCATAAGAAATGATCCATAACAAAATGCATTGCTGATCAAACGATGAAAAGACTGCACATTTTCCGCAATAGCTAATTATAAAAACTTCCAAATAAAACGAGAAACGTGATACGAAAAAAAAAATATTGCAAATCGCGGTGATCTTCGACTGTTGCAGGTTTCACCGGTTAATTATTTACCTCGAGATTCAGGCTTGTCGCTATAGAGAAAAAATTTCGGATAAGGAATTAGAATAGTCGTCCTTGAGAGTAATTGTTAAATGTTATATAGTGAAAAGAAAATAAATATGGTGTAACCGCTTCAAAAAATTGTTTCGAGAAATAGCCAGTTCTAGAGGTAGATGTATAAAACAATTATTAATATAGCGATAAATCCGATTAGAGGTCATTGTTAATTATTGGATAAGTTTAGGATTTAGGATGTTGTTGATTGAAGATTGGAGTATATAAACGGATAATACTAATACGTATACTATTTTTAATTAAGGGACACACCGAAAAGGGAAAGAAGTATACTATTGAAGTACGTTAGGCACCAGTGAGTTTTTGTTTAATTTTCTCGTAATTTGCTTTAAAAATTAATTCCCGTACTTAAGGAATGCTGAGTGCAAGTTGGTTAGGTGCATTATGTAAAAATCGGTTGGTTTGTTGTTGTATATAGATATATTATATATATACGTGTAGGTGAGATTGTTGAATTGTTTATTGACTTTCACGTCCGAATCTGAGGTGTAAATAAGTTGTTTTCTTTTGTATTACCTCATTTTAACTAGTGCTTAAATGCGTTGTGATGTTTTATTACTTTGATATTGTTGTTTTGCCCCGTTCTACCTCATTGAAACGGCCGATGATGCACTGGACCGGAAATTGGCGCCCGAGCACTTTATACACTAGCCAAAGTTGTAGTAATGTTTTTATACGTTATTATTTCTAAACGAAAATAATCGGGCGGTAACTACCGGTCTCTCCACCACCTATATTTTTTTACATTTTATATAGATCTCACAATAATACCGGTAATTTTGTACTTAAACGAAAAAAAAGAGTATGAAAAAAATGAGATTTTTTTTAGTTGTTAAGATGTACAGTTGTTTTGTAGTATAAGAGAAATGTTTGTAATTTCCCCGCATGTGGGGGGAAAATTCCATGGCGAGCTTATATGTATGTGCAGTGCCATATTAGCGACCCTTGAGGAACCCCACGCGCGGGGGTCCCCCAAGGATCCACTAGAGGACTCTACAGCAGTCGTAATTTTTAGAAATGCAAATAAACCGGAGTAATGGTTCCTAATTTAGTACGGTTCCTCAACAATATTTAAAAATTTTAAAAACAGATTTCGTTTATCGTACGTGTAAATAGTTAAAAACACCGCTTTCAATGTCCCCAGCTATCCTCGAAAATTTCAGTAGAACCTGCACATAGTTGCGTATTGATGAGGGTAAACAATTGTAGATACGTCTATTGTTGAGGGACTGGGTGCCTTCTGAAATATTTATTAAAACAGCCGGACGGCCGAGAGGCTCGTCAAGCTGAAGCAGAGTTCCTAAACCTCACTCCCTTTACGAGAGTAAAAAAAATATATAAACTTGTAACTTTTATATAGCGTAGAGAACCGTTAACACCGAAGAATAATAATAATATAGTTTTGCTAAAAACGGCAGAATCGTATATACACAAACACACTATATTATACAAGAAAACCTAGGTGTATCTGTAAATTATAAACTGAATAGTATACCTAAAAAAAAAGCGTTTCGTTTTCATTATAATATTTGCATTTCTTCCTCGCTGCATTGTGTTGTACTTAAAAATTTAAGATGCGTTTTTATTTTCTCGTTAAAAATTCATATTATATATATATTTATATAACTCTATCATTATTTTGTATAAATTAAAATGTTCCTAATATTTAAGTTAGGATTCGTCCGGCATTTAAATTAGTTGATCATATATTTGTTTTCTTTTTTAGTTAGAAGGTAGGTGCAATAAGAGAAAAAAGTAAATCTTAAGAACGTTATTAAATAAATTACCTTTTTGCCATATTATTATTATTATTATTATTATATTAATACATTGTGTATTGCTTGGGTATCATTTATAAAGAAAATAAATTAATATGAGAATTTTAATTCTCTCCCATACATGTATTCTTTTCCTTCCGTTTTATTTTAATTATATTTTTCTTTATTTTTTCTAATAGCACACCATTAAAAAAGTTATCAGGTATTTTCAATTACATGTTAATGATATAGGGGCACCTGCACTACATGGGAGTCCGATATTATTGGTGCGCTTCAGCCCTACTTTATGTAATTCAATATTCGTGGCATTAGACAGGAAAGAAGCTTTTTCAATAAGTAATTTGTTCTGAAGTCCTAATAAATTGTGGAGAAAAAGTATTTGACACGGGGTTTACCTTGTAAAATATATAACCTAGAGCTGGTTATATGGAGATGTATCACTGGCCAAATAATAATTCAATAGGTGGCTTATGCTACAGTCCGTCAACAAACTTCTTTGTATGTGCAAGAATTGTGATGCCTCACTGAAATGCGGAATATCTGAACTGGCAAAAGTTGCAGCTTTGGCCAAACATAAGAAAAATGTAACACAGATTCACGATTTCCTATTTTTTTTTCAAAGAAATCTTGCCAAGAAAGGTTGCTGAAATTGAACCATAAAATTTGTGATTTATGATTTATTGCCTCTCAGGTATATGGTAAGAGGTAAAGTTAGATCACACTTAAGCTACCAACACAATAAAAAAATACGATTTTTGTAAGGAAACACAATATGTACTTGACAAAATTACTTTAAGAAGTTTGTATTTTAATTGTTGAAAGTAATTCCGTTAATAAACTGCATTTTGTTGTAATAGGATACATGATTAAAATAACATTCCTTGTGATAAGTAGTTTAAAAACTGTTTAGAATCAAAAAATAAAATCTGAAACTGATGCGTTGGTTATCTTAGAACATTAGACAAATTTGTTAAGAGTATAGCTTTATTTTTCAATTCAAGTGAAATACAAAGTAGAACAAATGCTAAAAAATGCAAAATACTCAAAATAGCTGCCAACAAAACTTTTTTCAAGCATCAGTGAAGAGAATTTGAAAAAGGCCAATTTAATTTTTGATGAACTTAATAATAGCTATACCCAAGAAATTTTATTATTTCCTAATTATTAATGCTCTATTTTATTTCAAGGAAAAACAATTGGGTTATAAATTATCTGCTGAATCCAAGAAACTGTTCAAAACTTTGACTATACCGAGTGTCTGGGATAAGGGACGAACATAGGGATTTAACATGTTAAATGAAATATGTGTAATTATTAGCTCCCCTATTCATTTTAGAGAAAAATCGTGAAGGAATATTTTTTAGAGAATTAAAAATTGTAAATGTATCATCCTTTTAATTTACGTTTGTACTAGAATCCACCTCCATTATATGCGAGTTGTACACTATACTTTGTTCACGAAAATTAAAATTAAAATTAAAATCAAAATAAAAAAAAAAGAAAATCAAAATTAAAATCGAAATTAAAGATGTAATTACAATTACAGTTGAAAAAATATTAAAATCAGTATTAAACAGGGGAAACAAAATATTATCATAAATCGCGTTCTGTGAATTAAAGCGCGAATTAGCGTGTTTAATAACCATATTAAACACGCTAATGCGTGTGCCTGTTTAATAAGCATATTAAACACGCAAATGAGTGTTTAATGAAATTGAGTGTTAAATGTACCCCATTAATGCTGCCCATAGAATTAAATAATGCGCACATTATAACATTTTCGTGAACAATAGTTATTTAACCAACAAGTGTGTTAATGATGGCGATTAATGATCGAGACATTTTCACGCACGAGCGCTTGCGTTAATTGTTGAGATCATTAATCGCCAATTAACACACGAATTGGTTACAAGATTTTTCCGTTGATCGTAACTTAGATCAACATTAGAAATTAGATTAGAGAAAATCCAAACAAAACAAACAAATAAACTTGCTATTAGCCCTTTGCAGCAATATCGGCAAAACATGGGAATAGCGCAGATACCGAATGACGTCTTACCTGTTACTCCTCGCACCAGGAAATAAATTCTACGTAAGTTTTTACTTTCTCCGTTACGAAGTACGAGAAAGTATTGTGATCGTGATTTTTTTTTCAAAATTTTTTTTTACGGAAATATCCGTTTTGGGGTCCCTAGATGCCATTTCAACAATTTCTGGAAAAAAAAAATTGTGTGTGTGTGTGAGTGTATATGTCTGTCTGTCTGTCTGTCTGTCTGTCTGTCTGCTGTGTGTGTGTGTGTGTGTGTGTGTGTGTGTGTGTGTGTGTGTGTGTGTGTGTGTGTGTGTGTGTGTGTGTGTGTGTGTGTGTGTGTGTGTGTGTGTGTGTGTGTGTGTGTGTGTGTGTGTGTGTGTGTGTGTGTGTGTGTGTGTGTGTGTGTGTGTGTGTGTGTGTGTGTGTGTGTGTGTGTGTGTGTGTGTGTGTGTGTGTGTGTGTGTGTGTGTGTGTGTGTGTGTGTGTGTGTGTGTGTGTGTGTGTGTGTGTGTGTGTGTGTGTGTGTGTGTGTGTGTGTGTGTGTGTGTGTGTGTGTGTGTGTGTGTGTGTGTGTGTGTGTGTGTGTGTGTGTGTGTGTGTGTGTGTGTGTGTGTGTGTGTGTGTGTGTGTGTGTGTGTGTGTGTGTGTGTGTGTGTGTGTGTGTGTGTGTGTGTGTGTGTGTGTGTGTGTGTGTGTGTGTGTGTGTGTGTGTGTGTGTGTGTGTGTGTGTGTGTGTGTGTGTGTGTGTGTGTGTGTGTGTGTGTGTGTGTGTGTGTGTGTGTGTGTGTGTGTGTGTGTGTGTGTGTGTGTGTGTGTGTGTGTGTGTGTGTGTGTGTGTGTGTGTGTGTGTGTGTGTGTGTGTGTGTGTGTGTGTGTGTGTGTGTGTGTGTGTGTGTGTGTGTGTGTGTGTGTGTGTGTGTGTGTGTGTGTGTGTGTGTGTGTGTGTGTGTGTGTGTGTGTGTGTGTGTGTGTGTGTGTGTGTGTGTGTGTGTGTGTGTGTGTGTGTGTGTGTGTGTGTGTGTGTGTGTGTGTGTGTGTGTGTGTGTGTGTGTGTGTGTGTGTGTGTGTGTGTGTGTGTGTGTGTGTGTGTGTGTGTGTGTGTGTGTGTGTGTGTGTGTGTGTGTGTGTGTGTGTGTGTGTGTGTGTGTGTGTGTGTGTGTGTGTGTGTGTGTGTGTGTGTGTGTGTGTGTGTGTGTGTGTGTGTGTGTGTGTGTGTGTGTGTGTGTGTGTGTGTGTGTGTGTGTGTGTGTGTGTGTGTGTGTGTGTGTGTGTGTGTGTGTGTGTGTGTGTGTGTGTGTGTGTGTGTGTGTGTGTGTGTGTGTGTGTGTGTGTGTGTGTGTGTGTGTGTGTGTGTGTGTGTGTGTGTGTGTGTGTGTGTGTGTGTGTGTGTGTGTGTGTGTGTGTGTGTGTGTGTGTGTGTGTGTGTGTGTGTGTGTGTGTGTGTGTGTGTGTGTGTGTGTGTGTGTGTGTGTGTGTGTGTGTGTGTGTGTGTGTGTGTGTGTGTGTGTGTGTGTGTGTGTGTGTGTGTGTGTGTGTGTGTGTGTGTGTGTGTGTGTGTGTGTGTGTGTGTGTGTGTGTGTGTGTGTGTGTGTGTGTGTGTGTGTGTGTGTGTGTGTGTGTGTGTGTGTGTGTGTGTGTGTGTGTGTGTGTGTGTGTGTGTGTGTGTGTGTGTGTGTGTGTGTGTGTGTGTGTGTGTGTGTGTGTGTGTGTGTGTGTGTGTGTGTGTGTGTGTGTGTGTGTGTGTGTGTGTGTGTGTGTGTGTGTGTGTGTGTGTGTGTGTGTGTGTGTGTGTGTGTGTGTGTGTGTGTGTGTGTGTGTGTGTGTGTGTGTGTGTGTGTGTGTGTGTGTGTGTGTGTGTGTGTGTGTGTGTGTGTGTGTGTGTGTGTGTGTGTGTGTGTGTGTGTGTGTGTGTGTGTGTGTGTGTGTGTGTGTGTGTGTGTGTGTGTGTGTGTGTGTGTGTGTGTGTGTGTGTGTGTGTGTGTGTGTGTGTGTGTGTGTGTGTGTGTGTGTGTGTGTGTGTGTGTGTGTGTGTGTGTGTGTGTGTGTGTGTGTGTGTGTGTGTGTGTGTGTGTGTGTGTGTGTGTGTGTGTGTGTGTGTGTGTGTGTGTGTGTGTGTGTGTGTGTGTGTGTGTGTGTGTGTGTGTGTGTGTGTGTGTGTGTGTGTGTGTGTGTGTGTGTGTGTGTGTGTGTGTGTGTGTGTGTGTGTGTGTGTGTGTGTGTGTGTGTGTGTGTGTGTGTGTGTGTGTGTGTGTGTGTGTGTGTGTGTGTGTGTGTGTGTGTGTGTGTGTGTGTGTGTGTGTGTGTGTGTGTGTGTGTGTGTGTGTGTGTGTGTGTGTGTGTGTGTGTGTGTGTGTGTGTGTGTGTGTGTGTGTGTGTGTGTGTGTGTGTGTGTGTGTGTGTGTGTGTGTGTGTGTGTGTGTGTGTGTGTGTGTGTGTGTGTGTGTGTGTGTGTGTGTGTGTGTGTGTGTGTGTGTGTGTGTGTGTGTGTGTGTGTGTGTGTGTGTGTGTGTGTGTGTGTGTGTGTGTGTGTGTGTGTGTGTGTGTGTGTGTGTGTGTGTGTGTGTGTGTGTGTGTGTGTGTGTGTGTGTGTGTGTGTGTGTGTGTGTGTGTGTGTGTGTGTGTGTGTGTGTGTGTGTGTGTGTGTGTGTGTGTGTGTGTGTGTGTGTGTGTGTGTGTGTGTGTGTGTGTGTGTGTGTGTGTCCCCACATATTTGTGGCACTGTGTGTGTGCTACATCCTGAATTGTGGCGGAGGCGCGTTCTTGTGGCACCTTACCCTCCGTGCCACAAGTACATTCGGCTATTTCTCCATTGCTTCATATGTCACACTTACGACATTTAGTACCAATGTTAAAGAAGATCAGATTATTTCAGTTATCTATACGAAAATTCTCTAAAATCATTCTCACGAAACTTATGATACCTTAAAAATAATTGTGTGTATGACGCCACATCATGGGTACCGATCATGTGTGCTACACACCAAATTGTGACAACCCTTGTTGGTAGCGCCACCTGGAACAAAATATGCTGCGTTGCCGACCTATCCCACATACCTACCGAGGGGATCGCATTGTTTGCTCAATTCTCGGGTTGGAAATAGATTTACAGTTGGCGTTAGGACTTGCAGTGTCCATTCATAAATATTTCAATTAAATAAATAACATAAATTATTAATAAATAAATATTGAAATATTAAAATATTTCAATATTGAAATATTAAAATATTAATGAAATAAGAAATTGTGAGTAGAGAAATTAATTAAATTAATAACAGTAATTATTAATTAATAAATTAAAATTGAATTATTTATGAAACATAAAATTGCAAACAGAGAAATAAAATGTACAATTAAATGTTAAAAATGCACGGAATTTCTTGTAATTGTCTAAATTATTATTGTTCTTGACAATTAATACCCAACTTAAATTGATTTTTTTGTTCCCACTTTACTTGAATTACAGTTAAAATTATGCATAAATTATGCAAATTCACCAAATTAAATAGCATTTATTTATATTAATTTATTGGATTCTGTTTTAAAGTTTAAACGGGTTCGGGATGATAAAATGATACAAATATTATTACAATCTTTATATGTATATAAAAAGTGCATGTAATATAATTTATTTCGTATTCAATTAACAAAATTTTCCCACTTTCTTTGAATTTTTAATTTTATCTATATGATTTTTAACACAAAATTTAATGTCAGTCCAACCGCGTGAAGATAATATAGAATTGCTATTCATACATTTTATGCAGTTTACTTTTCCTGGTACAGTATTTCTTTTTATGTGCGTTGCAAAAAACTTCAACACTGCTCCTTTCTCTGCACTAGAGCATTATACATCATATTAAGGATACAAATAGTTTATGATTAATTTTGAAATAGCACTAAACAATATTAATAAATATCATTACCTGAACATGTACGGGGAACAGGTACTTGAGTCGACACTTATATTAAAAAAAATATTTTTTTAATGGAATAAAACATGTTTAAATAATTCTAATTAATCCCATCATATAGAAAAATAATTGATTTATATTACTAACAAAAATTTGCTTCAAAATTATATGATAAAATATACATTAACACAAGGTAAAAGTTTTAGCATGTAAAATCCTATGGCCCACGATAAAAAACATACTGTATATCTAACGGTCAATCCATGTCAAATCAACCAATGATAGTCGCTAATTTTTTTTTATTTTCCAGAAGTTTTAGCTATTTTTTAAATTTCTAACCAAAAAGCTAATAAAGTCTCAGTGATGAAATTTTAACCACTTAGTATAACACCATTAAAGAACGTTTTGTGAAAATATTGGGTTTTTAAAGTGTGTCCCTTCCGAGATATTTCAGATCGAAAATACCTGATTTTAGGAAAATTGCAATATTTGAAGACCCTTTAAAAAAGGATGTAACTCTCTGGCCTGATACTTTTTAGGGAATATCCACAAAAAATGAATTTGAGTCTTCGTTTTATCTTTAACACTTTTAATTTTTAAAGAGAAGCTTTTTATTTTGGAAACGTTAACATTTACCTATTTTCTGCTAATTTAGTATAGGCCTATATATATATATATATATATATATATATATATATATATATATATATATATATATATATATATATACTTACTACAGAGTTTAACGTAAATCTCTACAAAATGCAAAATAGGCTGACCCACCAATACAAAATGGCTGTTCACAAAAAAAACTGAACATCTGAAAAATTAATGCATAGCTGTTTTCAACTCTCTGAATATACTACAACATAGGTAAAAAAACGAAAATAGATAAATTTTGTCAGAGACCTTTTCAAATTAAATTGGTTGATTTGATTGACCCCTAAGAATTTTTAGTGACAATCTAAAGACAATAATCAAACAAACTGTTTTAAAAATATGTTTACTTCTTAAAAATAATATTTATTGTTTCAAAATTGTCTAACAATAAGTAAGAAGTTCGTTTGAAATGCATCTCCCTAAATATATGTTCATGAACGCTGGAATATTTAGGTTGGTTCATATACTTACATGTTTGTTTGCAAAATATTAGGAAAAGTTGATAAAAACCAAAGAAAATATGAGCGATTAGATTTTTCACCATAATTGCTTTGAATAGTATGAGAGTGCTGTCTTTATTCTGACAACAATTAAAATGTAACTCATTCTAATTTGGTTTCTGTATCGAATAGAAAATTCAGCAATGTACATTGGCGATTTACATTGTATTTATATGTTTATGCAAACTCCTGCTTCCCATACAGATGGCAAAAAAAGGCAATAGCATAACAAAAAACGTGTATTGTAACTTGTTACTCAAGAGTGAAAAAATAAAATTAAAATATTTGGGATTTCACACGAGTTACCGCGCTTGTTATCAATTGAAAATCTATAAATAGATTGTTAATAATTTTCTTAAAATACAATCCGGAATGAATTTTGAGTAAATTTTCAAATCGATGGTAATTATTATTACATTTTTTCACTTAAATTATTACAGATTTTCAAGAACTTATACTTTATTCTCATGGATTTATCCCACAACTTGCGGATGGGGTGTTTGCAGGTTTCTATGGATTAATAATTATAATTAATTTTTAGTAAATTTATAAAGTTTATAGGAGAGACATATTTCATTTCATTTTTTCATTTGAATGGCAAAAATATTGTTATTTTCAAATAACAACCTACCTTGTTGTTTACTTTTTAGATAGAGCATTTTTAACTACAATACAATACTATTTTTTCTCCACGACCACTGTAGAATTTAAGCATTCTGAAATCAATTTTGATCATAGAACGTACACATTCTCACTCTTGTTATGGATCAAAATAAAATGCACTTATGCGTTTTGCATGTAATTCATTCCATAATAACTAATGGAATGAATATTCTCACACCGTTTCGAATAAAACAATTAGCCTTGGATATCACAATTGTCAAAATACTATAAACATAACCACAAACGCGATAATAAAACGTAAGTTCTTTGTGTTAATTATAATTAATATACTAATACAATAATTATT